>JANPWX010000348.1:37535-117316 GCA_024734555.1 Trochalopteron elliotii
CCTTCTCCCTTCTCCCTTCTCCCTTCTCCCTTCTCCCTTCTCCCTTCTTCCTTCTCCCTTCTCCCTTCTCCCTTCTCCCTTCTCCCTTCTCCCTTCTCCCTTCTCCCTTCTCCCTTCTCCCTTCTCCCTTCTCCCTTCTCCCTTCTCCCTTCTCCCTTCTCCCTTCTCCCTTCTCCCTTCTCCCTTCTCCCTTCTCCCTCTCCCCCCCTCCTTCCTACCATAAACAGCAACTTCCACACAAATACAGAGGTCCAAGAAAGGATTTTGCTCTCCCTAATACCTTTCATAATGGTCATAAATGAAAGGTTGAACCCGATGATCTCCAGGGGTCCCTTTCTACAGGAATTGTTGTTCATTTATTGAACAGCAACATTTGATTTGTTCTTTTGTTGAAACATTTATTCATCCTAGTAGGGCAATTGAAAATCAGTAGTCCTAACCCATGAGCCAGTCCATGGCAGTAGTGCTGGTTTTTGATCACTCTGAATGTGGTCAGGATTGAGTTTTCAGGTGGATGCAATTGCTAGTGGAAATAGGATGTTACCTTAAGGTGGAAACTTACTGTGTAAGGAAGTCACATAAGAAAGTGTGTAAGGAAGTTTATAAGCAACTCTGTAATTTTAACTCTTAACAGAGTTACAAATCAACCTTAAACTACTTGATAAATGTTTGAATGGAACCAAGTTCTGAAGGTGAACATCTAGGAAACAGCTTTTGATTACCTTTATAAGTAGTGGGGTATTTCTCTGATCCAAAATAGTATTTCTTGGTTTTATCGAATGTGCTTTTATCAAGAATTTTGTGTAACAGCAGAAGCAGCATACATTTCTTCATATTAAGTTCTAAATATTTTCCTTAGTAGTTGATAGGTTGCTTTACAACTTCTGTTACTTATCATATATTCACAATTTAGTAAGTCTCATTTGTTACAAATTTCACTCTGATTTTTCTACTGTGTTGTTTCAGATTTCATCACTAAAAATGCAGATTCAGTCTCAGGAATCAGATTTAAAGTTACAGGAAGATGACCTTAATAGAGCAAAAGCAGAACTGAATCGCCTCCAGCAAGAAGAGACCCAGCTAGAGCAGAGCATCCAGGCTGGAAAAGTGCAGCTTGAAACAATAATCAAATCTTTAAAATCAACCCAGGAAGAAATAAACCAGGTATTCACTGTACTTTGTGTGATTTTTTTGCTTCTTGAAATGCTGAGTTGAAAAATTCTTTTCCAGAGGAGGAAAAAGTCCTGGTTCATGAAATAAACCTTTTTGACTGGTGTTTAGTAGGTTAGTTCCTGGTTTGAGTCAGGAAACATTCAATTCTGGTAGGGATAAAATGCAGCTGTCAGGCACCAGTGTTTAAGGAGACTTTAAGAATGGCAGTGGTGTTGAATGTGTAACATGCTAAAGCATTTTTCCTTCTCAGGCAAGAAATAAACTCTCTCAGCTGCAAGAGAGCCATCAGGAGGTGAATAAGAGCATTGAGGAATACAATGAAGCTCTCAATGGGATTCATGGTGGGAGTCTGACAAATTTAGCAGACATGAGTGAAGGCCTTGGGCAGACAGAAAGAAGCAATTATGGAGCTATGGTAAACAAATACTCTTGTTGTTTGGTATATTTTACACTAATTAAGCTTCTGACTTGCACCTAATCTGAAGTATTGTTTAGTTGGTATTTGGCAGGTGGTCTTGTGGATTTGTAACCTCAGGTGTTTTGTTTTTTCTTGCATGTTTGTCCAGTTTACCCAGGTGAAATCTTCTCTTGCTGTAAATTTCCCTTTGTCATGTATTTCCTTCTTATTTCCAAAAGAAACTCTACAGATTTCTGGTTTACAGTGAGCTATATTTATTACATATCTCATGTTCACTTTCCAAAAGGATTGTTCTCTTTTGCTTAAATAATTCCAGCATCATCTTTCTCATTTATTATGTTTATATTTAATCAGCATTTTTTCCCAAGTTATAAAATCTTTCAAGTTCTTAAACATTTTTCATTAATGTTTGTTTGGGTATTAAATAATCCTCTAAATCACAAGAACTTCCTTTTGCTTTTTAAGCCTATTTCTTGTTTTAAATAAGACAAGATAAAAGTTGCATACTTGCTTGATTCTGCTTGCACATCTATGTGGCCCTTCCTCATTATGGGAACATGTTTACCCTTGTAAATGCAGTATTTGCTATGGGTTTAGTATGAAGTTAAATATATAATGTGTTAGTAAATATTTACTGGGCATTGCTGCCTTTATGCATTACTTTACACTTGCTCTGTAAAAACAAACTGCTCAGAAAAAGAACAGTGTAGATAAAAATGAAGAGTACATTGAGAAACAGATACTTAAAGGTCTTAAAACACTTTAGTGCTTAGTTCCTGTGCTTGCATGGCTTGCATAAATATATTTAATTTCCAGTGAAAACTTACAGATGTTTCACTTACTTGCAAAACCTAGGAGCCACTTACTGGCAGAAAACACCAGTCTATGTTCATAGCAATTTTTTTAAACCATTGTGCCACTTTCCTGTTTCTCAATTCTTCTTTCCTCTTCCTTCTCTCCCCACCTCCCTCCCCCCGTTCTGAGAAGTATTAATGAGGATGTTTTCATTTGCATCTTGTGAAGGGATGAAAGAAATCCAGTCTCTTTCTGGAGTTGGGGGCAGTGTCAGTGGGTAGTTGCTTCTGGATATTCCTAACGTTGGGATGGAATGGCTCTCATTGTCCCTGGAATTCTGCCATTCAGTGCTGTCTGCACTTTGGGCTTCACCAGAGACCTCCAAACCAGACCCAAGCCAGGGATATCATGCAAGTGAATGTTATGAAGAGGTTTCATAACTTCAGTTTGCTGCTTGTTCATGCAGGGTATTTTCTGCAACTTGACAAACATAGATTTGGCCTCTGCTGAGAAACCTCTTGTCATGCAGATGTTGGGGTGACTCTTCCTGCATGAAGTGCCTTGTCATGGGAAATCAGTATTTGGAGCTCTAAGCTCAAAGATGAATTAACAAGAAGCAATCCAGTATTTGACTACTCAGTAGTAATTTGTTGTATTTGTAGTCCACAGATTATTTATGTATCTTTTTAAATAAGTGTCTTACCTGAAGCTGAGCTGTAATAGGGGGGAAGAATTTTTTGATACTGTGATGTTTGGGGTTGGTTTGCTTTGGTTATTTAAGTATTTGAGAGTTGAATATATTAATATGGGCAACACTTGAACATTTAATTGCCATCTGTACTGTTATCTTTTGGTGCTCTGTGTAGCCTTGGGGTACACATTCCCTTCTGCTGTGTAATTACTTCTGCTGAGAAGTCACATATTCAGAAAGTTCCTAAGGAAGTAATTTTAAACACTGTTAAACAGGAACCAAGATAGCCTACAATTTCTGCTAAATGAGTGACTGGGCATTTTTATCATGACAAGCTGCTGTGACGTTTCTCATCTTAATTTTTAGGATGATCCATTTAAGAATAAAGCCTTGATGTTTACCAATAATACACAAGAATTGCATTCAGACCCATTCCAATCAGAAGATCCTTTCAAATCTGATCCGTTTAAGGGAGCAGACCCCTTCAAAGGCAGTAAGTGACAAGTGCTTATCTAAGACCTTGAAGACCAACTGTTGAGTAAATTATATTTTAACAAACTTTTATCATCTTGCCGAACAGCAGATAAAACAAATTGTTCTTCTCTTCTGCACAGGTGACCCATTCCAGCATGATCCTTTTGCAGAGCAACCACCTGCTCCAGCAGGTAATAGCCCTTTTTAATGACAGGACCAGTGTGGTATAAACAATTTGTAGCCAAACACAAAGGAAGCATTAAGGTTTCCCTGGCTTCAGATTTTTGGTTTGCATGTGGGAACATAAAAACCTGACAGGGTGTGCATTCAGGATCAATATGTTGAATGAGAAGTGTGTAACTCTTGAATAAATCTGAAAGCTTCATATAAACATGTACTTGTTCAAACTTAGTAAATACCCTCTGGGAAAGGGTCTCTGAAAGTCTGTCAGATTTACCAAAACACTGTGTGTTTGTGTAAGAAAAATCATATCAGTGAGTGTGAGGTCAAATATAGAATGTTCTTCATAGACACACTAGTGCTGCATTCTGTTTACCTTTTCATGCTCCTCCTAGATCCCTTCGGAGGAGATCCATTTAAGGAAAGTGATCCATTTCGTAGCTCTGCCCCTGAGGATTTCTTCAAGAAACAGGTGAAGAGTGACCCATTTACCTCAGATCCATTCACAAAAACCCCCACTTTACCCTCAAAGGTCAGTGATTTTTTAGTCTACACTTAATAGATTTCTTTACTATTGACAGTCTTATTGTCTGAAAGCTAAAAGGAGCGAAATAATACAAAATACTTTTTTCCTAACTGATGGCATATTATTGATTATATTCTTAAAATGTAAGTATGGATTGTTAAGGCAATCAGCAGTATACATGTGTGTGCTTGTTTGGGGAGGGAGGATGAATTTGTTTGGGTTTGCTTTTATTAGTATTTTCCTCACTCTTATGCAGTTCATTGAGTGGTGCTACCCAAGACCAGTTTCAGTCAGTGGGAAGTTAGTTCATCTTGCAGTATAGGATTGTACTTAAATAAAAGCCAACTTGTCAGACTGAAGAGCAACTGTAAAAACCATGAATTTAAAAAGGAGCAGTATACAGACTCTCTGAATTAATAATAATATAAATGCATGACCTGAATATTCTGTCTCTGTTGATGAAAGACTGGACACTTCTGAGTGTATTTTCATATTTTGCCCTGGTAACTAATGTTGCATGTATTTCAGTGGGATGCTCTTCTCACTTGTAGGTACCTCGTGTTGTGTTCATGGCTATCTGTAACCAAATGCACTAGTAATGTACATTTCATATGATCAGTTGATTTTATCCCACTCTGTCTGCTGAGTAGAGTGGTCTGAAACTGGAAACTATTTGTCTTAAAGCAAGAGGTTTTGATAGGCACAAAGAGGTATGTGCACAGTCCAGCAGAAAAATAATTATGTGTATCTGTTCTTATTTAGCCTGACCCTTTTGAAAGCACTGATCCTTTTACGTCTTCCAGTATCTCTTCAAAAGGTCCAGGTAAGAAGTAAACATTTTCACATGAAGGTGTATTAGGAGGTATCTTTTTATGAAAGAGGAATCAAATACAAGAGTTGAGAATAAAGAGTCTTGTGAACTGTTGGCAAAAAGCATCATGGTCTTGTTACAGTTCATGAAGACTGTCTTTGTGGCACTATATATGTCACTTTTTTCTTGTATTTTCCCTCCAAACAGCTGGTAGAAAACCTATTGTTTTGTGGAATTCTCTTTTAACACCTCATGGCAGGTCAAAATGCAGGCGTGTTTTAATGACCTGCCTAGTTCTGTGCTTCATTGGCACCATCAAGCATTCCTTGTAATTCTGAAGTATCATTCAAAATAACATTTTTTTCCTGCTTATCTGTTTCAGATCCATTTGGAACACTGGATCCATTTGGAAGTGGTGCTTTCAGTGGTGGTGAGGGATTTGCAGACTTCAGTCAGATGTCAAAGGTAAAGGTCAAAGCAATTGTCTTTTAAAAATGTATGCACAGACACTTTTTTAAAGAGTATGATACGATTGTAACTTTTCAGCTAACAGTCTGGTTTTGTTAATATTTTTTTCCAATCAGCCTCACCAGTAACATAGCAAAGAATTTTCCAATCGTGTCAGATATGGCAAAGCCTTACTAAGACTAGTAGATTCAGTAGGGATAAATAAACTTTTCACAAATATTTTCAGATACCAGATCAGGGAAAGAAATTAACTTGTAGTTTAACTTGTAAGAAAAGTTAGTTGTTGTGGATATTAATATATTTCAGTGTCCAGCCTTTGTCTAAGTCCTGGAATTTTTGTCTTGGTTACTTTGTAGTAAGTATCCTGACTTGTTTCTAAACTTACCATAAAATCATTAAGGTTGGATAAGGTCTCTAAGGTTGAGTCCGACTATTAATGAAACACTACACTACTAAATGTATGTAAATTAACCTTACTCCACTCTTAACAGTCGTTCAGACTCTCCCATGCTTTAAATGTGCAATTTCTGTTCATTTTAAATAGAAGATGAAGAAAAAGGTTCAGGACACACATGAAAAAGGGATCATGATCTGCTGTTACTTTCCTGAGGTGGACTTTGGAATTTACAGTTAACATCAGTGCCCAACTCCTTCCATTAGCTCTACAGTAACGCTTGAACACAGTAGAGTGAATGTTAAAAAGAAAATAGGTTATCATTTTACTTCGACTAATTACATTTCTTGGTGGTTTTTTCTTTTCTCTCCCCTGACTTTGACTATTTTGGGGAGGGTTTTAGCTCTCCACTAGATGGCAACAGCCTTCACCGATAGACGTGGCTGACTTGAGGTAGAAATTTTAGCCACGGTTTGACTGCGATTTTCACCTTTGCTCACAAAATTCCTCTTTCTTCATTTCACAATGATAAATTTCCCTGCGTGGCATAATACCTGTGTGCTTCTGAATCAATCCTTTAGAAAATCTTAATCAGTCCTTTAGAAAAGCCATCTGAATATGGGAATATTTAAACACGTGGTTTTGGATATTCCCTAAGGTTTTGCTAAAAAGTCAAATAGCTGTGTGTAATGTCAGAAAAGCTTGGAATAAAGTTATGCAGTGTGCTGTGTTTTTCCAGGTTGTTTATCAGAGTGAAGGTCAAGCTGTGGTATGGCTGTTCATTGCCAAATAGTAAAAAGTAGAGTTTTACTTCCTTTTATTTTCTCATCAGCTTTTTTGCTAGGACTAAAAGTTCTAGAAGTACTTTAATTATTAAGAGCATAAGGTGTTTTGAATGTTAGTGGAATTTTAGCACCTCTGTCATTGGGCATTAGTGTCCTGCACCACTCTCAATTCTCTACATCTGCCCTCATGTTTTGAAGTTAATGCTTTCACTTGACTTAACCTGTAGCTTCACGAAAACACAGGTATTCTACAGTGTGCTTACATCCCTTTTCTTTTCTTTTTCCTTGTGTAGTCAGTAGCTTCAGACCCCTTTGCCTCCTCTTTTGGAGGGGCAGGATTTGCAGATGACCCTTTCAAAACCAAATCAGACACACCAGCGTTACCACCGAAGAAAAATGTCCCTCCACGACCCAAGCCACCCAGTGGTAAGGAGGTCTTCTTCTTTTAAAAGCTACTTCTTTCAATTTACAGTGTATTGCTGGATATAAGAACAGTCTACTGTCTATCTTATATGTCAACCATGGAGGAAGATATGAAGTTATCAGTAAATTGACAAAATTATCAGTAAACCAGACTGAAACTCTTCAAACTGGAAAACAGATGGTGAGAGAGTGCTATGACAGATCTGTAAAACCACATATGGCAGGAAAAAAAACAGGGGGAAAAACCCTGTATTTTCTAAGTAGGCAATACATAAGATTAGATTGGTGGCATCTTCAAAATAGTTTGTTATTATATGGTGATCTAAATTTAGGATTTATTTCTATGTTTGACAGACAATATGGTGAATGCAAAAAAGTTTAAATGGTCTTAAAAAACATCTAGATAATTCTCAGAAGAAGCACAGGCAATGGGGTGTCCCAAAAGCCAAAATACTGGCTCTAGCTCCTTTGTAGCTGAGTGGCAAGGCAGTCTGACTATGGCTGCATCTTTATCTTCTTTTGATGTTCTTCCTGAGGCACCTGCCACGAGATACTAACAAGAACAGGCTACATGGTTAGACAGACCTGTCCTGATCTGTCTGTTCCAGGTAGGATCATTCTTGCATCTGCACATTACTGCATGAATTAAACAGAAAACACTTTCTGAATATATGTCGCTTTGTTCCTGCTTCAAGTCCATTATTTACGAAAATCTGGGAGATATATAAATCTCATTAATTGAAAATAAGATCTCTCTTAGTGGAGCTTTAATTTCTGTTCCCCCTGGAGTTGTTTTCAAGATATTCAGCTACCAGTGAAGCTGTTCAAAGAACTGAAGCCATGTAGTTTCAAGTCTCCTTTTAACAACAGTGGTAGAGTTCAGTTGAGATTAAGAGGGAACTTTCAGTTGGCTCAAAACACCAACAAAAACTGGATTCCGCTTATCAATAGGCACAGAATTTTGCACTAAACACACTGATCATCCTGTAGTATCTTTATATATCCACAGACAGTATTAGAAAGCATAGTACAAAGAGAACAGATCCATGATTAATGTCTCCTGCAGTGTGTGTATTCTCTTCCTTTCTGCTGGTACATTTTGGAGCAGAGCATGCAGCCTGTTTGGGGTGGGTATTGTTGATCTGACTGGTTTTGCAAACCAGTTATTCTAGAACAAACTCCTTGGATAATGTGACAAGTGCTTACTTATTACCAGGATATCCTTAAAGTCATTACCTATCCCATAAATTGATCCAAGATATGAAAGATACCGTTTCACACAGTAGACTTACAAGGGGACCATTGCAGCAGCATTAGTTTGTTCCTATTGCTGTGATTTTATTGCTTAAGAGGTGATGGTGTACCCTAAAACCCTGAAAGCAGCAAATGGGAGGGTTTTTGTAGGTGAGTATTGATGCAGACTTGTCAGGAAATGCTCTAGGGTTGTGGAAAAGCCCCTGAAGCAGTTTGTTCCAAGCTTGCTTTATGTACTTTCTACTACTGAGGTACTGAAGAGCTTTCAGTAATTAAAAAAACCCCCACATAATGTGTCATGTTGACAAATATCAATCACTAGGGCAGATATGAATAAACGAAGAAATAGAAAAGCTGAAGGGAATCTTATTTGACACTGTGAATGATGTTTTTTTTTTCTTTATTTGGTTTTCAAGGCAAGAATGCAAGTGGCCATCTTTCAAAAAATGTCTGCGTACAATATTTTAGTGATAACAGAGCCTATATAAAGCTGGGTGATTCAAATAAATATATACCCATGTAATCTCTTACATGTGGTTTATTTCTATTCCTTGTTAGAAACATGATTACTCTTAGTGAATGCAGTGTCACAGTAGCAGCAAAGGTGAGTACTGACTCCATG
Organism: Trochalopteron elliotii; assembly: GCA_024734555.1. Lineage (NCBI taxonomy): Eukaryota > Metazoa > Chordata > Aves > Passeriformes > Leiothrichidae > Trochalopteron > Trochalopteron elliotii. The sequence continues at coordinate 46,550 of JANPWX010000348.1, forward strand.
TACATGAGGGATTTTGGATTTCTGTGTCCTCATTCTCTCTTTTGTACATATTGAGGAATTTGGTGAATATTCAGCTTTATTAATATGTTTTTAGTTTAGACATGTGCACTCACCCTTTAATCAGTTGGCTAAATATGGTTTAAGTGTGTCTCTTCCCCCCCTTGTAGGGAGATACAATATTTGTGAGGTTCCGCTGCTCTACCAAAAGCAAATGTTGTTATGATAAAATAGACTAAGGAGGAAACAACAGGGGTTTTTTTAAAGCAAATGAGCCTCGTGTGCTTATGCAGTTGTACTCCTCCCTTCCTTCCACAGCTAAGGCAATCTTCAGTGGTTACTTGAAGCATGAGAAATTATATAGTAATATAGTGCGATTGTAGCAAGAGATAAAGGCATAAAATGTGTGTTAGAATGGGCTCAGCAAACAAACAACAGACAAGAAACTTCCGTTGTTTCTTACCCTTCTTATTGGTCTGTTTAATTAAAAAACAAGTAAGTGATAAAGATCTTGCTGAAGGATGAATAAATGCTAGTTATTACCAGAGAAACCTGTAATTTGCCTTTCTGTTCCATGCTCATACTCTTTTTAGTAAAACTGTTCTTTCTGTTGGGGTCGGGGGGGAGGGTTTAATATTGAAAAACACTTTTGTGGTTTGGTTGCATTTTGGTAGGCAGGTGCAAAAAGCTCTAAAAGAAAACTTTACTCGTCCTCAAACCTCTGCAGTCAAGTAGAAAATAGAAATACTTTCGCAGAGCATTGGAAACTGTCTGATTTCCCAGGCAGTTGATAGTGGAAACTAAACAGGATCCACCAGGGATTGTTCCTGATTATCCCTGATTTGATGCTTTTCTGTATGCGAAGCTTTTGCATGTGACATGCAAACGTTGTCTGATAATCCATTGAGGGATTGCACAATATCCTGGACCAAAGTGTGCCACAGTTCTCACCTTGCCCATGGGTCTCTTTTTGTCCAGATGAGTGAGGAGTTCAGCATCAAGCCTCATTCCTTCATGAAAACAAAGGCAGTGCAAACCCTTGGAGCTGAGCACAGGGTCAGGGAGACACTTAAAATCATGGCATGTCCTGAGTTGGAAGGGACCCATAAGGGCCATGGAGTCAAACTGCTGGCCCTGCATGGGGCAGCCCAGCAATCTCACCCGCTGGCTGAAAGCATTGTCCAAACACTCCTTGAGCTGTGACAGCCTTTAGGCTGTAACCTCTGCCTTGGGGAGCCTGGGCAGTGTCCCACCACTCTCTGGGGGAAGAACGTTTTCCTGAGCTCCATCCCAAGCCCTGGCACAGCTCCAGCCCTTGCTGGGCTCCTGTCCCTGTCCCAGAGCAGAGCTCAGCCCCTGCCCCTCTGCCTCACCTCGGGAGGAGCTGCAGCCCCCGAGGAGCCTCCCCTCAGTCTCCTCTGCTCCAGCTGAATGAGCCAAGTGCCCTCAGCCTCTCCTCAGAGCCTTGCCCAGCTCCCTGTCCCTCCTTTGGACACTCTCCAACAGCTTTTAGATCCTTTGGATCTGGTGGTGCCCGAAGTGTCCCCAGCATTCAAGGTGTGGATCCCCTCCCTTGCCCAGCTGGTGATGCTGGGCCTGGTGCCCTCCAGGACATGGTGACACTTTGGGCTGCCTGGGCACACTGGTGACTCAAATCCAACTTGCCACCCTCCCAAGGACCCCCAGGAGCCTTTCCACATGGCTGGTCTGCAGCCTCTCATTCCCCAGTCTGTCCATGCACCCAGGGCTGTCCTGGCACAGGGGCAGGATCTGGCACTTGTCGTGTTAAACTGGGGATTGCCCAGCCCTTTCCTTTGTCGAGATCTCTCTGCAGCACATCTCTGCCTTCAAGGGAGTCAACAGCTCCTCCCAACTGCGTATCATCACCAGACTTACTTAGTCTGCCTTCCAGTCCCACATCTAAATCCTTCATGGGGAAGTTGTAGGGCACTGGTCCTGAAATGGAGCCTTTTGGACATGACCTCTGTTTACCATATAGTGATGGTCAGAGCAAAAGGCCTTCAGATATACCTGGAAAGACCTCTAGAAGAAGTTTGTGGTTCACAGGAGCTGCTCTCATATCCAGGCTCTGGACACAGTCTTCTCACAGTGTATAGAGAAACTTCTCTGCTGCTGCCAGGGTTGTCAGCAGCAGGATTGCACTGGGTCATTAGGTCTGGTCCTACACATCCTGACCTGTTTGCTGGCTGCTTGTAAAGTGAAAATGGGTTGGTTGTTTTGGTTGGTTGGTTGGTTGGTTTGTAGTTGATGTTTGGGTTTTTTCACAGCTGGAACACTGAGGAGCAGCTGTGGTATGAGTGTATTAGCAAATAGTTCAGTTCACAGCTGTCTCTGGTTGGTACTGTCAGGGTTAGGCAAACCCTTGTTATATTGCATGGATTAGGCACCCTTCAGATCCATATCTTTCCCTTCTTGAAAGCTAAGATTAAGAGAGGGTATGACAATCATGAGATTATTTAATTAGAGTTGTATCTTGGGTAGAATCTCAGCCTTATGCTTGTTTTGTTCATCATAACAAATTTCTTACTCTGTTGTTGACCAGTCTGTCAAGATCTTTTAGATGTTTCAAAGTCCTAATCTGATCCTTGCTTGGTCCAAGAGAAATCTCATGTTTGTTTTTATGGCAATATACTCTACTGAGTACTTTTTTCAGTATAACTGTTTAGAGGTTAAGTGCAGAATCTTTAAAGAGAATTGGAGGAGGGTTAATAACTCAGTGAATCCCAGTAGGGAATAGCAAGGAGAAGGTGTTCTAGAAGCAGCAAATCTAGATACCAGTGTAACTCAAAGCTCCAACTTACTCTTTCATGAAAAGGTTTGGAAAGTCACTGTCTCCGTCCCATACATGGTTTAAGATTCTCTTTAAGCTGAGGAAGATCAGCCAAGAAAAAGTTCCTTAGCTCTTCTGACAAGACTGTTCTGATGAAAATCCCCAAGAAAAGTGTGTGCATGTTCTTTTTCTTCAGGAAGGTTATTCATCTCCGTGAAGTTCCTAATGGACATTTAGGTTTCATAGGGCTCCCCTTGGACTTGGCTGGAGTAAGTTGATGTTCACCAGATGCTACTGGAGAACTTGCAGGATTTTTTGGAGAGGAGTGGAACGTTTTGTAAATTTATTGATTTTATATCTTGAATAATGCTGAAAAAACACTGAAGAAATGCCAGTGCTTTATGTAACAAGCTGTGATAAACAGAAAGCAAATAATAGTAAAGTATCTCGACATTCTTAAACAAAGGTGCCCTGTGACAAGGATCTACATTCCACTGCACACTGTTTTCTCAAACTCCCCTAAAACGTTGCTGAGTTTTGTTGATTTATAACTACATTTTACTTTCTGGCAGAGGACTGCCTGTGGTGTTCAGCACTACCAAACTTCTGGTTGCTTTATATTTCTTGTGCACGTTCTCAGGATTTATGGGGCTTCTGTGTAATTAAGGACAAAAAAATCTGAAAGAACTGGTAGACTGAAACCTGTCAGTTAAAATGGCTCTTGTAGGTTCTCACAGATTAAAAATTATGTTTTCTGCTGTGAGCTGCAGATTGAAATCAGTCAGAGTTTGCCGCTAACTAGTTTCTAGGTAAAAGTTGTTGATTACAGAACGGGAGAAACAGATTTTTTTTCTTTTTCTTTTTTTTTTTTTCTTTTTTTTTTTAAAGTACAGGAAGCTGCTGTGTGGGTGTCAGTGATTGGGTTATAAGTAAAATGCTTTAGTGCTTTGATCGTGGGACCTAGTGCTTATGCCCCACCCTTACCACTTCCTTTCTGCGCAGCCCCATCCATTCCACATTGCGGTTATAACAGCGCTGTTAACCAGTGAGATTAACCACTACTGACAAGCATCTGACACATTACTCTCTATGCTCTGGACTCCTTGTCAGGCCCTCAGGTGCCTGAAGGAAGCCATTCTCTATCCAGGGAGGACGAGCAGCACTTGACCCCTCCTATTTCAGCAAGTTGTGCCCTGCCTTGCTGATGCTGTACGTTAAGGGTGTGGAGGAGAAGACAAAGGCATTGAGCTGTGTGTGGTGGTGTATCTGCCTTTTGTGTGCCCCTTCAGACATGAGAGTTGCTCTCTGATCAAGCTGGCACTACAGCAGGAGTGTGTGACCTGGCTTCCAAGGGCACAAGGCACACCGAGTTGTGGGATGCAATCAGTTCCCAGTGATGCCTTGCATTGTTCCTTGGGTTTTAGCATTGAGTATTCCTGTAGACCTCTTTAGGGATGGGAGAGGTGACTCAGGCACTCAAGTGTCAGAGAGATAGTTGAGTGCCTTTAAGGCTGCTGGTGCATTCAGTGACCCATGCTCCCTGTTCACCACTCAGGGAATTCCTGCATGGTACTAAAATGACAGGATATAGTCGGTGCCACCAGGTACTAGTTTGCATCCTCCAAACAAATGTTACTGGCCGTGCTCAGCTAATGGTGGTCCAGGTACACATGGTTGCTGGAGAAGCTCAGAGACAACATTTTTTGCCATCAGCAAATTCTTGGATGATTCTTGATTCTGCCTTGATCCTGATTTCAGGACAGATGGATGAAGTCCCCAAATTTCAGGATGCATGGAGAACCCTAGAACTGGCAGTAGGTTCAGAATGGCTTCTCATGCAAAAGTCGCCCTGAAGCCTCCAAAGTGGCACCCTCGGGTGTTTCCATGACTTGTGTTGGCAGCACTCTTACCTTGCTGCAGAAACATGCTCAGTTATGAGGGATTACAGACAAGGGAAGCCTATCCCTAGTGGAATTCCAAGTTAAGAGAAGTATTTAGAAATAAACTTGAGCATTATGGGCAGGCAGTGTTTACTGAAGAGCAGTGGAGGATGCTTGAATCACTCAGAATCACCCAAGACATTCGAGACTCTCAGGAAGAAGAGATTTTGCAATGAGTCCTCAAGCTCAAGGACCAAAAAAGTATCCATCTCTTGGGTGCCCAGCACAGGAGGGACATGAACCTGTTGAAGCAAGTCCAGACAAAGCACCAAGATGATCAGAGGGATGGAGCAGCTCTGCTGTGAGGAAGAGCTAAAAGAATTGGTCATCCTGGAGAGGAAAATCTTTGGGATGACCTGACTGTGGCACTCCAATACCTGAAGGGACCCCAGAAGAAAGATGGAAAGAGATTATTTACAAGAACCTGGAGTGACAGGACAGGGGGAAATGGCATCACACTGACAGAGAACAGGGCGAGATGGGATGTTGGGAAGAAATTCTCCTCTGTGAGGGTAGTGAGGCACTGACACAGATTGCCCAGAGAAGCTGTGGCTGCCTCATTCCTGGAAGTGTCCGAGGCCAGGTTGGATGGGGCTTGGAACACCGGGGAGAGTGGAAGGTGTCCCTGCTCATGGCAGAGGTGGCACTGGATTAGCTTTAAGATCCTTCCCACTCAAACCATTCTGGGGTTCTGTGATATCAGTGGAAGAACCTTCACCACAGAGCAGTGTGACGCCTTCAACCTTTTCTAAATTTTTACTGCTTGCTTATAGCGGTTTTCATCTTTTTAACTTTGAAAGAAAGAAAAACACGGGGCGAAAATACACTTTTCAATTTCAGTGTGCTGCTTTCTTGCAATGGTTATTTAATATATGCAATTATTTTAACACTACCTTTTTTTAGCTTGTGTAAGTGTTATCATTTATATTATTGTATAGTGGTGAATAATAGAGGTAGTAAAGATTATATTAGTAGTGAAGTTCTTAAATGCTAATGCACTTTAAAAATTAAGTTTTTCTTTGGGGTGCCAATATGTAAGTAGCAGAAAAATACAGTGTAACTTGGAATGCATAGAATCATAGAATCTCAGACCTCATGTGTTGGGAGGGTCATTAAAGATCATCCAGTTCTAACCCCCCTGCCTTGGACAGGAAGACCTTCCACTAGACTAGGTTGTTCCAAGCCCAGTCCAAACTTGCCTTGAACAATTCCGGGAATGAGGAGTCCACAACCACTGAGTAAATTTAAAGGAATAACATATTAAATTTGTCCTATATAAGAAATGAATTAGTGGAGTTACTTAGCTGCTATTTGAAGTACAGGTATTAAAATAAATTCTGTTGGGGAATTACTATTCCAGAGTGCACCTGAGGAGTTTGTCAAAAAACTTCAGCTTTGTTTTGTGGTCCATTTATTTTTTGTAGCTCTGGTCTGTGATGGCAACTGAATATTGGCATTTCATAAGTTAGTGGTTAACACCTCTGTGTTACCCTTTTTGAGGCAAGGGCTTCAGTTTTGTTCTCACGGTGTCTTTATTACTTGTTATGGTTTTGAAAGGTTAAAATACTGGAAAAAATATAGGAGACAGTAGCTTGCCTTGGGTTAGGAAGCATGACTCTGATCTCTCAGAGAGGCCTGGTTGTGTGGAGCTCCAGAGCTCAGTGCAAACACAAGGGTTTGCACAGTGTTTGAGTGACTAGAAATTATTATAAAATAATAGTAATGACGTTACTGATAATAAATTTAATCAATCAAGGTGTTAGGGTTCAGTGCTTCACCAAATCACTAATTACAAGACTGCTAGATGTATTTTGCTGTCCTACCAAAAGAGGCAGAAAAGGCTGATTCAGGCAAAATCTGACTGATCAACTCCTGTTTTTTCATCTTGCCAGTTGGCTGATAAACAGTATCTGAACCTGTTAGTAGCTTAAAAAAATGAAAAGGACTCGGGGTTTAAGATCTTAACAGGTCTTCAGGATCTTAATATTGTGTTTATTGAAACAATCTGAAAACTTACAGCTCTGCTGAATGTTGTAGTCCATCATCTGCAGAAACACTAATTCCCTACTTTGGGGCGGCCATCCTTTGCCTTTTCTTAGAAGTGTGGTTGCAGAAGGTTGTTGCCAGCCCCAGAGAAGCCAGAAGTGCAAGAACAATTACCAGCAGAGCATCTTTTTGTTCAGTTCCTGTGGTGCAGGGAGCTTGCAAGTGAAATTACACATGGATTTGCCCACCCAGTGCTCACAGTTATGGAGGGATCCTGAAGGAGCAGGTTCTGATGGCACTTTGACCTCAAAGCTTAAGTGAATGGATACCCAGGTAATCATGTGTATGCACACACATTCCAGGTTTCCCTGGACCAGGATTGGCCAACTGTAAGTTTTAGATTCACTCTCTGGGGGTGTCTTTTTGTACCCCTGGGACCATTTCAGAAGCCTCTGGCTCCTTCTGTGTGTAACCAGCAGCTGGCCCAGCTCAGGGCAGTGCAGGAGATGTTTGTGCAGCTTCTACTGCTCCCTTCCTTTGTGTTTGATGCTTCCTCCTCCTTCATGTCAATGATAAATATAGTTCTTTTTTGTATGTGTCACTTCTCTAATTTAAGGCATTTTATGGTTTGACTGTTTTTTGCCATTTTACACTTATTTTTCATCTTTAAGGCAGCCCAAGAGCACTGACAGTGCACATTGACCTCATGTTGACACTTTCCAGTGAGGTAAAGAAAGCTTAGATCTTTGCTACTTTTTGAGTTGGACATATAAATGGATTTTAGTAGTTTGTTTGCCTAAGATGTGTCTTCACTGTCTCAGCTAGATCAAAATTAAGACTTCACAATTTGTTCAGTATCTTCCTTATAAATGCAGGCCAAAGTCTAAATGCTTTGTCCTGTGCATTTACTGAGTTCAGTTCTTGAAAGAAAGTGCTGTCTTGTGAATATTTAGTGTTTAAACACATCATGTTTTTGTGGACTTTTTTTTTCTTTACTCGCACCATGTGCAGTGTCCCCGTGTAGAAAATTGCTCTATGAATTTAGTCAGATAAATTTTTAAAAAAAGAAGTCATGTTAGGTATAATGGATGTAATCAGGAGTTAGGAACAAAATAAAGGATTGTGTTAATCAGAAAAAAAATAATGTTATATAGTTCCCTTAATTTAATTTAGATTGGACTCTAAATTATGTAGATTTATTGAAGTTGTGGGGATCAATAATTTGGTCTAGAGCAGGATATATAAAGTTCTCTTCTTCACTCATTGTGAGATCACAAGAGTGTTGGGATGTTTATTTCTGCGTGATACCACACACCTGTTTCCTTAGAACTTTTTCAGCACCAAGAATTTATTCACAAGAACCCTGGTGCCTGTTTACCTTTATTTTTTTCCCCTCATCTGCAGCCGAGAGTGAGAAAATCAGCCTCAAAGTTGTGACTGACAGGAAAAGTTTTTTTATTTTTCATGCCTTCTAGAAGACCTGACGGTTGCATTTAGAGCACAGGCATCCCTTGTTGTGTAGGATAAATGACTCATGGGTGGAGCACCTGCTTGGCCACAAGCTAAAAATTCCATTCACGCTTTGATTCTCTTGTTTATGCTGGCCTCTCAAAGATATTTCAGTACTGATGGTTGAAAGAGGTTGTCCAAAAGCTGTTTCAGAGCAGATTGTTGGGCTGAACGTGTAACGATTTCTCACCTTTCAAGAAGTTTGTAGATTGTCAGAATGTTTCTCTTAAGCAAAAGTTTTCAGTGAACTCCAGGTGCAAGCTTTGCAAATATTAAGCAAAAACAGTTCTGAGGGGGTTTTGCATGGGAAAACTTTTCCCTTCTGTCACAAAAAGCATGTTGTGATTTTTTGCAAAGAACGTTATCATCAAATAGTTGAGTTTGAAATGCAGCACAGAAACAGCCTCTGTTGAAGACAAAGGCCTCCAAGTATTCTGTAGAAAATTTAGTTTCATGTAACTAACCTTTGGGCAAAGTTTGAAGCTAGTAATCATTTTTCTGTGATTTTGTGAAGTTCAGTTTATGAAGGTTTTACTCTGCATCACTGGAGGAGCTGGATAATCTTAACAGGATGGTGGAAAACATGCTGAGTAAGTTGGGAATGGGATGTAAATTTGGCAAACTGCCAAGAGAAAGATGTGCTGGGAGGCACCTGAGGCTTCTTCTGCCATTTGAAAAACAGGAGAGGTGGAAATCCTGGGATTGTTTGGTCAGGTATAACCACAGGTAATGGACTTAACTCACCCTATCACTCCTTATCCTCTGCAGCACAACTCTGACTTCTTAAAGGATATTTTTCACTTTAGAAAGTTTCCTGGAAAGGAGCCCTTGTTTAGTGAAAGTTTAAAGTTGTGTCATTCCCACTCTGTCCCGTTTGCTCATGAGCATGATCCATCCAGGCTTCAAAGGCAGGAAAAATGCTGCTTCTCATCATTCAGCAAGATCCTCTTCTGAGCAGAAAGTCAGGCCCAGCACTGAAACACAGAATATTGAGACAGCTCTAAATACTTCACTTCGTTGTCAATATTCTCGTAATTCAGTAAGACAAATTTTGTGTTTGCATCCTACCAGCGAGGTTATATTTGCTTTGAAATACAGATCTCAGCCCTCCAAACTCAAGCTGGCTGTGGGGTATGAAATTAGATAAACCTTTGTATGGGTGGAGTTCACTCTAAGTAACAGCACTTGCTGTGGTAAACCATTTTGTTCATCATCTCTTTTTGCTGAAGTGAGTCCTCTGTGTGGTTTGGGTGCACCACTTGGGTAACTGCTGAAACTGCTGTGGTTTCAGAACAGGACCTGTTTTGCTTTTTTCTGAGCTTTTTTCCCCCTGAAACTATTAGCAGGAAAATCAAATAAGGGTTACAACTGTTTGCCTGCCATGCCTCAGAATGGTGAGCAGAGTCATGTAAAAATACATTTTCCAGCAAATGGAAGATTAATGCAATCTCAGTTACTACTATATTTTGCAGTATTGCAGTTTTACCAGCGTCCTTCAGAACAGCTGGTAACCTTTGCTTTATGGTAACCTGCTTTATGTGGCTTGGGTACATTTGCTTTATGTTGTAGAAATCCTGTTTGACACACTAAACATGGGACTCCAAAAATCTCTGTGTAATTAAGTGTACACTCACTACGGTGGGAGACTACACTTGCTGTAAGTCAGCAAAGACATCAGAAAGATAAAGCTTGTGTTGTTATTACTAATTTGTGGCTAATGAATGAGTAAATTTGAACATCTAACTGAAGCAAACAAACTTCTGCCAGGCCTCAAAACCACGTTTGCAGAGTGTGGCAGGGTAAAGCAAACTGTAAGCAACGTACAAAGGGCACTAAAGGAGAGATTTGGACTTGGAGTTGGAGATGGATCATCACTGATCTCTGCCAGCTCGGGAGGTTCTGTGATATTGTAGGGCTCATTGAAGATTCTTGTGCATGCTGGGGTTGATGTGTTCAGAGTAGGTGCTGCCCTTAAAATTGCTCTGCAAAAGATAAACCTGATTGCATAAGGGTTTCCCTCTCACTTTTTTTCTTTTTGAACATAGAAAACTTACCACCCCATTCTATTCTTTAACATCTAAAAATCTGAAGAAAGTGGCTCTCAGTGTGTCAAATGAAAGCTTTCAATGTCATTAGCAGTAACTCTCATTACATGGTGGCATTTCCTCTACAACAAAGTGATTCTTTGTGATCTTTTGTGAAGATGAAGCACGAGAAACCCTGATGCTCTGTGCAGGTTCAAAACCACCTGGGGCTTTGTGCAAAAACCTTAAACAGGCCACCCAGAGAAACCAGGCTTGCTGAACAAATACGTTGCAAACTTGGCGTTTGTGTTAACAGTCACCAATTCCACAAAGTGGTTTCTCTAGCAGAAGATTTAACCTAAGGAAAAAAATGCAGCTTTAAATGGGTCAGGTTTGACTCTATCAGTCCAAATTGATTTTGGATAATACAGGGTGAAGTATGAGGGGGAATTTCCTTGCTGGTAACTGGCAATAGAGGAAGGAGAAATAGCATAGAGGACTCTTTTTTTGCCTTGACCAGAAGTTGGGAATGCAGATACTTTGAAGTCTCTTTGTGACATTCTCCAGGGCCAGTTTGGATTGAGCTTGGAGCAGCCCAGTCTAGTGGAAGGTGTCCCTGCCCACGGCAGAGGGTGGGTGAGCTTTAAGGTACCTTCCAACCCAAACCATTCTGGAAATCTATGACTCTTAATTTAAAACAAGTTAAAATAAGTTACTCTTGTACGTGGAACATGACATACGACACGCTGAGTTGCTCATCCCTTGTCAGGTTTGTATGTCCCCTGGCATGGGATCTGGAGGCCACGGGGATGAGCAGGATGGAAGTGCAACACTCCATTCCAGAGAGCAAAATGTGGTCTGTGGAAAGGCAGATTGGAGTGAGGGAGGGTCTGTGCTTGTGAGAGCCATTTCCTGTATGTTGTGCCACTTCCTTCCATGGAGGACAAAGCACTGGCCTGATCTGCCTCTCTTTAGGAGTGGCACAAGTGGTTGCTGCCCTGGGGATCTGTATATCTATGTCACATATGTTATCCAGGATGGAGCATGTACTGAACCATGGAAGATCATGCTGGGGTGAGCTTTAGTAGATCTCCTTTATCTTCCAGCTTCAAGGCAGCTGAACTGGTGTTATTTCTGAAAGCTTTCTCAAACCTGGTGGATGTGTTGATAGAATGGCTCCCCAGAGCAATGGTCATGGCCCAAAGGCTGCCAAGGATCAAGGAGCATTTGGACAATGCTCTCAGGCACAGAGTGGGATTGTTGTGGTGGCTGTGCAGGGCCAGGGGTTAGGGTTAGGGTTAAGGGACCTTGTTGTGGTTTTGAAAGGTTAAAATACTGGAAAAATATAGGGGACAGTAGCTTGCCTTGGGTTAGGGAGCATGACTCTGATCTCTCAGAGAGGCCTGGTTGTGTGGAGCTCCAGAGCTCAGTGCAAATACAAGGGTTTGCACAGTGTTTGAGTGACTAGAAATTATTATAAAATAATAGTAATTATGTTACTGATAATGAATTTAATCAATCAAGGTGTTAGGGTTCAGTGCTTCACCAAATCACTAATTGCAAGACTGCTAGATGTATTTTGCTGTCCTACCAAAAGAGGCAGAAAAGGCTGATTGAGGCAAAATCTGACTGATCAGCTGTGGGTCCCTTCCAACTCAGGATGTTCTCTGACCCTATGAAGGTGATGAGTTCTCTGGGTAGTCTGGAGTATCCTTAAGTTTTAAAAATGTTGTCGATTGTCTGATGTGAATCTCTTCTGGTCCAGTCTCAATCCATTCTCCTTTTTCCTGATGAAAGACTTGCAGGGGCTATGATCAGGTTCCCCTTGAACACTCTCAGGACTGAACAAATCCAGTTCTATCTCCTACTGCACGTGCCTTATTTTCCATGTCTCTCTGTCTGCTTGTTTGGCTGGGGACTTCTTGGCTTCCCACTTTCTGTGCAGCTCAATGCTTGCCCGTGGTGCCTGTTTTGCATCCCAGTCTGATGTTGACACTGCACTCATGAGAGTCTGTGTGATTTCCTCAGCTCCATGCAAACCTGATCCCTCCTGTTCCCTGTACACCCAATTCCTTCAGCTCACTGTCCACACGTGCCTCTCTGGCTTTGGGGCCAGTTGAGTGCAAGAGAGGATGGCCTTTTGGCTAGCCCTGGGGCAGGAGAGGCTGAGCTGGGATTTACTGGAAGTTGCTGGATGGGTCGTTTATTTAGTGCAAGTTTGCAGATCTTTATTTCCCTTTGATGAAAGTATTTCCACAGATCTGAGCTTATCTTCTGAAGTTCATGAGCATGTACCAAAGTACTTTCTGAAAAGCTCCCAGGCTGTGACTTAGATGTGCCAAGTACACTCTGAAATTTGGGGGTTGATTCCATTTCTCTGTGCTTTCCTAGTATGTATGTCATAATGATGATTATGATATACATGAATAAATGATAAGATTCCTATTAAATTGCAGTTCAAAGAATTGGACATTTCAAAACAGCTTTATTACTACAAATAATGTATGGAATTCAGGTTGTTACGCAGGAAGTTGTAAGTATTTGTGCATTTTAAGAATGTTTTTAGATTTTCCTTTATCAAGTACACATTGCAATCAAGAATGTTCACCCAAGGAATATTTTCCCTTGTCAGGAGCATTCTTTTTTTTTAAGATGGGGTGGGAGGGGGAGAAATATATTTATCTGTTTAGTTATTTGACCTCACTAAATAGTCTTCTGGCAAGGGGAATTAAAAATCAACCATTGAGGCTTTGATTGCAACAAATGAAATATACACATATTATTTATGAGCATGCACAATAATTCCTGTGATTTCATTTGTTGTTGGGGTAGAATATAAGGACAAACAGTTACCTACAAAAGGTGGGTTGTGGAGCAAACACCCCAGAGAGAGGTGGTTTCTTAACCAGCCTCTTTTTTTTTTGTATATGTAGTGGTAGAAGGATAAACCAGTTTCAAGGGGAAAAAAAAAATGCAGGCATTCTGTAAAGTGACAGCTAAGTTACTCTTTTATCCTATTTAATGTGGCTTGCCTTTACTGATACATGGCTTTTTATTTTGTCTTCTATATAATACCAAACTTAAACTTGAAATATCTCTAATCCTGGAAAAGCAAAGTCATACTTGTCAATTTTTTCTGACCAGAATTTTTCCTGAACTTTATAACGGGTTTCATCATTTAAAATCTTGATGGTATTAATATTTTGGTATGTGTAAGATAATAAATCCATTTAAATAAAACAACTGTTTTAGGTGATTTGCATTGAGAAATGAATACCATTATGTTTGGTTAAATTTTCACCCACCCCAGGAAGGATGGATGATGCTAAGGTGCATAGCACAGTTTCCTATTTTGGGGCTTTGCATTGTCCATGGTAAGTAACTTCTCTTTTTCTCCTTTTGTTTTGTTTTTTTTCCTAAACTTTCCAGGTAAAAGTACTCCTGTAAGCCAGCTTGGGTCTGCAGATTTTCCCAAGCCCCATGATCCATTCCAGCCATTTGGGGCTGACAGCAGTGACCTGTTTCAAAGTAAAAAGGGGTTTGGGGACCCATTTAGTGGAAAAGATCCATTTGCTCCCTCCTCTTCAAGTAAAACTTCTAAAGACTCTTCCTTGGGGTTTGCAGACTTCAGCTCTGTAAGTTAAGTTCCTTGTCTCTGAGCAAACCACTTTCTGCTCTGCTTGCAGCAATCTCTGTTGGGTTTTTGTCTTACCTGCAAACCTACTGTTCCCTGGCTTCTGTCTCTCAGTACCTTCATGCTGTCCTCATTGTTTTTGTATTAATATTTCTGTAATAAAAGGCGTTATTTCAATAAAAAAGAAGTTTCATACTAAATTTTCAAGGGTTTACGTGCATTTAAATTATTTTAGTACAGTGTGCCTTTACTTCTCAAATTCTTTGTAGCAGAATCTGTGTATTGTTTTTGTTGCATGGAGGCTGTTTTGTAAACAGATTTTTTTTGGGAGCCAATGATGTAAAGACTCAAAAACACTTGATGAAAACATTTTTGTAGCAATTTCACCATATCCTGAGAAGCAAATCCTTAAAGGGAAAGTTTCTAATAGGTATTTGTAACTGTTTGTGCAGAAAGTTCTGACAATCCTGTTGAAACATTTACTGTGTATGATGGAATGTGGTCGTAGAGAGATACAGATGAGACAGAGATTGAAAATTTAGCTGTTTGAATTTTGTTCCTGTTACTGATGTTGTAGAAAAGACAAAAGATGAAATGAAATGGTTTTGTAGAAACAAGATAGAAAGGTCCACACTGCCCTCCAAAAGACAGTCCCAGAAGGTCTGAAAACAAAGCCAGGTCCCCATTCAATTGAAAACATCGGGGTTTCCCAAAGCCTGGCTTTGGTTTTAGTGCTGGGATTGGGAACCATTGTAAATGCAATGGTTGTGTGGTTCTCATTGCTTCCATAAGTGGATAGAATCTATTCCATCCACAGCCTGAGGCTTCTTCCTCCTTTCACGTGTTTTTGTTCTCTCACGTTGCCACGCAGTAAAATTGCAACCTTACTCTGTTCCTTAACTCTGCTGGACACAAGTCACTGTTCAACAAGGGGAGATATTTAAGCTGAATCGTTCAGGTTGTTTCTTTTTAATGTTTCAGGGGTTGGTTTTTTTTTTTTCCTAGTTATTATTTAAATATTAAATGTGTATCACTTTCCTATTTGATATTGTTAGCTGAGGTCATCTGTGCAGACTTCAGTTGGCCTCAGGGCTTTAATTTATCACTTTTGAAACGTCCAAGTTGGAGATTTGTTGTGTGTTTGACTACGGCTAGTTGGATTTGCACAGTTAAATCCTGATTGTATCAAAACTGGTGACATTCTTAATAAAAATAAGACACAAAACCTGCTTTTATCTGAAGTTTCTTCAACAACATCTAATTTGTTCCTGCAGTGAAAGACAAGTGACGGAGTGGAATGACTGTTACCCAGTTACTGTCATCTTACTTTCCAGACTCTGTTTCTTAAGTTAAAACCTGCTTTGCTCTGAGTGATTGTATCAAATGATTAACCAAAATCTCTGATCCCAATCCTAGTGGGTACTCCAGGGTCAAATTTGCTGTGCCATCAGGTTCTCAGTTTAGATTAACTTTAGAAGATAAGGAACAAGTAGGAAAAATGGGATAATAAGCAGTAGCCACTAAATAATTCCTGTTAAATGACATTTCATCAAATGAAATAAATTTTTAAAATTTAAATTTTAAACTTAATGTTTTCTGAATTAATTTCTCCTCCTGTAGGAAAAAAAACCAACAAGTATTGACTGAATTTGGCTGAAAAGACAGATTTGATCCCTTTTCTCCTCAGTTCATGGGGTTTTTTACTTTTCTATAACATAATTATGCTGCTACACTTGACAATTCCTAATCCTTCTGTACAATGTTTTAAATGTACCAGTTGCCTTGAAATCATTGACAATATTGTGCTTCTCTTTGCCTCATGGTTGGGAAACTTTGTTTATAATGGGAATGAAAGCCAGCTTTGCCTACAGAAGGTTTTTGACATCTACTTTGAATCCATGGAATCTGAGAACAGAATCATGTAGAACTGAGTAATCAAACAACCTGATTTTTAATTGAAACCCTTGATTGTTGCAAGAAAGAACATGAGGACTTTCATTATTTTTTAGTAGGAAAATCTGGTGCTTTTTTGATGCCCTGGCGAATTCATGCACCCAGAGTTTCCGTGTATTTCCATTACATTTTTAACTTTGTTAACTTTGTCATTATATATGATTCATTGGAAAAAAAACAGTCTTTTGGTAGTTCAGATTTCAGGTGTTTCTGGGTTCCAGCTGCAGTTTACAGAACAACAAGAAAAGCCCCTTGTTTGCCAACAGAAAGTGTTTAAATTTCCAAGAAACAGAACACTTAGGACTAAACTTTTTGTCTCAATACAAGCTGGGAATTCAGTACACACAAGTTAGTGAAACTTTTTGTGATTTGATTAGTCTTGCTGCAGTCTGCTGGTTTCCTCATCTATGCCTTGGGTCTGACTGTACTCCTGAAAAAGAAAAGAAAAGAAAATGCAATTACACGCGTGACATATTTATAGACTTGTTGAAACCTGGACATATGCAAAAAATTGTTATTGTATTCAATTACCTGCAAATTATCTTTTTATAGACAATCTGTGCAAGAATCTGTGGCATTAATGAACTGTTCTGTATTTATTTCACTGCTCAATGGTGAGAGTTATCTTCTAAAAATTGTACTTTGTGCCAACCACTTGTAATAAGGCACATCCAGATTTATTTCCAATGAATCACTTCCCTGTTTTTCCTTTCTTTTTTTTCCACTCCGCACTTTTAACCACAAAAATATAACTTGTGTCCCATAAACAAGTTATAATTGGGACTCTCATAAACTTTGGAAGCTTTATCCTAGAATGGAAGTTATAGAAGTAAAACTGGGTTCTCAACATTAAAAAAAAAATTAAAATTTCAGATAGTTTGACCAAAACATCTTATATTTCTGAAAATAGTAATGGTTCATTCTCCATCCCAACTGTAGGATCTGCCTAAATTCCTGGACTCAGCAGAGAATTCCTGCTTTCATTTGTATCTGTCTGTATCTTGAAAAAAAATAATCTATTTAAAATCTTAGTGAGCTTTTCAATCTTACCTGTCAGCTGACATTATTTAAATATGAGGAATTGTAGTGGGGTCTCTCCATTTTAAAAATAAAATATCAAGATTTGTGACACTTCTGTTGTATTTCAGTAACATCAAATGCAAAGATTTTCATCTGAATTTTTATAGCAATGAAAGCAGAGATACTGCATGAAGAGAAGTTTTATTTTTTTTTCATCTCAATTAAATGATGATTTTCTCAAATCATCTCAAAAGTCATACTGGGAAAAATAAAGTGAGGAATGATGGGCATCCAGAAGCATGATTAAATTATGAGTAAATGAGAATTGGGCTTGGGTTGAAAGAAATTCAAACAGATTTATTTCAAAATACATACAAAAATACAAATTATACTGCAGAGTGGAGGAGGAGACTGAGGTGGGGCCATCACATAGTGTTTATGCAGCTAGGCAGGGTTTAGTTTGCATTTTAACCCTCAGTTCAGTATTTCAGGTTGGTCTGTGTCAGTTTGTGCCATGGCACAGCAGGCTGAGCTCAGAGTCACCCTGTCCTGGGCCACAAGCAATTTTTGTAGTATACACCCAGCTGAAGTTTTTCTCCTCAAGAAACCCCTCAAATAATGTTTTCCTGCACACACACAGAGAAAAAATTCCTAAAAAACACCCAGAAAACCAAACCAAAACCAAAAGAGTCCAAAGCAGATTTTAGAAGTGGGCTTTAATGCAAACATTTGCAGGTAGCTGTTCCCATCCTCCTCCTCAGCAAATGCTAAAATTATCTGGGAACAGATTACATTTGAGTTTGAAATTGCTGTGATTTCAATGAAATAGTTTCAGATTTTGTTCAAAAAGTTGAAACAAGCAAACTTTTGCATCCCTCAAATGGTAAATGCTAGAATATAATTTTTGACAAATTTTGCTGCACTGTACTTGTGTTTTGGGAAGCCCAGACAGGTTTAGGACCTGAATGTTATAAAGTGTGATATTTTCTTAGTGTTCTCTGCTGAAGTAAATTGGATTCTCTCACAGTATTTCTTACTGGTAAAACTCTGTCTGTATTTTATGAACAGCAACAGAAACACTTTTGGTAACTTCTGATTTGGTGATGAAACTTCCCACATGTCAGCAGTGTCCAAAATCACTTAGCAAACCCCTCACCCTTAGCAGGAGAGCCATAAAGCTCTCTGTTGTGCAGTTGCACAAGAGCAAACTATTAGCTTTACCAGCTATTTATTCTTAAAAATGATTGTAGTTGCTGTGCTTCCAAATCATTAATTTCCTTTTTTTTTTTTTTTGTGCTTGTGTAGGGTTTTTTTTGGCCGTTTTCATACCCAACTGAGCCACAGATGCAGGGACTTGCATCCTGTGTGGGTTAATTTTCAGGTGGGAGGAGGAAGAAACTAAGGAAATAAACTTAAGTAAGGAGGTAAAGGAAGGAGGAATTAAGGAAATAAATCAAGGGAGGAAGTGAAGGAGGAAGAAATTAAGGAAATAAAGGATGAAGTGAAATTCTTCACTGGAGAAAACCAGTGAGTGAATTTCTGTGTCAGTCTAGAACTGCCCTAAGACAGCCTGGTGTACTTGAGCTGTACATTCAATAAGTCTGATTCTTTGTAATTTTTTTTTTTTTTTTTTGCAGAATTTCTTTGAGCCCGTTGGTAATTTGAATAATTCATTTTCCATTTTCCTTCTTTTAGTTTGGAAATGAGGAACAGCAGCTGGCCTGGGCGAAGCGAGAGAGTGAAAAAGCAGAGCAGGAAAGACTGGCTCGGTTGAGGAGACAAGAACAAGAAGACCTTGAGTTGGCCATTGCACTCAGTAAGGCTGACATGCCAAACTCTTAAAAGAGGGTCTTGGGCTTCACCCTGTTGAAGAGAAACCTTGGAATAAGGCTTTTATAAAAAAACACTTAAATCCTCGGTTTATATTGTGAAAATAATTTTAGTCACCTCCAGATCTAGGCAGGACTGGCTGGTTGTGTCTGACCAGGCTCTGTGTGGCTTCTCAAGTGCATAATCTGCAGGAAACACTGTATAAGCTGTATTATATGTTCTAGATAAAATTTATTGCTTGTAAGAAATTTAACGTGTAATCCTAAGGTACTGAAAGTTTCTTTATCCAAAACACAACTGTTGCATAGAGTAAGCTGCAGCTTGTGAATCTTATTTTTTTTTAACCTGAATTCCACTGGGTCTTGGAGGCTGCAGTATGGATTTCAAAGAAAATGGCATAAAAAGAGAGTATTTATAGAATTAGCTTTCACTTGTTACATTTATTTAATAATTCATGGTAGGCTAATTAGTACTTCTTCTGCATCATCTGTGTGAAAGCATAAATTCATTATTAGATGGTCCCTTTTTATCCAGAAGTTGTGGCTTTTACAAAAGAATCTGACAATTTATATATGATGGATACAAACAGTGAATTCTATAAAAACAGTAAAAATTTGAAGACTCTAGAAATCAGTAATTCTTCTAATTTAAACATTTGTTTGCATCGAATCGTAATAACTGTATGTGACTAAAAGAGGGAGTTAATTCAGTTGTAGTAAACGGGATAAATAATTTAGCAAGTTAAATGATGAGGTGAAAATTTGCTTTATTGTAAGCAAACAAAAGGATTGCAAGATGGTGATACACAATTGGGTACTGCTTTAATGTGACATCAAGAAATCAAGTGGTGGAAAAGTTGCCACGTGTGAGGAGTGCTCACCCCAACAACTCAATGTGCCCTCATTTACTCCAACTCCCAGCACAAAGACTAGGTTGTGTTACCCAAGTGAATCTCTGGGACAGCCTCTACCTCTGCTTCTTCAATTCCACCTCTTTGGGGTTACAGATCATGCAGATTTAGCTGAAATGAAGCCAAGTTGAGTCTGATTTTAGTTGCCAAATACACATCCACGCATCAGTTCTGGCAGCACTGTCTTGGTTGGCTCTGAAATGCAGTTTGCAGTACTCAGACCAGGTAGGAACAGGTTTTGTATGCACGGAATGCTTCCACCTGGAAAAGGGAACACAGAATGTGTTTGATGTGTCATAGAAAAAATAAGTCTGTGAATTTAATTTGCTTACTATAAATGCCTTTTCTGATTCCAGGAATTCTAAAACTTCAGTTGTGTTTGCCTTGGAATTTTCTGTCTCACAGAGTAGGGATCTAGCAAACATTTTTAAATGTCCTCAGTCTTCTTTTCTGCCCTTTGTTCTCTGGGAATGCAAAAGCTTTACATTCAGTGTTTTTTCAGCCCTTATCTTACAACATTTTCTCTTTTTTTTTAAAATGTGATATTCCTTCATCATCTTTAATGCGTTTCTGTTTTTTATGTCCTTGCTTCCTTACTTTTATTTTCATACTACAGTGATAGTGCCTGCTCAGTGAATGAAAACAATCTTTATTTGGGATTGCCTTATCCTGGATGCTCTCCTTACACAGAGGAGTCAGCTTGGATCATTTTAAGCATCTTGGTGGTTTTTGGCTCTGAGATGAAGCCAAGACATGTCCTTTATAGTCTCAGGCTTTTCTGGGGAGGTAGATGGGTGGGTGGGTGTGCAGACACACACATCTATCCGTGTTTAGGATCTTATTTTTAGGAGTCACAACTCCCTTTTTGCTGTGTGTCTCCTTTGCTAATGGTACTACAAATAATGTGAACCTTTTGTTCTCCTCAGAAGAAGAGAAGATTTGCTTCTAATAACAAAACCAACCTTGTAATGATCTTTAATACTGTCCCTTAATGAGTCCTTTGGGATGCAATAGAAGCTATGTCTAATTTTGCAGAACTTGATTTGACATCCCTTCCCATTGTGGTAATTTTTCTCTAATGTATGTTTGATTACATGATCAAACATTAAAACATCAAAACATTCTCTCTTCTGTTGGTTTATAGAACTTGAAGTCTCTGAGAGCTGATTTGTGTCTGTCTTTAGGTAACATGGTAAAGCTTTTGCTGTGAAAGAGTAATTTTCAAAAGCAAGTGGCTGCAGGATTCTCAGTGAAGTTAAACAAGCTGTCCATGTGTAAGATCCTCCTGTTCACTTGCACCTGAGTCCCTGTGGTGTCTCTTTTGCTACAATAAAATTTAGAAAGTAATACCAGTTCTGGGCTGGATGATGTCACTCCAGTGAGACAGGTGGATGACTAAATAGCTTGATGCATTTTTGAAGTTCTGTACCATAATGAGACCTTCTGCTGCTTTGTCAGGGCCCTAAAATACTGAATTTATAATGCTTCTAGGCCAATGAAATGATGTTTTCAAGATGTCCAGCAGGGAGGCAGAAATGTTAATTAATCCAGCGTTCTGTGTAGTGTTAGGGCTTGTTTTTGTACTTCCTTATTGACTCTTCTTCATATTTGCTTGGAAAGTAACTGCAGATCAACAGATGAACAAGGACAGAACACAACATATTGTCTATGCACAGTGTTGGATTTAGGAACCTTAAATTTACTGAAACACTCAATTCCAAATGTTGTCACTGCAGTAGAAGAAAACCTAGCTGTGATTTCTCACTTTGTATTTAATATAATTTTCCATATAAAAAGGAAGATTCCCCACATTCTTTCCCTATGCTGTAACTCAGTGTTTGTACAATACCTGCACTTGCTCTTAAAGGCAAAACTTTTTTGCGAGACATTGCTCTTCTTCCTCCAGACCAATGAAATTTAAAGCACAAACAGACCTGTTGCTATTTGGGCAAAGAAAATGTGTACAATGTAAGATAAGGAAAATGTGAATACCCCCAGTGCATATACAATGTACAGTGAGATCCATATTATTTGTGTCTATGTATATATATACATATATATATATATATATATAGAGTATTGTGTAATGTAATCATAGTGTGTGTATATACTCCACATGTCCACATGCTATGTCCAGTATATAGTCCCTTGTGCTGTACATAAAATGTGTATATACAGTGAATATGTAGAATATGCATAGAATATGCAGATATATTCTATATATTAAAGCTTGTGTGTATGTATGAATTCTGTAACCACAGATGGATACAGAATTGGAATCTTTACAGAAATTCAGATTAGCTCACGGCTTTGAGAATTTCAAAGTCCTGGTTAAAGATAAGAGGAGAAATGATTTCTAATCAATTTGTATCAAGATTTCTTTCATTGATATGAAAAACTGTGTTCATTAGCTGTGCCATTAGGTGTAAGAGAACCCTGGAAGAAAGTAGTAATCATCTGCACTGGATATAATTTCACATTCTTTGTAGTTTTTAAAGTATCTGTTTGGAATGTAGGCTCAACTGCTGATCTTGCATGTCATCTTTCTTCTCTGGGGTGAGGCAATGAGTTTTTTCCTATGTTTGCTCACAGTTTCACGTCCCTCTTTCCTTTTTTTTTCCTTTTTAAAAATTATTTTTAAGGAGCTGTTCCCATACACACACCCCAAACAATCACAGGCAAAGGTGGAAAACATGTTTTTTCTTGCTTCATTCCAGTTGGATTGATTGCACATAATCGTCACCTGGATTCCAGTTCTGTTTTTCCTCCATTTCCACCTAAGCTTTTACTTTAGGAGGAATGAATATCCACTGCATATTTGGCTTAGAGGAAAGAGTGGGGGTGATTCTTCTTTCTACTTAGATAAATCATTAGACTCTGTGGTACCTTGAGCAATCACTAAGAGTTGAGTAGGTTTTTATGGTGGCACACGTTTTTATACAGAATATACACTACTGGAATGACTTGTGGGAAGCCCTGGATTGCACAGAGCACTGAGGCACAACAGTTAAACAGGACAGGTAGACAATTATCCACACTGAACCTGCACGTGCAGACAGTGCACGTAGGATGCAGATGTTGAATTACCACATTACCCTTCACAGAACTGTGTCCACATTTGCCTTGAGTGGTTTTTCCTCAGTTACCTTTATATTGTCTTGCTGTAAAACCTCCCAGTCAGCCTGCAATAAAAACAGATGCTCATAAAAGTCATACTTCCACAGTAATGCTAATGAAATATTTTTATATAGGCAACTTTTTCTTCATGGAACCTCTGCCCTGTGAGGGTCATCAGTCCTTCCTGTACCTTGTTCCATGTACTGTGCTCTCAAAGTGTAGGAAATTCCAAGCTGTGTCTGTGTGAGCCTTTTTCTTTTTAATTCCCATCTGTGAAATCTGTTGGCACTATTGTAGAAATTATTTTGTCATCTTATGCTCAATGATAATGCACTTTTCTTGAATTCTTCTTATAATCCTTTTGGGGTTACTATTTCTTCTTTAGTGTTTCTCCATTGAGAAGAATATTTGTTCTGTAGAACCGTGGCCCAAGGAGTTTTGGTCCAAGTAGAATTATTGCTTTCCCTTGTGTAAGAGTTTGATTTCTCCTTTCTTCTGCATTTTATTCCTCCCTCTCAGGAATTTCATTTCTGCTTAATCCTCATTTAGAGCTGGTACTCAGTTGAAGTGAATTGATCTCTGCTGTTAGTGATCTAATTCAATTATCTTCCTACACTAGTGGAACAGCCAAGTTCTTGGTTCTGTATTTGGTTTTATATTGCATCTGTGTAGACTTCACAACCATCGTTTCTTGGAAAGGAATTTTGCTTGGAGTATGATGGAATCATAGATTTATTTTTAGAGTAAATATGTTAACTGTAATTCATTGACACACCTGTTTGATCAGTTGATATACTGCTCTTTTTACTTGAAAGTTTTATAAATAAAGGCTAATTTGTTATAAAATGGAATTTTCATTTTTCCAACTTCTGCCTCTCCCTTTAAGTTTCAAAGGAAAACTCCTAGTGACTGTGGTTTTTTCTGCTGTTGCAAGTCCAGAGTGCTCTTCTGGTGTCCCTTTAAATACATCATTCTTCAGTCTGACCTGAAAAAGGTGGAAACACAAAGTGGAAACTGCAATGTTGACCTAAATCTGACTAATATCTCCAAATATGTACATTATTGTGGTTATATTTATCTTTCAAATGTTATAATAAATTGTAAGGTATTTTAATTTTAACCCATCTCATGTGTTTATTGTTTAATATAATAAGAGAAATGTTATTGTTTAATATAATAAATGAAAGTTACTTTTTGGAGCTCTGAGATTTCAGCACTCTTTCTTTACTTTTTTTTTTTTTTCCGCCCCACAATTTCACAAGTTTTTATGTTAAATGTGCGAATCTTGCTTTGAACAACAACTCTATTCTCTGCACTGAAATCTTTTTCCTGTTGGCTGGTGCCCTCTGTGCTGTTTGCCCTCCTGTCCTTCCCTTCCTTCCTTGTCCCAGCCAGATTTGGGCTGAGCAGACCAGTCCCAAATCCAACACCACACCCTTTCCAAGCAAACTGTGTGCAGCAATGCTGGATGTCCTGGCAATTTACACCAGGAGTGGGAGATCACTAGAGACAACCTTTGGCTGGCTGAAAAAACACACCTCACTATTGGGCTGTTCCATTTACTCACGTTGACTCATTCTTCTCCCAGCTATTCACCAGGTGCTCCTGCTCACCTTGCAGAAGTGAGCAGCAGGTTGCCAAGGCAGGTTTCTCTCCAATATTTTTAGTATGTTGACATTTTAGAGGGTTGACTGCAGTGTGTCACAGATGGGCACAGCTCCCTACCCAATTCTCATCATGTCATGCTTCTCATCTCACAAAACCATGGCCCAGTGCTCCATGTGTTGGCACCACTCGAGTTTCTGGGGTCTGACATACACAGAGTTCTCATCCCTGTGTTTTCCCAAATGCTTTTCTAATCCACATTGTCTGGGCCTAATCTGAAAGGACCCCCCACTCTGTACCCAGCATGGCCTAAGAGACCCTTCACTGGGAGGAGAAGAAAAGCATCACCATTCTGTTCAGGACGTGGAAAATTGACCCTAAAGGCTGTCCAAGGTCTGGGCCCAACTGTTAAACCTCAAACACAACTGTAGCACTTGCTGACTGGACCTAAATATGTCCCATGCCCAGCTCTCCTCTTGGAATTCTGAGCTCCTGGAGTCATCAGTGTCTGACTCTGGAAGTGCCATCAGGTTTATCTCTGGAATTGCTGAATCTCCCATCTGCTGTATGTGACTATCAGTGTAGTCACTCTGAGTACCTTTTCCCTCCTGTCTGGTTGGCTTTTTTTTTTTTTTTTTAAGTAATGACCACAATTAAAACTTTTTATTGGTGCTGATGCAGCGTCTCTTAAAATTGCTGTAGCCTTCCTAATTGATGAAATCTCACAGGACTTTGCCAGCAACAAACATATTTCTGCTCTGTAACTCCCCATAAAGGTCCTTGACCACAATTTTCAGAATGAAAAAGCCCTGTGCTCTTTGTCTATCCCTTGCATCCACAGAAAGGACATCCAGGAATTCCATATCCCTTATTTTGCAATATAATATAAAATCGTTAAAATAAAAAGACAAAACCCACTTAGGCTGTCATTGCACACGGGCTGTAAAAAAGTGATTGTTGGGATCTGAGGATATTTTTGTGTATTTTGTTTTGTGTTTAAGCCTCAGGCTCAGTAGCTATTCACCTAATATATTAAACGACACAAGAGATCATATCCCAAATGATATTCCAGATGCTTCTGGGTGACATAATGAGTAGTCAGAACTCCAGGTATACTCTTAGCTGTAAGAAGTGCAGGAAACCAAAGTAAAAAGTGATTTGAAGCAACACTCTGTTTAGTTATAAACCCCTACTAGGTAAGTTCACCTGCAGTTTCTGTGTTGTTGAATTTATGCTCATGACAACAGGCAGAAAACTTCTGATTTGCTAAAAGTACTTACAATGGGAGCAGGTAAATGAGCAGGTAACTAATGCTGACAGTGGTTACAGAGTAAATGAAAACTTGGTTGCTTCTGCTCTCCTTGTGCTTAGAAAGGAGGTTTTGGTGAAGTTAACCCCTTCTTCATTCTATAAAGCAGTTCTTATGGTTCCTCTTCAGTGTCTGCACTAAATATTATAAGATCAAATAATTGTGGCTGAAAAATCAGACCTCAAAAGAATAAATCAAATATATTTTCTACCTAACGAGTTTAGGATTAATCTGTGCATCCTTTGTGTGCTGCCAGTGGAAGGAGTTGGTTTGTGGCAGGGGGCTGCTCCCAATCTCAGCTGCAGTGACAGGGAATGGGTTGTTTGGGATCAAATTACACAGAGTTTTAAGGAGTCTCTGGGAATCAATACGTTGAACTGGTTACCTCCAGGACCTGTGAAATGAGCATGGCTGTGTGCTTTAGGTTGCTAATGTTTGGCTTGTAAACCAATTGCTTCTCCAAATCAAGTGGAAAGCACGTACCTGCCAGAGCCTGGGCCATGGCAGAGGAGCTGCTGCAGTGCCAGAGTTCAAAGCTCTGACTGCTTCACTCATGGCACACAGGACATGTCTTGTGCAGGCAGGAACTGGGACAGACCCAGCTGAGAGCAGCTACTTTGAGGACACAGAGGAATTTGAAGGTTTGTAGATGCCACCAAGTAGGTTTTGGATGCTAGCAATGGGGATGGCTTTCTCCCTGTTAAATTACATGGGGTTTGGGTTGAATTTTTTTGCTAGTTACCATAGTGATGGCTACATGACTTTGTTGTAGTTGTTTTATCTAAATATAGCAAAATAAATTGCTAGAGCTTGGAGTTCTGGCTTCGAAAATTCAATTTAAGCAAAGCCTAACAGCTACTCTGTGTTAGAGGTGCACAAAATAGCTGAAGAAACCACAGAGCTGCTACCACAGAAAACCACAGAACCACACAATCCTATAATTTGAAGAGTGGACAAACTTATTTTGGCATTCTTGTGGATGAAAGACCAAAGTTTAGAGCCAGTCTATGTTTTCAGGCAGTTTGTAAATGGCTGTGAGTAACCAAGGGCTCGCACAGGTTGAAATGCCCCATCCTGGATGAGGTGAGTCATGTCCAGCACTGAAGCTTCAGCTCTTCCAGATGTGATTAGCTACAGAACTGAATCTAAAACAAACATCCAGAAAAGCCAGGGGGTTTCTAGTGCAGCCTTCCACTTTAGGGCTGAAAAAAAGAGATTTGAAAGTGCCCTGCCTGCTGGCTTGCTGGGTGGTGGTTGAGCACAGGGTGCTGGTACAGAGCTGGTTGTGTACAGGGTGCTGGCGTGGTGCTGGACTGTTTCACAGGGCACTGCTGCAGTGCTGGGATGGTGCTGGTTGTGTGCAGGGTGATGTTGGTTGTGCACAGTGTGCTGGGGTAGTGGTGCTGGCCTGTTTCACAGGGTGCTGGGATGGTGCTGGGTATGCACAGTTGTGCTGGTATGATGCTCATGTGGTGCTGGGGTGGTGCTGGGCTGTTTCCCAGATGCTGCTGTGATGCTGGAGTGGTGCTGGGATGGTGCTGGGCAAGCACAGTGTGCTGGTATGATGCTGGAGTGGTGCTGGGGTGGTGCTGGGCTGTTTCATAGGTGCTGCTGTGATGCTGGAGTGGTGCTGGGATGGTGCTGGGTATGCACAGTGTGCTGGTATGATGCTGGAGTGGTGCTGGGGTGGTGCTGGGCAAGCACAGAGCGCCGTGTCACCTCTGAGAGCCAAAAGGTGACCGAGTCAAACGGCCCCGCAGTGGCTGGATCTCATCCTGCTCTGGGCTGTTTCAGAATTTACAGTATGTTCTGACAGTGAGGTCCCATCTCAGAGGAGTTTAACTGATTCTTCTCAAGTCAGTGGGTGAGGAAAAAAACATTTTCAGCAGAGTGAAACACAATGCTCTGAAACTCCACATGGACTGATCCGACTTTGAGCAGTGACTGCTCTGGATGCCACCTGAGCTTGGCAATATTTACTACAGTTTTCACTGGGATCATTGCACAGGATTTGCTTGTTTCTGCATGTAACCTCTCCAAGTTATCTCACAATCTATTTTACAACAATAGGAAGCCCATGGCTGTGGTATCTTATATTAATATGTGTGAAAATCTTGTTTTTAATGGACTCTGCATTTCGTCCCATCAGGTTAAACTACAACTTCTGTAGTTTTTTCATTTCCCTGGTATGTCAAAATCAAATCCAGGATAGCTGCAGGTTGTGGTCTCTAGATGCTCCCTGGGAGGCAGATGGTTAATTGGAACAAAATTACTTGAGAGATGACAACCTGATGGTCAGTTACTAGATGATGTGGAACATTAGTGGTTTCCTGCTGACTAGGGGAGGCTTGGCAGATTACTGGAATTATAGCGACATATCATTGGATGTACTCATTCAAAACAATTAAAGAAAGGGAAAAAAAAAGAGAGTTGACAATTACTCATAATGGAATGTGAGAAGAATGAGGTCAGCATCTCTTTTTTTTCTGCTACAAGATGATCTCAAGATTCAAGAACGTGCAGTTTCCTGTAAAGACCACACAGCAATTATCACAGATGCCCTCCCTTGAACAATGACAAGAAGGCTTCTTGTGACCTTTTATTAGTGCTTTGTCCCCCCATCCCTTCCCACTTTCAGAGGACTGACTTTATAGATTTTTATATGAGATCTTTTATATTTATGTATGAGGATTCCTCTGCTCTATTTTCAGTTGAGTCACAAATCTAAAAACTCAGAGAACACCATCTGCTCCTCTTTCCACATCTCCACTGCGCATCAGGGTCTGAGCACAATTTGGTAACACGCTATCAGGCAGATATCAGCTGTCTTATCTGAAGACTTTAGTGAGCAGGAGCAGAGGCAGCAGAGGTGATAACCCTCACAAGTCAGACTCTTCCCTGGAGCAAAGCCAGATTTGGATGCTCTCATGCTGAGGCATTGGAGGAGAAGGAGGAGGAGAAAGACCCAATGTAGTGAGTGCTGCAGAATAGCCACGGGGGTTTTTTAAGGGTTGGTGGCTGTGGTGACATTTATTTCTGCACAAAGGCCCTGAGCAGCACAAAATACCTTCGTGCCATTCACTGGCTGCAGCTGACTTGGAATCACAGAATCCCAGAATGGTTTGGGCTGGAAGGCAGCTCCACCCCCTGCCATGGGCACCAACACCTTCCACAAGGTCAGATTGCTCCAAGCCCCGTCCAAGCTGGCCTTGAACATTTCCAGGGATGAAGCAGTCAGAATTTCTCTGGGAATCCCATTCCAGTCCTTCACCACCCTTGCAGGAAAGAATCTCTTCCCAATGTCCCATCTAACCCTGCCCTCTGGCAGTGTGAAGCTATTCCCTCTTGTCCTGTCACTTCAGCCCTTGTCCAAAGTCCCTGTCCAGTTCTCTTGGAGCCCCTTTAGGCACTGGAAGGGGCTCTGAGGTCTCATTGGAGCCCTGTTCTCCAGGCTGAGGATTTGGAAGGGAAGAGAACTGGTCAGACCAGCCAGAGGTCAGGAGAGGCACTGGGGACAAGGAGAGCCAGGTGAGTACGTTGCTACGTTGTGATGCTTCCAAGATCTCCTCCATCACTGGAAAGCTCTGGCTGGGCCCTTCCCCAGGGCAGATATGGGGCTGGGCACTGAGGTGCCACACCTCTTGGTCTTTTAAATTGCATCACAAGAAAGGGAATCATTTAAGCTTGCACTGCATTGCTGAAACCTGGGTTATAACAAAAACTGGGAACGCTGAAAACTGGGAATGACTATAAACACCTCCAAGTCCTTCAGAAAGAGCAAGGGAAAGCCAGGTGAGTATGAAGAGATGGCAGTAAGATTTTTAAAAGTTGCTTTCTTAAAAGTTATAAACACCAAAAGACATGCTGAAATATGAAAATATTCAGCTATGGGGAAAGAGAAGGAAATACCTAGAACTGTTGCAACAATGCATGTGCCAAGTTTAGAACATCTTTAAGTCATCCCCACTTTCTGGAATTAGATTGTGCAATTTTTTTTTTTCTACCAAATAAATGAGTTTTGTTTGTGATGAACAAATGTTAAAGCTCCCTTATATTTCATTTTGAAAGCACTACAAAAGTGAAATGTGGAACTCGTTCTTCCATGCCAATGATTAGAAGCCCAAAATACATCTGTTCCACATGAACAACTTCAGCCTTTGCTTTCACAGAAGAACAGCTATATTTGTAGTTACTCTAAATACATTCCTGTTGATTTCATTCTTGTGCATTCTAACACAAAAAGTCAGGAAAAAGGCCACAATCTTGATTAAAACTAAGCTCCAAGCATCCAGATGTTAAGGAAAAAAACGCTGCAACATTAAGCTGAATATGCATATTTGATGAGCAGTGATGTACAAGTATCAGGACTCACCACAACACCGGAGCTGTAAAGACAGAGGATACCCACCAGACTGCCAGAACAACTGCTTGGATTTACTGCCTGGCCTTCTGAGCTCATTTACAGCTGTGAAGAATTTTTTGGGGGGCTCAATTTGACTTTTGTAGCTGTCTCTACTGCTATAGCTGTTGCAGTTTCCAGTTTCCTTGCAATGAGTTTTCAGACTCTCGATTCCTGGCTGATTTTTTTCCCCCAGATAGTTAATAACTTTCTTAACTCCTGAAATCTAGGAGGCACTACAAATTACTAAGTGAATTTAAGTTTTGGGGAGTGAGTTAGGAAGGTATTTTAACCTGTGTTGTGAATTCATGCTTGAATTCCACTACTGTTCTATTGGAATTCTGCATTGAGCTCTTGAGAACAAGGATAATTTATGTACAAGAATGCCTTAAAATAAGCCTCCATAATTACAAAAATGCAGTGTTTAAATTTATAGTAAAAACCCACACATTGCTGGCAAAACTATAACTGCATCTGGAAAACATTAAGAATGCTATTAAAATGGTCTAGCAAAAACTAGAAATGAGACTGAAATTAGTGTTGCTTACTTAACCATTTTTAGGAAGTATGTTTTTAATATGATCTACTTTCCTATTTGATTTTTTGATAAAGCACTGTACTATGTCTTATTTACCACTGAGAATACCTTACTTACTCTGTTATCTATTTCAGAAAAATTCATGGCTCAGATTTTTTAAGTTGTTACAGTTGTCGATAATTTAAAACACAACCAGGTGGTTGCTGGTCCAGCCATCAGGGAAAAAGTAACAGGGATATCTCAAAGGAGAATAAAAATCACAG
Organism: Trochalopteron elliotii; assembly: GCA_024734555.1. Classification (NCBI taxonomy): domain Eukaryota; kingdom Metazoa; phylum Chordata; class Aves; order Passeriformes; family Leiothrichidae; genus Trochalopteron; species Trochalopteron elliotii. The sequence goes on from JANPWX010000348.1 coordinate 77,375, forward strand.
CAATTAAAAACTTATTTTATTAAAAAGAGGAAATGTTTTCAAACATTGAAAAATTATGTTTTTATAAAAACAGAAATAGGCAAAATACCCATTTGTCTTCTATTTACATATACAATATTTCTCATCGTATAAAATTATTTACAATATTAAAAAAAAATTACAGTAAATAGGTTATTTCTTACAAGACATCAAGCCCTGTACTTCTAGTGTAGATCATGGCAAACAAGAATACTATTGCACCTGTGAACCAAACAGTCTAACAAGAGGAGTGTTCTCTTAGCCATGCCTTCAACTGAGATCTAAACTAACGTTGTTAGCTACAGTAACATTCATTTTATCTCTCCTAGGGTCAACTTCAGGCAGTTTCCATACAAACATTGTCTTGTAAAGCTTTAGGAATGGGCAGTAAGAATTGGGGAAGAAAAAAAAAAACAAAACAACAAACATATTTACAGCTTCTACTATACAATCTGTATGGAGTCTTACGGAGTTTACCCTTCACAGAAGCTGCATAAATAACCCCTGTTCTCCTGACCGGGACGGGCAGGTCACTGATTCAGTCACGGCAGATTCTCTGCAGGAGAGACCTGGCTAAGCCTCCTTGTGTCAGATCCTCAGTGTCCGTCCTGGAGCGTCGGTCGGTGCCTCCCCTATGTAGTACCAGCTACAGATTTTTTTTTAACGCTTCTGCACCTGAGCAGTTAAATAAGGTCCGCTGTCGGCAGGGCAGAGTCCCTGGGGCTACATGTGCCTCTTCATGTGCAAAGCCAGGTGGTCTGACCTGGAGAACGCCCTGTCGCAGAGGTGGCACTGGAAGGGCCGGTGGCCCGTGTGCTTGCGATAGTGACGGGTGAGCTCATCAGAGCGCGCAAACTTCCAACCGCAGCCTTCCCAGTTGCAGTGGTAGGGCTTTTCACCTGTTTGGGGAAATCAGAAAGCGTGACTCAGCATGGCATCATATACCAGGCAACCTGCCGAGTTTTACTGTAGCGTATCCCTTTATTTGCTACCAAGCCCTTCCACAGCAAGATCCAAGTGCTTTTAAGCTAAACTACCAGAAATTCCTTTATCCACCCACACCTCCAGTGAAAATCTTTGGAGAAAGGGCTTTAGAAGTCCTTAGGAAAGCTTTGACCACATAGGCAAAACACCTTAGATGTTACAGACCTGATTACCAGCCATAGAGCTCAGCTGTGAATTTTACACGCTACAGGGCAAAAGCCCAGGCTGCAAACTGTTCTACACAGGGCTATCCCAACCGGCACACGGCAACATCTCCGTATGAAAGCCATCAGCAATATTTACCTGTGTGTGTCCTGAGGTGGGCCTTCAGGTGTGAGCTCTTGGTGTAGGTCTTCCCACAGCCGGCATAGCTGCACGTGTGAGTGGCCGTCCTCTTCCTCGGCCAGGACCGGCGTCCCCGCTTTGGTTTGGAGTCCAGCAGCTCCAGAGGGGAGGAAGGGGGGGTGAGCATGCCCCTAGGAGCCGAGGGCTGTAAGGGCAGGCTGTCTTCGAAAAGGCCAAACTGCGAGGTGTTCTGGTACTGGAGGTGGGTCTGCGGGTGGTGGAAGCCGGAGGCCGGGTGGTAACTTTGCTGGTAGGACACGGACGAGGGGCACATCATCTGCGTGTGGCAGTCATTCACCATGAGATCGTCCGGGCTCAGCGGGGGCGTCTCTGCCCCAGGGATCTGGGGGGAACTGGCCACCCGGGGCTGCTCGTAGGCCATCATGCAGGTCGCGTTCCCCTCCTGCTTGATCTTTGGGCAAGCCTGGGGCACCAGACCCAGGACCGGTCCATAATTGTCCATGTCGGGCTCGGGCTTAATGTTCTCAACGAACTGCGGGCCCCCGAATGTGGGTGTCACGAAGAACCGCCCGTGGACGCTGCCAGGAGGGCAGTAGTTGGAGTCCATCTCGGAACGCATCATCTCCGGCACGATGCCGGCGTTGTAGGGCGGGGGGCTGCCCTGCTCCAGGGCATTGTAGCATCCCGGAGACGGGTTTGTCTGGTAAAAGCCACCGCTTTCGCCTTGGGCAGGGGGATAGTCCCCGCCGCCGGCGCCCTGGCCGTAGCCATCGCTGCCCATGGAAAGGATAAAATCCAGCACGTTGTTGAGATCCTCATCCTCTTTGCGCGGGGAGAGGCCGCCCCAGGTGCCGGCGGGGGTCTTGGCCTCCTGCTCACACTTCCACCTCTGGGGAGAGAGAAAAGAGAGAGGGGGTTAGAGGTGCCGTTCGCCTCGGGGGACGGGGAGGGACGGACTCGGGGCGCAGCGGGTCCGCCGCCCACCGGTGCGATGAGCCGTCGGTGCTGAGCGCGGGGGGACACTCACTTCGTGCAGGGCTTTCTCGCGGCAGGGGCTGGCGAAGGTGGCGAAGGAGGGCAGGGCGGTGTCGCTCAGCGCCATGGTGCGGGACGAGCGCGGCCGGCCGCCCTCCGCACCTTATAACGCGGGCGCGGACGGCCTCAGGCCAATTGCAGGAGCGGAGGAAACGCGTCCCGGACGGGGCGGGCGGGAGGCAGCGGCTCGGGCGCAGCCTAAATTTAGCCCCGGTATAAAAGGACGCTGCGGCGGCGGTCCCAGCCCGAGCGGGGCGGAGCGGAGCGGGGACGGGCCCCCTTCGCCGCCCTCCCCTCGGCGCGGGGCTCGCCAGCGGCCCGGGGCCCGCGACCCCCGGCTCGGATCGGCGGCCGGTGACGGGACACTGAGGGGTCTGTGCCCCGAGTGAGCCGAGAGAACGCCAAGGCGTCTCTACGTCCCTGCTCCAGGGACACTGAGGGACTCTGCCCTGGAAGCACCTACAGGACCCTTCCTGAGACGAGGGGACCCTGTGCTGAGGTGCACTGTGAGACATCTGCTGTGGGGGTGGAGGTCCTCAGGGGCTACTTGACCTGGAAACACCAAGGGACCACCTGTGACAAGAGGGGACACTGATAGCTACAAGCTTCAGCAGAGACTATGAGGGGCTTGGTGTGGGATGGGGAACACTGAGGGGTCCTTGCCCTGGGGGACGCTAAGAAAGACACAATGAATTAGAGGTTTGATCCCCCCACGCCTCAGAGCAGCTGCCCCACAACCCAGCCTCATCCCTGGGCATGTGGTGCAATCAGACTGAGAAAAAGTAGATGGGAGTGGAAGGTGTCAGGAGCACAGTGAGGGAGAGAGACATGCCCTGCTCCCATGGGTAAAGTGCTATTTACCATGGCCCCCATCACGGGGCGGGGGGGGGCAAGACCAGTTTATGGTCTTGCTTTTTCAGAAGGGAAGATTGTTCTTCTCCCCTACCTTGGCCTGTAGCTCACATGCTGAGTCTGAAGGAGCAATTCTCCTACAACTCCTGATAACATGCTCCAGACTGCTGTTTCTGAGAATCAGGGCTGCTTGGCTATCATCCAGGAGCAAAAGTGGCAGATCTGAAAGGGGGAAAAACTGTGATCTGTCAAGGGATTCTTTGAGAGCCTGTTCAAAGAAAGTGCTATGCTTTCTCCTCTCCTCCTCCGTATTTCCTCTGCAATCACTTTTAAAGAGGTTTTTAGGTGAGCTGGAAATCAGGAGAGTGCAGGAGAACAGCTTTCACTTTTATGCAGGGCATGCCCCAGGAGGGGAAGGAGCAATGCCCTCGATGGGCTCTGGTTCTCCAAAGCACTTTGAGCCTGTTCACCAGAGCCCATCCCAGGCTTGTGGCTGTGTTTAGCCACCTCGGGAAAACTCAGTTGCTAGGGTGGGTAAATGGCCTTTTCAATAGCTACACGTGTTTTAAAATCAGGAATCTCTCTTGTTTAACTTTCTATAGTTTTCATTCTAAAAGTTCACAGGTTGGCCAGGAGGAGCAGCCAAACTTCTGTGACTGGAGCAGAATCAATACACCGAATGCATGGTAACGCTGTACACAAAGATGTGTGACTCATGGCTCTGTAATGTCACACTTGTGTAATCTTTCAATGTAAACTCTTTTCCTCTAATAAAACCTCCGTAAGTGAACGATACATATATATGGGGCTGTGAGTCAGCCAAGAAAATACACTCTGATGAATTCAGAATGAATGTGAATGCTCCCTTGATAACACACCCTGAACGTCTGTGTCAGTTTATGTGCTTGTGATTTCAGCAACAGCTATAACAAAATATTTTGTTTCTAGGATATACAACTGGACGTGTAGGTTTCACTGAGAAGCTCCAACTGGATGCTGCCTTCCAGGAGACACTGGAAGGACTTTGTTTATAGCCCTGCAATGGGTCCGTCACCAAACTCTGCATTTTCTTTGTGTGAAGGAAAAGTTTAGTGGGCAGGGAGGATGAAAGCCAAACACACAAAACAATAAATTCACTGCCTTTCGTTTCTTTTTTGTTTTTAAGAAAATCAGGCTAAAAATTGAGAGCTGCACTAAACCTGGGGAGACAAATGTGAGAATTTATTTACCTTGTGAGTCACTGGTTCTGCGCAAATTGAGAACAACTTTGCCATGACCTTCCTCTCGGTTCGTGACAGTTGTGCTGACATTTTCTGGCTTTTTGCTGCTCACGACGCTAATTTTAAATACCTAAATGCACGATCCTGGCAATGATCTCATTTAGCATAGATCAGGAGTGATGCCACTGGTGTATAAATGTGAAGAATGTGAGATTAGAAAGTATTTGTTAATCTTCTGTGAGTAGAGGAGAACTAAATGATGTGTGATTTGTCTTCCAGCCAAGGTAAACACGGACTCAGCCATTTTTATATGGCAAAGTTCATTTTCCTAGGTGTCGGTGCTGCTGTCTCTCGTTGCTTTTAGAGCAAGGTGAAACTTTTTAAGGGATTGCGATCAAGATTTTGCATGTTAAAAGTAGAATCCAAGCTAGGGCTGTGCTGGGCTGAGCCCAACTGAAGCTCGCAGCTGGATGGGTTGGTGCAATACCCACGTCACCTGTCTGCCCCAGCTCTGAGTCATTACAGAACTCAAACAAACAAAAAGCTCCTTTCTCATGGATTGTTCTCAGAAAGTCCTGACTGCACCAAGAGCAAACTAGTAATAATAGTAATAGCAGGGTAAACGACCCGAAAATGACACCTCTTAGCACCTAGAGTACACAGCACAGGTAACACCGTGACCAACCCCTTCATATTGAAATGAGACAGAGGATTTCCTTGCTTGTGTCTCAAATTGGCACAGTTCTGTTGACTGTACAATTTTATTTTTTTTTTCTAATTTAAACTGCAGGCTCTGAGTTAGCACATTTTAGAATCTGCTGTCAAGGAAGTAGATAAAATGATGTCAACAACCACATAAAATGAAATACACAGGTATATGTCAGAGACACACATCTTAATTTGGGGAGAGTGATGTAACCCTGTAGGTCTTTCGTGTGAATAAAGTAACATCATGAATTAATTGGAGAAAGGAGCCTATTTGACCAGACCTTTCATGACTGAAGCTGATTCCCATGCAGGGACTGGCAGATGAAGGTGAGCCATCCCTTTGATGAGCTGAAGGGGCTCATTAATTTTTTGGAAAACATCTTTTCCTTTAATACCTTTTTTTTCTTAGCGATTCTCCTCTGAGCTCTCTGCGTGTTTTCAAAGTCTTCCTTGAGGTTTGAGCACTGAAATAGTGGAGTAGCAGACAAATATGAGTCACTTCTCTTTAAGGATTTGACTTGGGTCTTCTGCTGAGTAGCTGCTTGGCAAAGGCCTCCTCTCTACCAGCTCTGTGTCATGGAGTGCCAGGACAAGGGGGAACGGCTTCCCACTGCCAGAAGGCAGGGTTAGATGGGACATGGAGAAGAAATTTTTCCCTGTGAGGTGGTGAGGCCCTGGCACAGGGTGCCCAGAGCACCTGTGGCTGCCCCTGGATCCCTGAAAGTGTCCAAGGCCAGGCTGGATGGGGCTTGGATCAAGCTGGTCTAGAGGAAGGTGTCCCTGGCCAAGGCAGGGGCTGTGACTGGATGGTCTTTGAGGTCCCTTCAAATCCAAACCATCCTGTGATTCCACGATGCTGCCTCAGCTCCTCAGTGCAGGCCACCACGAACACCCTCTGCACCCAGGGCTGGCTCCCAGGCTTTTTGAGGAGGTTGAATTCATGACAGTGTTGAAAGCAGAGCACGTGGGATGTGGGGGAAGACTGGGGGGGTGAAACAAAGCCCTGGGAGAGCTGATGGAAGTGCTGGTGGCAGGGCTGGGAAGCATCAAGAGAGAATTGGAACCACTGGAAGAAATCCCACCTTGTTTAGGGTTGCACAGGTGGAAGGCAGAGGCTGCAAAAAGATACCAGGAAACAAGATGTCTGAGGGCAGAGCAATTTTGTGTCCCAGTTTTTCTGATTAATTCCCTGTTGTCCTGTGTAGGAACCTGTTTTTGTCCATGCCAAAAAGCAGGGCTGCTTGCATGTTCCCTTCCTAGAACTGTGGCCTTCAGCTTCTCTGTATTGCCATGAGTGGGGTTTGTGTCTGCCTGGATAGTTAAAATAATCCTTTAACAATGACATGTTCTTCAAATTATGTTGCACTTCTGTGATCCTTGTCATCTAGGATTTTATCAGAAACTATTTCCGTTTTCTTCCAGGTTATTGTTAACAAAATTGAATGGTAAGTAAGGATAGAAAAGACCAAGAACCAATAAACCTGCTTGATTAATATCTAAATTCCATTTCCAGATGTCTCGGCCTGTGGTTGGACCAATTTGCATGAGCACACCGTGGTCATTTGTCATGTGCTTATTTCTTACTGTGAAAATCACACTGCACCCAGGCACGTACTTAATTAAAACACCACCACAAACATCATCAGCAAACCATCTTTATTTAGAATCCTTCTTATGTCTCAAGTCTTCCCTGCCTCTGCCCAGGTTTATGTAACACTGACAGGCATATCTGGGTCATTCTGTTTACCCTGTTGCAATATTGACATAATATTAACATTCTCTAAGTCACCTGGGGCTTCCCCACTGCTCTGAAATGAATTGATAATAAACATTAACCATCTGGAGATGTCCTTAGTTGGTTCTTTTGAAACACTCACTTCTAAATTACCCAGACCTGGCAACTTAATACTATTTGAGATGAGTAGCAGTTGTTTTAACATCCTCCTTAGTTACTGTAATGGAAAGTATTTCAACATCATTATTGTCTGATCTCAATACAGCATCTGGCCTTTTCCCAAAGAGAGAACAGAAATATTTTTTTAGCACTTCTGCTTTTTCAGTGTGATTATTGGCAGTTCTATCCCTTCCATTCCTTGTGATGGCAATCTTTACTGGTTTTAGTGGAAGCCTTATTAATTTAGCTCCCAAAGATTAGCAAAAGTCAAGCTCTGATGTTTCCAACCTGCTTTAGCAAGGCAGGCTCCCATCAGTGCAGAGGGAAACCAGCTTAAATTCCATTTAAATAAGTAAATAAAACCATATAAATAAAACTTTTCTCAGAAATATGCAAGAAAATATGTTCATGGTTGAATAAATCATGCAAAAATCCAGCTATTTAGTGACTATAATTGAGGTAATTATGTATAGCTACTTGAATTTGCTGTGTGGAGAATGACAGTGCTCAGCTGTAAATGATTTTTTGTAATTTTTGATCTGGGGGGGACTCTCCAAACCTGAATAATGTATGCCACTTTTTTAATGATCAGCTTTGATTAGTATGTAGCTGTGTCTCTGCCAGCTTTTCCTGACGTGTGTGCTGAATGCCCATATGTTGTACTGCAGATGTCCCTTTCAGCTGTCAAACAAAAACACGTTTGAATTTCTTTTTTTTTTTTTTTTTTTTTTTTTTTACAGAACTGTGAAATGATACCACAGTTTCCAAAACTTGGCAAGCGTGTGGAATCATATTAACAAAACTGCTTGGAATGTCAGTCACTGATCATGGCAAGTAATTTTCAGTTGCTGCCAAATACTTTAGACTACAGAACCAAATATTTAATGAAGAAATGGGCAATTGGGGCATGGAGTAACAGGAGCAAAGAGCAGAAGCACCTCTGTGGTTTCATTCAGAAAAAATTACTCTTATGGTTAATAAGTATTTAATGGGCTCTACAATATCAGAAACCCAGGAAGATGAAACTCATTTAATTCTGGAATACAGGAGTGTTACACTTTGAGTCTTCATACTGGTCACGTCATTCCTGGCCTGCATTTTTAATGGACAATTTGTATAACTGGTTGGAGATGACAGGAGGAAAAGGGAAATGATGTTTTATCTCTCATGTCCGCTTAGGACAGTAAGTGTTGTCACATGTGCCAAGTTAACTGGGTTTAGAAATAAGAACTGTGTTTGGGGTTTAATAAATGCAGGGGGAAAAAATCTGTTTGAGGGAACTTCAAAGCCCTAATCAGCTGCTTTTTTTCTCTTTTTAATTTGTGTGATCTGTTGCAGTCTGAGTCAGCACAGATGCAGGTGCCCTTCTTAGCAGAGCTTTTTGCCACTTTGAAGTTTCCATGTTTTAACTCTGGCGAGGGGGTGGAGGGAGAGAAGACTGGACAAAGCTTAAAACCAGCCACAAGAAGAGAATTACTTAGGAGTGAGGAAGGCTTTGGGGTTGTTTCTCTTTTTGGCGTGTAAAACATGGTTATAGGTTACGGTTGGATCTGATAAGTGGAGCTTTAGTCACCAAATACACAAGGTAAGAGTTCATGTAGGGTGTAGGTTGCAAAGCCTTGATGAAAAGGTAGGGTTTAGTTCTCCTTTATAAAATACCTTCTTTGTCCTGCACCTGTATGATTTATTAGTCATATGTCCTGCAGTAAAGTAATGGGAAATACTGGAGCAAGCATTTCATTAGCCGTGACGCTGTTAATTGGTGTTGCTGGCTGCCTGGAATTACTTTCCCTGTTTGAATACATGGAAGTGTGAATCAGAGGTATGAATTGGCAGTAAGAGGAAGACAGGCACCTCTGCAGGACAGGCTGCATGTGTGGAGCAGCTGAATTCATTTGTCTTCCTGGCCTCTCAAGTCCTTGCAGATTTAGATCACTGAAATATTCAATATGGTATATAATTTTTTCCATGATCACAATTAGTTATATAATTATGATTAAACTTTGAAACTTCAGTGGGATATTTTGGGATAGACTTTTTTCCAGACGCTTGTGTCCATTGTTGTGATATTTTATTTTTATTTTTTTTCTTGAGCTATTAATGCCTACATTTTAGGATATTTATATATTTAAATCCCTGGCTATGTCTGAGCTCAGGAACAGTGCTTTGAGTTTCATAGAAAATGCTTTCCATCCAGAAGCAAAACTTCAGCTTATTCTGTCCCACACACCTGAGCTTTTGCTCCAAGTTGTTCAGCTGATGGCTGTGAGGAATGTCACACTTACTGCTGAGGGTGGAATCAAGTGCCAGTTGTCAGGGTTAATACTGATCAAAATCATTAATATTTGGTGCTGTAGTGTATATATAGCAATTGTAGCTGAAGAGAACAACGCTGTTGAAATCCCCTGAACGGTTACAGCTATTCTTGAGCAATAAAATGCTTTTTCAAGGGACAGCCTGATACAATGCAACTTTGTAGAATGGGTTGTGAAATTCTCTTTTCATTCGCCACATAAAGCGCCAAATAAATGTTTGTAATAAAAACACCAGCCTGGGAAGAATGTGTTTTGCCAATTACAGCATAATGTGAGCTACAAAGAAGTGTTCAGCATGGACTGCATGGGGCTGGTTAGTGTCAGGTTACAGCAGAGAAAAAAGGTGCCTTAATTTACCAAATAACCAGCGTGGGTTTTAACCCACATTTGCAAGGAAAATCACTGCTCTGAGAGAAAAGAGATGGGCCTAATGCCATGCAAAATGGATTTGGTGAGGAGCAGCAGGGTGAGAAACCAAGGCAAGGGGGACTGCAGGGCTCTGATTGATGGTGGGTGGCCAGTCCTCCAGCTTGTGGTTGCCACATGCACGTCCTCCAGCTGGGTGAGGGGGGCACAGGGTGGGACTAAACCTCCTCTAGCAGAAGTGGTACAAGCCACACTGGGCCTGATGGTAACAATTTCGGGGGCCCTTTCACCTATTGCTCAAGACCTTGCATGAGTCGCCTTGTTCCCCTTTTCAGGTTTCATATCACAGAGAACCGAGCTGTGTGTTTTTTTTGTTTTTTTTTTTTTTTCAACACAACTTTTACTTCAGCCTAAAGTTAGACACCGAAAACGCTCCGTGGCTCAACTCAGCCTGACGACGCTCTTGAAAATAAAGCCTGGATCCTGCTTTGCTGGAAAATCACTAAGAGCTGCCTTGTGCTCAGCTTCTCTGCGGGCTGTTTTCTGTCTTCTTCTGCTTAAAAACCACCTGCTCCGAGGGGATGGCAAAGCATCTCATTCACATGGAGTCAGCGGGAAGCAGCAGCCAAGAGGCAGCGGCGAGTGTGAGCGAGAGGGGATCCTGTGCAGCCTTTATATACCGGAGTTATTTTTAACCACAGCCTCCATGCTTATTACAGTGTTTCCTCTCTCAGACGCTCAGGAAGCCCACTTGGCTCTGTTTCCTGCTAACATTCAGCCCTGGCTCACAAAATCTTTGAGAACAACAGGCCTGAGACTGCTCGGCTCCATTAAAAAAACTGGCAACTTTTCAAGCCCTGACAGAAAACCTTTGAAAACTCTGGATTTCCTCCAGCTAACGTATGAGGCTCCTACATCAGTGACAAATTAGACTGAAACAGCACAAAACACTCCTATGTAAATAGCCTTTTTTCTGCGTTCACTCTTTTAATAGTTCAAACATTATTTATAGTTATTTCTCCGGGTGGAAAAATATTTTTATATTTTTCCAAAGATGGGTCCTAGTGAAATGTTTTCTTTGTTTGTTTGGATTTTTTATGTGTGTTTTTTTTGTTTTTTTTTTTTTTTTCCTTCGAGAATTTTGTGACAGTTTTCTTGGCCTCCAGGAGCAACCTTTTCTTCCTGGAAACCAGGACAAAATGGCTGTTTGTGAGTTCTTCACTGAAAGACCTCTGTCCAACACTGAGCACAAGTCTCTAAATGCTGCCATTCTCCCAACTATTAAATAATAGTTATAACAGGCACGATGGAGTTCTGATTTCCTGAGAGACAACGGGAGAGGTCAGCTGCACTTTATTGCTGACTTTACACATGTAACGTGTACACACGTAACGTAAATTGTGTTGATTTTTTTCTTACTGGGTTTTCACTTCAATTCCAAAGGGACTTCTACTTCCAAAATTGCTTTCAAGTGTCAAAATAGATGTGATCTTCATGGCTGAGAATGTCATCTTATTCCTGCCTTGCCATTGTAAAGCATACTAAGAAATCTTAATGTTCAATCACTTCTTATATCTGTGAGTAAAAATGACCTGGACTCATAGATGATAAATCCAGATTATCAGACTGGTGGGATTTATTGATTTTCTAGGAGTATTTCTAATATTTCACATCCTTTTCTGCATCAGCATCACCTTAAAGGTTATTTATTGCCCTGGGCATGAACAGGAACCATCAGTAACTTCTCCATGTCCTTTGTAGTCCCAATGTCTGTCTCAGAGTGGTTGGTGGTAGCAAGTTCACTGGAGCAGGAGGATTTCCCTGACTTGCCAATTTTCTGGGCTGTAAGGTGTTTTTATTCTCTCCTCCCAGTTTTAATCATCCCCAGCTTGGGCATGTAGGCTCAGAAGTGGTAAGGCTCTGTACTTGAAGGAAAAAAATGATGGAGAATTCATCCCTCCCTGGGATGATAAGGCAGTTTTTTACCCAGCTAAAGGCAACAGTTCTGCAAATGCAGGGAATTCTCTTTTATTTTCTCCTCAAAGGATTCCCTTCACTCCCTTAGTTGTGCCCTGAACCACTAGATTATGCCTATTACTCTGTTTTTTGAGGTTGATCATCTCTGTGGGATTTGTGTGACAGTAGCTTCTTTGCCCTCTGCCTTCCCTTTGGGGCTTGGCTATTGTGTGAGAGCATCTCCAATGGGAAAGCTCATCTACAACATGAAGAAGTGTCTCAGTTACACTGTTCAAACAGCTGCGCTTTGCCATACAAGAGACAAAGAAATACTGAACAGGGAGCTGAGTGTATCAAGCATGATCTCGTACCATCTCTACGATGACCCTTATTCTGATTGAAATCACTTTACTCTCTGATCTATCTGCATTTCACACAGATGTGGTTAACTTGTGCAGTTGAAAATTACTCTTACGAGAACAGAAAAGTGTGAGCAGTTCCTACATGTCAAAGAACTGAATTCCACATTTTTTTAACTTTTAGTAACTCCTTGTGCAGTTCAGTTGCTTTTTGGGGCTCTTATCTCACCTCATATCCAACAATGGGGTTTTGGCTGCGCCAAGATTTCTCTCTGTTTAATGGATCTTGGGAAGTGAGGCTTTTAAATCCTGCATATCATTTTGGCAAGTGATCCTTATTTTGCAAATGTAAAATGGTTCCAGTCAGTTCTCCCAGCACTTGCTGTTGTAGTTTATGGAACAAGTGGTATGGAATAGCAGATTCACGTTTATTTTCAGGCAGGAAGCCAGCAGTGCAAAAATGCCTCATGAACTGAAGGTTCAGGGTGAAACATTTTTTAAAAAGAATCAAGGTGGTTGGGTGGTTTATCATGCACAGCCCAGAGGTCTAAAAATTATTTGTTTTGATGCTATTTGGAGCTCAGTATAATGAAAAACTGACTTTGTGCAGATTGACTTTCTGCGTCACAGCCCATCTTGGGACAGTAATACCAACAAGGACAATTAGTTTAACTGTCGTTCACAATTGCTGTTTGTTTGTACTCAGTGGTTTCTGGTAGAAGCTGCAGGACGACCCTTCCATTCCCACTCAGTAATTGCCTACTAGTCACTGAAGGACAGACTCACCAAGGACTTTCAAAGCTCACTTACCCTCCTTCAAATATAACTGAAATTTATAGCTAGCAGCTTCTAAAATAACTCACATCACCACCACCTCCAAAAACAGCTCTGGAACCATGTGGCCTTGTGGTTATGGCTCTTGGGTTGTGGTGGTGAAGTCAGAGATTCAAATCCCGTTGTAGGGAGATAAAAAGCTTCAAAGAAAGTGAAACTGGTTTTGCCTTGATTAGGTGGAAATAATAACACCTCATTATGCTTACAACTGAAAACCTAAATTCATAGCCAAAAATCAGGTACAATGCAGAATTCTGTGTCCCAACAGGAGATGCACTGGCTGTGAAAGCGTGTGGTCGCTATGAAGACAGCTCATGCCACTTGTCATGTCAGAGGGGGTTTGCTTCTCTTAGTACATAATATCGAGGTGTGGGATGATAAAAGTCAAGGTCTGAAACCTGCACAGCCAGCACAGACAGAGACTGGTGAGGTCCACTCTTATTTTTCAATGTACCTTTTTGCTGAGTGGCTGCTTCAGGTAGGAAAGGTTTTGTTTCCTTGCTACCTTAGAGCTGGCCAGAGCTCTCTCTCTAAGCATTTAGGCAACATTTGCAGCTGTGCAAGAATCCCATGGATGCTACACTGGAAATTGTTATTATTGTACAATGATTAGAAAATGCAAATACAATAATAGGTCTATGGTTTTACACTGTGCAGGAATTACAATTAGAAGGAACCAAATACTAACCAGACAGTTTTATAAGCAGAGGGCCTTAGCTCTCAGTATCAAAATTGTCTGAACCTGGACTAAATGTGAATAGATTTCTGAGTTATTTGGCACAAGATACACCTGGAAAGCTCTGACTTCCCCCTGAATATGCAGAATTTTCACAAAGCCATTGCTGTCCTGCTGAGTTATTCCTATAGCCAGTCGATATGTTTTGGGGGACTTGCAAAGCAATCCTTGAGGGAATTTCCTTCAAAAACTGGGCCAGCTCCTATATTGGCTTTAGGAGGGACCTCTCTACTTGCACAAAAGAAAAGCCACCCCAAGCCCCACTGAAACTCCAGCCTTGTGGTGTTACCTTTCAGCTTTTGTATCTCTCACTGACACTGGAATTAATTCCCACTATTTACACAGGGTATGAGAGGAATTTTAACTTGAGAGTGAAGGTCAGGTTTAAGTCTCACTTCACTGTACACAGGATATAAATCTGAAGACCTATTTTAAGTATAAATGTCTACAAACTCTCTGCTACAGATGATAACAAGAAGAGTCCACGGAGCTATTAATCCTAAGAATAGCTGTTACTGGATTATGAGGACATCTAGAAGTGGGCATGTCATGTTTTCCTGATTTATTTAGTAGCATTCCAATGGGAAAACATAGAAATGATAACATGCATCAATGGTACATATTGTCTCTGCAGAAAAATCCAAACCTGATTCCTTGGTGACAAGCTTGGCAGATTATTTCTTGAACTGCATTAAGGCTGCAGCAGAGACAGATCTGAAGCATTTACAGAAAGAGAACTGATGTTTCCATTGTTGGAATCCAGTGGATATCAAAGATGTCTTTGAATTTCTACAATTAGAAGGAGCCAAATAAAAACCAAATAATTTTCCAAGCAGATGGCCTTAGCCCTCGATACCAAAATTATCAAGTTCCCTACATAGTGGTTTCAAGATAGATGTTAATGGATCTTTGAGCAAGAAGCATTAGTGATCTGGACTACAGCAACATTTTAATTAAAAAGTTGTACAATAACAGACTCGAAATGTAAACTTCAAAACATTTAAAGCCCAAATTACCGTGGCTTCAGAACTGGCATGGAGTGTGTAATTTTTAACATTCCAGACTGCCTTCATTATAGTCTAAGAAGCCACAGAAATACACCGTTACGAGCCAGGAATAGTTTGTCCTTTTATTTGGAAAGAGAATTACAGAGGGAGCTATTGGGAACTGAAGTTTAGTTCCTAAAGCAGGAGCAGGCTACAGTATTTTTATACACAACTGCAACCACAGACTCGCACTCACTCAAACATGCCGGACTAAACGGTGCCGGCTGTATAAATACTCAACACTAAGTTAAAACACAGGTTCTTTTTTATTTCAGCTTTGAAGGTTTATCATGCTATTTCTACTTTTTCAATATCATTTAAAGTCTAGGTGACATACATATATATATATATATATATATATACACGCACATATATATATACTCATACAAGGGGGCCAGTAACTTAAACCTACAAATTAAGACCATGGTTCTTCAGTAGCTTTGGAGAAAGGCTGATTCCTTTCTAGACATTGTTGGTGGATACAAAGCTTGCTTTCATTTGTGAACATCCACTTAAAATTACAAAGTAAATCCTTCCGGATTTGTTGTATTATTATTTTTTTTTTCCCAGTGAGTTACTCCACAACTGCATCGTAATACTCGTATAATCTTTTTTTCAGAAATTGGACTCACATAACTTGTTGGTATGCAAAATATGTAAGGCCCCAGTCTGTTCTGAATTACACCCATGCAAACTGTTGAAACTTTAAAGGGAGGTTTAAAATATGCATGAGTAAGGAAAACAAATGGAGCCTCACTTGGCGAAGTGCCTTGAGGTCTTTAGAAGATTTTCTGGAGATTTTTACAAGATCACTGTACACTTTGTTACCTGTACCTTCAAGACAGGGAGGGGTTCTGATTCTTAAACTACTGTAGCCCAAAACAGGTTTTATCAATGCTTTTGATAAATGAAAATGATAGGAGCAGCAGATGCCCCACATTAATGTTCTAAACTCACTATAATTAATTAAAAAGCTCTGAAGGAAAAATATCCTAAATCTCATGGCTGGTCAGAAATCAACTCTGGTTTTGTTTTACCAAGAGCAGTAAATAAACTATAGACATGAAAGGACATTCTTGAAGTGGCTGGTTGTGATAATTCTGCCCAGGAAGCTGCTGAAGAGCACCACAGACTGTCTGCCCTCACATTTGCTGTCTCTTTTTCCCTGCGTTGTTATAAAATTGATTTTGCTTCGTGACATCGGTTGACTTGGATGATAGAGCTGCAGTTCTAAAGCCTGCACTTTTAACATGCTTTACAAACTGTTTTGGCTATTTTCAGATTGACTATTGAACCACAGTGGAAGTCTATGTATTCGAGATATTTTGGGTGATTGTGTAACTGGAAAAAACTGCCCTGATTTTAAAGTATTTTTGGCCTACAAGTGGAAGTAAATAAGCAATTTTAGAGACTCACTGGAAAGTAATTGCTCCTGCAGGATGCTGGCTGTGCCAGGAACTCTGGCAGATGCACTGAACCCTCACTATTAAGCTTCAAAAAACCCTATTTTCTGATGCAAAGGATCAAACCCAAGGATATATAATCTAAAATGTAAGGAACTTGGAGAGAACAGACGTCTGTGAAGGGAAATGTCTAAACATATGAACTGCATTAGAAGGGAATATAAAGGAAAAAAAAAAAAAAAAAGCCTGGTAAAGTCCAGAGAGTCCTTGGCTTGTGGTGGTGGGAAGCAGGAGCTGTGGTGGCAAGTGAGGGTGTCAAGAGTCTGGTCTGGGGATGGAGCTGCTTGTGACACACAGACCTCCAGGTTTATCAGGTGTGATCTTGGGCTGATCAAGAGCTTGGGCAGGAAGAACTGCTGGTGACAATGACATGAGAGAGAGCAGGAGCAAAAGAAGCACCTTGCTTTGGGTGACACTGAACTACTGGAATTGCAACCCTTTGATAAGAACATTCTGTCCCTGCACTTCCATCCAGTGATTCATCGGTGACTAGGAGAGAGTCATAAAAGCACCACTGTCAGCTAATGTGTCATTAAAGGAAGTGTTCTGCTTGTTTTTTTCCTAAACAAGAAGTTAACAAAGTGTTATTTTTCCCTGCTCACACTGTAAACTGGCCTTTCAAAGGCTGGAGTGACTTGCCTTTGCTGTTGCTTTACTTGCATCTCAAGGCTGTAATTGAATTCACCCCGGCTGGTTTGTCTTTACTGTCAGTTCTCTCCATGGCTCCTCAGCAGAAATCCCTGCTCTTACCTCCAGCAGCCTAAGAGCTGATCAGAAACCCTCAAGGAGCTGTGGACAGCCACATGCTCTGTAGTAAAGGACACAAGTAGCTTTGAAACAGAAAGAAAAGCTTTTCGCCTGCAGAAAAACTTCAAGATATGTGTATGACCAACTCCCTTCCCCTGAGTCTACTTTTCTTTTTCCTTTTAATTTTCCTTTTAATTTTCCTTTTTCCTTGTTTTTGTTCTTGTTTTTGTTTTTAACCTATATTTGCTTGAGCTGCCCTTTCCCTGTATTCCCAGACTGGGGGCTATAGCACAGCAGTAGTTTTTTGGTTGTGTAAATTTATCTTTGTAGATGCTTCTTTCCCAATCCAGCCCAAATGGACATGTCCAAAGAACTTTAGCTTTCCTGAGGCACCCAGAATAGCTCAATACAGGATGACAGCAGAAATAAAGGATTTTAAATGCTTCAGGATGTATGACTTTGTCTTTAGGATTTTTATCTGTGTTCAATCAATGCAGTAGCAGAGTAGTAAATCAACCATATGAGCATTAGCTCTCTGTTTACTCTGATCAATTCCCTTCTGAGACACACTGAGAGGAGAGAGGAAAGCCTCCAGAGAGAGAAAAGCTTCCCAATTACAATAAAATGCCAGTGCCATGGTGAAATGTGCATGTCTGTTTTTCTATAGTGTCATGATAGCAAGGATGAGGTGCTGAATTCATTCATACTAGCAAAGATCCAGTTTCCTGTCTGATAGACATCTGTAGCATCATAGCTCATTTTTTGCT
The DNA here is from genome assembly GCA_024734555.1 of Trochalopteron elliotii. Classification (NCBI taxonomy): domain Eukaryota; kingdom Metazoa; phylum Chordata; class Aves; order Passeriformes; family Leiothrichidae; genus Trochalopteron; species Trochalopteron elliotii. The sequence goes on from JANPWX010000348.1 coordinate 94,981, forward strand.
GTGTTTTAGAACAAGCATAGTGAAGTCATTGCATTCTGATTAAACTATATATTTTAAAATATTTTATATTATATTTTATATTAAATTATATATTTTTAAACTATATTTATAAGAGATAAGCTATATTTACATGTATATATAAATCCAAAGTTTTTATCTGAAAGGGGCACAGAAGGAAGGTTACAAGAGGAGAAGGGCCAGCAAAGGTCTGTGCAAAAAGAAGCTGTTTAGCCATAATGCAGGTTTTTGAAATGGTTTCCATACGTTTTTTAGGAAAAACAAACACCCTTGTTGTATAATAAATCCATGTCACACGTGTATAAATACACCAGAAACCATCACTAACTCAGCGCCACGTGGCACGAAACAAGCACACCCCAGTTAAACCTCCCCAAACAGCCTGCCCAAAAAGGTGGGAGAAAAAAGGTGCAAGGTTCAGGTAGCTACCCCATGGATACAAATCTCATAAACTCTCCTGTCACAGGCTGATCTGGGTCGCTGTGTTTGGCTGGGGGTTTTTGCTCACAAGCATCACCCCTCCAATGATGCGTTGGCTCAGCTGTGCTGTGGGAAGGGTTGTTTTGATGGGATGTGATGCCAATACTGTGCTTTTTTCCATCTTGTCACGTCTCTCTGGCTGTGTGGCAGCACTTCCTGAGTAAATGGGCTTGTGGCAGCAGAGGAGCAGCTCAGTTTTTTCATCCCAGAAGCGTTTGCAAATGGATGATCCTGTAGAATATGAGTGCACATCTTCCAGGAGTCACCGGCACTGGGGTTTCGGTGGCAGGAGGGAAACTGGGCAGCTTTGGGCAGGTAACGAGTTGCTTCAGGGACAAGGTGCAGGCCCTGTACTGGCTTTTCATTTGTCTGTTTGGCCTAGGGCACAGCTGAGTTTTCAACTCCTCCACAATTTCATATCAACCGAACAAGTCGTTGGTAACCACCGAAACTCAACCCTCTACGAAAGCAATGGTTCCACAACCCTGAGCTGCTGAGCAGCAACTGAGGTAGGGTTTGAACTGACATGGTATCAATTACAGTGACTGTTAGCAATGGTCCTTTTTTTTTGCATTTGGAGCTGGTTTGGAGGGTGCTGCTATGGCCAGGGAAGACACTCCTGGAGAAGGACAGGACAGCTCTGCGTGCCAGGCAGTGAGACTTGTAGCTGTCCCCTCGTCCTGTCGGTTTTGTGAGAGCTCAAACAGCCTTTTTGACAGAAAAGCAGATTTTCAAACTTACTGTCACCTTTGAAACTGCAGCCTGAGCACAAACAAAACCCATTGCATCTCGCCAGTGGCACTGCCTGTCTCCCTGAGCCCTCAGCATGTGCTATCACTGACAGTGGTGTGCAAGGTGGGGAGCGGGCCCCACTTTTGGAGACAAACCCAACTAGATTTAAATATGAGTGACAAGTGAGCTCTTTAGGCAAGGACTGAATTTTCTCTTTGGTGCTTGTTCACTCTGGGGGTGCGGGGGAGGTTTTTTTTTGCCTGCTTGGGACTTCTCGATACCACAGCATGAGACAGTGCCAATAAAATAACATGATTCAGGGCAGGTCAGTACTGGGAGCAGAGGGTGATGTAACATGGCCAAAAGCAGCCCTGTGTCACTGGGAGTTGCAGCACTCCCAGCAGACGTGACGGATTCCCTGCAGGAAATGCAGGAGAAATTCTCTGGCCCCTCTGGTGTGGGTCAGATGGGGAATCACAGTCTCCTCTTCCAATTCTCTCTTCCCCCTCCAAATTACTCTTGGCTCCTGCACTGGTGCAGCTGGTAAGGACATGCTGTGAGGCAACCCCTATAGGCATTCTGGATCCTGAAATGTGCTGCTCAGTGAAGCAAGTTAGTAGTTGTCATTCCCTCAAAAAAGTCCAGTAATAATATCTTAGAGCCAAAGTGAAGCTGGCCAAGGAATGAATGCCCTTGGGTGGAGATTAGTGATGCTGTATTTGTTATATTAGGCAGGAGAGATCAGACCATTCTTTAAAATAAGCTACAGTAAACAAGCTGGGTAGCTGAGCCCTTCAAATATTTCATTACTGATGAGTTTTAACGTTAAGAGCTTTTATCATACAAATCTTGATAGAGGGAAAGATAAATGTGCTGTTTTTTAGCATTTCACTACAAACACGGTGTTTGTGCCAACTGACACAATGATTAAATATGATCTCTCTTCTGAGAAATGCAGAGAACTGTAACCGCACCGAGCTCTCCGCCGCCGATTTGAGATAAAAAGAGTCAAATCATGTGTGGTTTCCTTCAGACCAAGCTTGTGGTGTAGCGTTTCGTGAATGATGTTGTCCAAAGTCAAAATAATCTGTTTTGCCCAAAGGTATTTTTACAGAAGATTGCAAGAGTGTATTTTTTTCTCTCACGGAATAATAGAAGAAGTGAATTTATCCTTTGCACCATACTCAGTGATGGCTCTTTGTTAGTGCAGAGGTTCAATGCTACAGTGTGGGATGGGAATCATTACCTGCCCAATTGCTTTCATTCTAACAATGTCTAAAAAGACAATAGCCTCAAAACAAGCTGAATACACGGTGATTTTTTGTAATGAAATCTAAAATTCTGGCCATTTTGCCACTGTGCCCCAGCCTCAGTGCCTGCTCTTGCTGAGTGGTGCCCCCAATAGCCCTGAGACAGGGGCTCAGCCCAGCTTCATGCAGCATCGTGGGGCTGTGACAGCAGCCCTGGCACTGACGGGTGCTGCTTTACACAGAAAATGAAAAGCAGCTGTTTCTTTCTTTTCAAGAGTGTCAAAAAAACAAGAAGATGGTTCCCCCTCCCTATGTGGGCCAAAGGCTCCTTCAGCCCTTTCACTTTCAGCCACGCTGGTAGCAATAGTTCTCTGCCTTTCTCTGAGGAGGTTTTCCACTTTATTTCACTGTTGTTGCTGTTTCAGGCCCATGGGAATTGTCTACAACTGTTCTTCCCCTGTTACAAACCGAGATAAAAGCAGTGGTGGAGCCACCCAAAAAACCCAGAGAGGCCAAAAGTTGCAGCCCCAGACACCTCAGCACCCTGAGGGTGCTACACACACTGTGCTTTGCAGCCTCTCCAAGCCCTGCAGAAGGCTTGGTTTGCTCACTCTGGGGAGGATGCCTCACCCTCCTCATGAGCCAAGTGCAGCTGTACTCATGCTTCCTTCACCACCAGCTCTGATACCTCACTGGGACCTCCAGCCACCAGCAGCCCCTTTTGCCAGGCTCCACCAAGACATGGACCTTTGCTTGGCACAGCTCAGTCGTGGCCCATTCCCCAAGCTCCAGCAGGTGTATCCCAAGTCCTTTCAGCTCTGCCTTGCAGGACATGGGCTTTACAGGACCTGGGCTTGGGGCAGTGCCCTGCTGTCCCAATAACCTTCTGGATGCTGCCAAGAATAGGATCTTAGAGGAGATTCATTGTGACTGACAGCTGTGATTCATCATGACTGACCTGCTAATTACTCCTGTGCCCCGAGATGGTCCTGAACCCACAATGTGGTATTTAAACATCTCCTCTGTTGATGGAGCTGTTTAATGGGCTCTGGACCAAAGGCTATCACTGATGGGCTCTGACATGGGGCACCATTAAATGTTGGGCCACAAAACAGCAGGCTGAGAGCCTCCCTTCAGCACCACATTATGGATGCAGGGAAAAGCAGCTGTAACATTTATTTTCTCTCTCACTCTGTGGCTATGGGGAGAGGAGATGGCCAGAAGCCAGGAGATGTGAGGCCAACATCCCCCACACAAGCAGCAAGCCAGCAGCTTCTAACCCATATGGCAAAGGACAGGGGAACCAATGGCCTGGAGGGGAAAGGGAAAAATACCTGGTGCTCAGTCTAAAAAATGAGGCAGCTGTGGGTGTGGATGGAGGACAGGGAGCAGAACGTTTCTGGTACCAGCTGCCCAACGAGGTAGAATGGGACACACCATGTGCCACTGTGCTTTCCCACCCCACTGTGCTTTCCCTGTGCCCCCTGCAGCCAGCACTCTCACCCAGGATTCATGCAGGAAATGTGGGTGAGAGGTTCTCCGAGAGCAGAAATAATCCTGCACCCAGCCCAGCCTCCCTCCGTGCTGTGCTGTGCCTTGACTCAGCGTGTGGCAAGTCACAGCTGGGGATGTCCCATGGCACCTGCAGGAAACTTGAACTGAGTGTGGAGGTGGTGGTGTTGTGAGGGCAAGAGCTTTGATGAGCTCAGCAGGGGGAAAAACTTCTAGGAAGGATTACGCTGAGGTTTTGGAGGTGAGGAGGTCCTACACTCCTTGAGAGCATCACCTGCAGGGTCCACGCCTAAGGACAGGACCTGAGGCGGCAGCTCTGGGGCTGCAGTTTTTGGAAGAGGTGTGTTTTTTGGTGGAGGTTCTCCCCCATCTTCACAGAGGACTCTGAGCTCTCTCCTGCATCAATTCTATCAGCAAATGCTTTGCACACAAACACACGCTCTCCTAGAAGCAAACTCTTCTAGCTTGACTTTGCTTTAACTTCCAGGCGTTGCAGCTGCTGTTTCTTTTCTCTGCTGAATTCACATTCTCACCCCCCAAAAAAAAAAAAACAAAATCTTGTATTTCCTACAAAATAATTCCACTTCATTAATCTGAATCCCTCTGGCTTTACTGTCACAACATACTGCTTGGAAAAGAGAAAGCTGCTTCAGTGCTGCTGCCTCAGAGAGTTTGGGCACTTCCAGCTTCAGTCAGGAAGACCAAAGTGTTCCCTCCTTCCCACCACCTCCACCAGCATGCTGCAAGAGTGAGCAAGAGGGAGGAGAAAAGCTCTCAGTGCCCCATCTGTGCCTGTGTCACCCCTCCAAAATAACCCCTGTCATCATCAGCCCCTGATATTTTGGGTGTTTGACACAATACACGGGAGTTAAGTTTGGGGACATGATTTTGCACTGCAATTGTGAGCCTTCAAGTGCTGCAGCTCCTGGCTCTGGGTTTGCTTGGAGATGTTAGGATGTTTTGAGGCAGGCATCAGTGAGGGCCAAATAAATCTTCTGTGACCAGCTAATCATAATTAGCTGGTCACAACAGGCCTGCAATTTCTGGTTTGGATTGGTTTTTTCAGGGTGTACTCTATAGATTAAAATGGAAAGAAAATCCTGACTTTTCTCATTGTAGAAAATTCTCAGTTTTATTGGTTACCAGATGATCCTTTTGTCCATATTTACCAAAAAATTTGCTATATAAAAGATATCTTTGATTTCTGATGTCAAGAGACATTTAAGAAAAATTGTAATGAGTGGAGGTTGGAAAATCTGGCAGTGTGAGGTCTCTAAGAGCAACATGAATTAGTGCATTAACATTTGTGTAGCCCTGAATATTCTGAAGGATCAAAATGACCTTCAAGTTATTAGAATTTCTCATGATGCACTTTTTAGGAAAAATTCGGGCAATCCCCATGCTGTGGGTTTGGTGTTGTAGTTTCTCTTTCTTGGTAGTTACAGTTACTTTGGATGAAAACAGTGAGGACAGCTGTGGAAAAACCCTCTCCAGCTTTATCAAATGGGCCGAGTGGGGCTTGCTATAACCAGAGAGTGGTGTAATTCCACACAGAATATTAATTGCAATATTGGCCCCCTTCCAACAGAGCTCTTTACAGCTCCTTTGAAACACTATTTACTCTGATTTAACACTAGTTATAGATGTTACTGCACTTTTTTTGCTATTAACTGTGTGAGACAGAAGGGCTGTTCTGCTCAAGACCTGGATCGTGCAGAATGCTGCTCATTTCAGAGCCCAAATATAACATTTTATCATAGAGTGAATCTGAAATTTGCTTGGATAGAGCTCAATCTTGCACCATAGAAGTCTATGAGTATTTAATGAAAGCTAAACACGGCCCACATTGATATGATTTATGGATTTGTTGTTTATATGCTAAAGGCTTCTTTACAAGGCTTATATCACCATATTAATTCCTTTAAACATGTCCATCTGCACTCAAATAATAAAAATACACATATGGACTGTAATGAAATACCATCCTGAACCATGCAGGGCAAGAAAATTCGTGCTGCAACTATAGCAACTACTAAAATAGCAAAGCACACTGATTTCTGACATGAACCTGTTCCTAATGTCCAAGAGACACTGTGTGCTGCGAGCTTTATATACCAGTTCCCAAAATATCCGAGTCCTGATAGGATGAGAAAATACTGTCATGTTCTTGCACCAAGCCAATTACAAAGCTGTAGTTCCTGTGCTGGTAAAGATGTTTCCTGTTGATAACACAACAGGACAACATAGCACTTAGCTGCTAATGTTATCTGGAACCCTTGTGACCTCTTGGAAACTTTAACAATTGTAGAGTCCACAACACGTAGAAGCCTCTCTTCTCGTGCTTTTGTTTGAATAAATAAGCAAGAAAGAAAATAAACACTTGTTCTGCAGCCATGTGCTCATTATTGGCAGGGAGTAATTAGAGGTGGCTGAAACATAGAGGAGAGCTCAGCTCAAGGAGCAACAGGTTCCTACCTCTGATGCAGGGCAGTGCTTGACTGATAAGTCCTTTTCTAAACAAATACAGTGCAGAGGTGGAATTCTACACTGTAATGTTTTTTGTCCATTTAAAACATACTCCTTTTCAACTTTACAGACTGCTTTTTTTGTGTTTGAAGATGAAAAAACGTATTTCATTTGTTTATAATGTCAGCATTTCTGAACAGTCCTCCTTCATAATCCTTTCCCTGAAGCTTTTCCTTCAACTTTTATGCTTTTATATTTCTTCAAACCACCCCTGTCTGTGGAGTTTTGTCCCGTTCCCTTGGCCAGACAGCAGCAGTGACAGGTACAGCTCGGAGCAGCATTCCAGGAATTTTAAGAAAGGACTTCTTGAAAACATAAAACTGCAGCTGAATTTGGGTGTTATGTTATCTCTCAATAACTGGCTGTATCTAACACCCCTTTGAGATCTTCTACACCCACCACCCAATAGATATTTGCCAGCCCACAAAGCCCTTCTGTAAAACCCTCCTAAATCTTGATACTGCAGGAAACCCAGTGCCCCTACTTGCTCCTGGACTTTGTGGGATAGCTGAATTCTTCATTCTCTGCTGGGGAGGAGCCAGCAGCTTCCATGACCTCTTTACTCAAAGTGTAAAAATCCAGAGCAAGATTTGCCCTCTTTCTCATTTGGAGCAACACCCAGTTCTCATCAGTGCAATCCAATCTGTCCATAAAGAATCACTCTGCAAAGCTTTCCCTGAAATCCAGCAGGTACATCACTGGCCTGTAACCCAGTGGCTTGAAGATCCATAAATAACACATGGATGGATTTACCCTATGTGCCTGATCTCCCTAGATATTCTTCTATCCCTCAAAATCTATGCTGCAACCACCATGCTGCCTCAGATGGTCTAAGAAATTCTCAGATGAGGTATAAGACATTCCTTGAGAAGGACCAAAAAATGCTTTTCCTAACTTAGAAAAATATCTTTAAAGCCTCATAATTGAATATTTGGCCTTCAGTTCAGTACAAAGAGCGTGTCCTTTCAATGGTCTTTTAAACATCCCACAGCTCTTCACCTACACCTGTCCAATTGGAAGAGCAAAGGTAAACCTAGTCAGCATTCTCCTTGCTCCATTGTTATTCCTGCTGGAAAGAAGCAGAACTTCTTGCAGTGGTTTCCTTTGAGTGGTGCTTATTCACAGCAAGTCACAGTGGGAGTGGGTGGGAGGCAGAGTTCATTCATTTTTGTAGCATAACATAGAGCAGATTGTGTTTGGATTTCACTAGATATTTGTTGTTTTATGTTTCTTTGCTTTATATTGGAGAAGGGCCTGCAACAAAACTTTGATCCAAGGTACAAACCCACGGCCAAGATTTGAACTAAGCCTACAAAACTTTCTGCAGAATGGGCTGTAGCCCAGCAGGCTGACTCCGAGAGCGTCTTGTTCTTCATGGTATTGATCATTTGATTCAGGCCTGTTTCTCTTTATTTATTTGACCATCAGCCTGCAAACAAACTTGGAGGCTCCATGATCTAGTTCATCATTTGTTGAGAGTAACTCAGAGTAATTCCACCTACAGCAAAATGAGATTTCATTGATGCAAAGCTGCAACTGTCAGGGCAGGACATAAGACCAGATGGACATAAAGGGAGGCAGTGAAGGGGAGGAATGAAATGAGAAGAGAGAGGTTATAAGCTGGGCATAATTTCTGATGTAAAACTCAAAATTATCCAATTTTTTCCCTAATATCCAATCTAAACCTTCTCTCTGTCAGTGTGATGCCATGCCCCCTTGTCCTGTCAGTCCAGGCTGTTGTAAATGGTCTCTTTCCATCTTTCTTGTGGGCTTCCTTCAGATACTGGGAGGTCACAGGTCACCCCAAAGATTTTCTTCCCCAGGCTGAACAATCCCAGTTCTCTCAGCCTTTCCTCATAGGAGAGCTGCTGCATTCCTCTGATCATCTTAGTGGCCTCCTCTGGATTTGTTCCAACAGGTCTGTGTCCTTCCTGTGCTGGAGCTCCCCAAGACCCAAAGTTATCACAAGTTTATCACTAATTCCCCAATGTACAATAGCTACAAAAGGAAACCTCCTGCATCTGCCTGCAGCGAGCTGTAACTGTGCTTTCACAAACATTGAGTCAAGACAATGTGCTGTAACTACAGGAGAAACAAGTTTTATCTGTGTGTAGGCAGGGCATGACTTAGAGCACACATTGAATTGCACAAAATTCTGTGGAAAAAAAAGTTTTACAGCTGTTTGTTTACATTTTGATTTCTCCTGTATCATAAATAACATTGTTGCATAGTTAATTACCACGGCAATTAAGATTATTCATATTGTCCCTTAACTCTGCTACTTCATGCTGTTTTCTGCAAGGCCATCAACCCTCACCATGCCAGGGCTGCTGAAATTACAAACAGCAGTGGGTGTCAACCACAGAGGGGAAAAAAAGCACTGAACATATTGCAACACTGCATTTGGCACAAGATAAGGACAGAGGTGCCAAGGTTTAGCCTTTTTATTTTCACAGAATAAAGTCAGAAATAAACAGGTGCAATCTCCTAACCAGGGGCAAATCCAGTCCAGATAAAGTCTCACGATCTCTCTTTATGTGTAAGGATGTTTCATAGACAAAATCAGCTCAGACTAGAATTGGGAAGCAAATGTAAGCAGTCCAAACAGTATTCCAGCAGAAAAAGATGCCAAGAAAGAAGGAAGAGTAGGAAAACACACAATGAAAAACTCTCTTCAGCTGAAAGACCGAGGTAGAATGAAACTTTTCTAAGGCACCGATTTTACTTGATTGGGAAGTAGGTTCTGGCTTAATTTATTGAGACAAAACCAGTTTTCTCTAGAGCTAATCAAGTGTGTGGGGGTGAACCGGTCCTCTTTCTTTTATATTATATCACAGAGGAGCTTTCAGACCACCAGCTGAGGTTTAATTTGTGAGCCAGAAATGTCCAGTGCCAATGTACAACACTGAGTAGCTGCTCCTGCAGTGCTGCACTGGCTCATCCCTTCCCTTGGCACCAATCCCTCCACTGCACTTTGCAGTATCAGCCACACGAGAGAGAAAGGAAGGGAAGAAGAAAGGAAAGAAGAAGGGAAGGGAAAGGAGAAAGGAAAGGAGAAAGGAAAGGAGAAAGGAAAGGAGAAAGGAAAGGAGAAAGGAAAGAGAAAGGAAAGAAAGGAAAGAAAGGAAGAAAGGAAGAAGAATGTTAAAACTATCCAGCTAAATCGAGAAGTTGCTTAACTCCAAAAATCACACTGCGTAAGGCTTAAAAAAAATAATTTAATTACATGTTTTGGGTGGTTTTCAATGCGCTCAGAGTCACTAAAATAGCTGCGCGCTCCAAACCAAGGCACGTTTGGTACACACGGTCCCCGCTGGGGAGCGGCGGGCTCGGAATGCCATCTGCCGGGCAGCGGCACCAGCGCTGCCTTGGAGCTCTCTCTCCCTTTCTAAGAAAGCCCAGAGCAGTTACACACACTCACTCCTACAGGAAACAAAACTACTGGGGCAGGGAGCGCCGCTGACGCACCTAGAGAGGCGGTTATCTAATCAAGGAGCAATTAAATCGTGCGCAACCAAGTGACAGGTCTGCGTGCCTGGGGAGGGACAGGGAATGTTTCCTGCTGCGAGGATCTCCAGCCGGTTGGAAACACAACTACGAAACCACAGTGGGCTGAAAACACAGATTACACACTTCACTGCGATTTGAAACATGCAAATTGGCTTTTAAAAGTCTTTTGTATCGGGCACTTACCTATAACATGGTGGCAAACCAAGATATTTACATTTTACCACATTAAGCAGAAAACAAAGTTCAGTGAGATAAAGATTTAAGCAGTTGGTCTCAGAAGAAAACTTGCAGGAAAAAAAATGGAACTCATAGAATCACAGACTAGTTTGTGTTGGAAGAGGTATATTATAACCTCTCTCATTCTGAACAGGACACCTTCCACTGTCCCAGGCTGCTCCAAGCCCTGTCTGACCTGGCCTTGGACACTCCCAGGGATACAGGGGCAGCCACAACTCCTCTGGGCACCCTGTGCCAGGGCCTCCCCACTCTCAGGGAAGTTTCTTCTGTGTCCCACCCAAACCTGCCCTCCTTGTGGGAGATCAGGTGTTGGAACATCAGCCCTTGTTTGTGTCTTTCTGCCTGTGCAGCTCCCCATTGTAACAATGGATGGATGAAAAGGAGGGAGGGCATTTTGCTTTCTGAGCACCAATTTTAGAGTGCCTGGAAAAATAAACTCCCAATTTTCCTACCAAATTACATCACCTCTAGAAGTGTTTCAGTCTTTTAATACCTAATCTAAGGTTTTATGCCTACATGTTACAATTGAAAACTTGTTTGATGAACAGAAATTTAAAAAAGCAAATTTTGCAGAAAATAGAAAAGAGAAATTTTTTTTCAGAACTTGGTAAACAAATCAGGAATATCAGTACTTCCCTGCTTTTATAAAGTTCTGTTCCATTTATCCAGGCCTCACTTTAGAAGAAGTGAGCATACTCTGAGATTAGAGACTATTACCTGGTCTAGATCAAACTGAAAAAGAAACAGGCAAAGTACAACTGATTCAAAGAGGACTTTTTGCTCTTTATTACCTTCTGGACAAGCATGGCTGATGCCCCATCATCAAAACAGTCAAACTGCAACAAAATAGGAGAAAACATGGTTCTGGTCCACAAGATTTAAACTTCAAGAGGAAAACAAAGCTATGGAGAGTCACATTTTACAGGCATAATTAGAGCAAACACTTGGAAAAATAAAGTCAGCAAAAAGTGATTTGTCAACCAGTTACAGTTTCTTATATAAAAAATTTTAGTCCAGTCATAAGCTATAATTGCTCAAATGAAAATGAGTAGTGGAACTGAAATCTTGGAAGAAGATGATTTCATTTCAACATCAAGCTTTGCTGGGTGAGAAACAGAGACAGAACACACCTGTCCACACCCACGGCTGCCAAAAACTGGGGCTCTGGTTGTTGCCAAACACCACCAGACACTGGATTTCCTGAGGCAGATCTTCTGCAGCTTGAGTGAATTTAGCTGATTTTTGCCTAATTGTACACACAGGTGTTATCTAAACACAGTCTACAAGGAATCAGTGAGGACAGTGACTGAAATACCTTCTCACTCTTTGTGGACACTCCTGGACTCTCCCACCAGTGGAGAATTTTGCACAGTGTATTATCATCACGTGACAGCTGCAGACACAGATAGTTAGGTTTTTTGATGGTTTAAGTTTAGCACCTCTCAGGAGTACTAAATTCAACCCAAAGACAGCCTAAAAGTTGTGTAAAGAAAATACTGATAATGGTCACAATTTTCCTGAAAAAAAAAAAAAAAAGAAAAAACAAAAAAAATTCACCAAAACCCCAAAGTAACTATGTACAACCCAGGCCAATTGTAGCTTCTCAGAAAAAAAAAAAAAGAATAGGCATGTAAAAAACAAAATAACACCTTTAAGAATAACATTGTGAACTGTTATTCATTCTGCCAGGAAGATACAGTAATAGCTGTTTACAAACAGAAAAGACTGAGAAAGAAAACATCTCTCCTCAGGGCAAATGAAGTTAAATAATTCTAGCAAACTATAGCAAAAAGGGGAAGTATTTGCCCTAAATGAACATAAAAGGCAAGCTGGAAGAAAGATGGCAACTGTATTTTTGTCTGCCTCTGCTTATGCAGTAACTTCCAGGAAGAGCTTGGCAAATATTACTATTATCTGGAAAAAAAATAATAAACTCCCAATTTTCCTCCCAAATTACATCACCTCTAGAAGTGTTTTGGTCTTTTAATACCTAATCTAAGGCTTTATGCCTACATGTTACAAATGAAAACTTGTTTGATGAACAGAAATTTAAAAAAGCAAATACTGGTCAGTTGGTAGAGGGTTTCCAGGCCCTGGGGTGTCACAAGGTTGGAACTTCCATCTGCATTTTGACTGACTGGAGCCAGCAATCCTCCTTCCAGAGACTCTCCCACAGACTCTTAGTCCTGTCATCTCTTGTTCTCAGTTAACTTAGTCTTTAACAAAACCCAATTTTTGTTTTCAAACCTTTCACCTGAAGCCGTTCTCTCAGATTAATTCCTTTGAAACCATGCAAAAAAGAAAAAAAAAAAAGCTGACAGTATTTTTTGACTTCAGATAATTTCAACTCGTATTCTGCATTTTTTTTTAAGTTAACAGAGCTATGAATGAGTTAAGGCACCCAAATGCCCAGAAAAAAAAAAAAAATAAATACCTTGGGCTAAATACAACATGTTTAGCAGTCATTTAATTGCACAATCATCTCCCTAATTTGTAGCACAATGCTGCCAATGTCTTTAGGGATCCTAAAATACAAATACTAGAAACTCTTCAACTGTAATGGACAAGGCATTGACAAGACATTCCCAAGGTTCATTCTGGATTCCTGGCTCCTCAATGTAACTGCTACTCCTAATGTAATTAGCATTTAGCAGCAAGATCAGCATGTTCTAAGAATGAAATAAATATTCACACAATCAATACTAATGGTTCAAAAGCTCAAACACATTATTGAAATCAAGACATTTCCAATCTTTCTTCTGTCAATCCAAGACTGCAGGAATGAGACCCTTGGCAACAACATTCACAGCTCTCAGGACCACAGAAGCTTCTGCAAATGAATTCTAGGCCTGAAGGTTTGTTGTCTGTGGTGCCTGGAAGGTGTTTTACTGTGTTCGGAGCTGGTAGTCTGTAAAGGGAAAAAAAAAACACAACAAAACCCCAATTTTAGTCATTTGTCTCATTAAAAAGGAGTAAAGCAGAGCAGCAAGTTGGGGTAGTGATAAAATGCATTCTTATATTAATATATCTTAATACAAGAATATACAGATATCAATAAAACACTGAGAAAGGGGATAGCCTTCAACTGAAGGAGGAAAGGGTCAGATGGGATATTAGGAATAAATTCTTTCCTGTGAGGGGGCTGAGGCCTGGCACAGGTTGCTGTGGCTGCCCCATCCCTGAAGGGTCCAAGGCCAGTTGATGGGGCTGGGAGCAGCCTGGGATAATGGAAGGAGTCCTTGCCCAAGGCAGAGGTGGAATGAGATGAGCTTTAAGGTGCCTTCCCACCCAAACCAGTCTGGGATTCAACAGTTCTATAAAATGAACTCAAATCTTTGCTTGGAATGGCTATGAGAATGAGCTCTAAAGAGATAAAGGCAATTGTGAGCTGTCATGCTTAAATGTCAGAAAAAAATTAATTAGAAAAAACAGAAACAAAAACAAACTAACTAAAAAAAAAAAACCAAAAAAAACCCTCAAAAAGAACAAACCACACAACCAAAATGACAACAACACCACGACAGCAACAAAAAAACAAACCAAAGCCCACCATTTTTACTTGCTAAAAATCTAGTATTTTGTACTAGCAGTGACTTGTACAATTTAAAGCTGGCAGAACACGTGTGAGCATACTGCTAACAATGTGTTTGTTTTTAAATATACCAAATTCTAGCTCAATCAGAAAATACTTGAACAGCATTACCACTCTACCTCATTGTGCCTTTCACAAGGACACCAAAAAGGGGACTAAAAAAGAAACAGTGTAGCTTCAACTGCTGTGTATCTAAACTAGATAGGCCCATACTCAAAAAATATTGAGCTTCAATTTGTAGGTGTATTCTGGAGAAATAAAACATGCCCTCCCTCTCACCTCCATTCTGGGTGATGTAGCGGACCCACGGCAGGGCCTGGTAGCCACTCTTCTCAATTATCTTTAGGTAACGAACCTGGAAAGAAAGATCTGTAAGATATAAAGTCTCCCATGTTGGTCAAGCAGCATTTGGCCAAAAAAGACAAGCAAAAAACCCGACCCTTTTACAAGTAAAATCCTGTCTTATGGATAAAAGCCAACAGGAATCATTAAGTGGAGAAACACCTCATGTGTCAGAGCCCAGCATGTGAATTTATCAGTGTTTCTGTTTTCAGTCACTAACCTGGATTCCTGAAGTGGTGAAATATGGAATCTCAAACTTTACACTAATGGGAGGTTTTCCTTCCTTGTCTTCAGCTTCAACACTTGGAAGTCCAAAGTGAGCTCTCATCAGGTATTCTTTTCCACCCTACCCAAAAGAGACAGTATTTTTTATCTTGGAACAAACAAAGAAGAAAAAAAGCTTGCAATGATACAAGTAGTTTTCTTAACGTCAAACTGCTGAACTCCACTATTTATTCCAGCTCTTTTCCAGGGCTTCAAAGTGACATGTGTTTTTATTTAAAAAATTCTTAAAAAAACCCCAAAACAATGCAGATCCAGCCTGAGGCATAATTAATTTTCTTTTAGCCTCATACTGAAAAATTCAGATTAAATAATGACACACAGCTGCACTATCACACCATTAGCAGTGGACAGAGCTCATGCTCATGGAACCACCCAAGAAGTAGAGCCTGATGAAACTCAAACAGCTGCTGCTAAAGCCAGGCCAAGGATTACACCACCAAGAGACATCACTCAAAAATCTGCCCTCTACTTGGGTTCTGAAAAAATACCCAAGTGAAACAAATATAAACAACATCTATTAGCAAGTTTCAATCTTTCATGCATGGAAAAAGAGGAAGAGTCCACTGCTATTTGTCTGATACTGATGGAATTTACTTTAGGCAGGCTCTAAATGTGAATTAAATATTAGTGTTAAGTAATTATTACACTCTTGGGTGGTAAGAGTAAAAACTAACACTTACTGGAAAAGACTTAATGGACCAGACAATTTCACTGTTCTCTGGAACCCATTTGACACTTCCAACAGTGGTTTTGAACTTTGGCGAGTCTGCATCGTTTGGAACTGGGATGTGAATCTCCACGTTGTTGGCAGTTGATCTACGCTTGAACTGACTCTTTGCCTAAAGGAGAAAAACAAAATAAAGCAGAAAAGCAGGGTCTAAGTATTTCCATGGTGCTGCCAAGCTTAGAGAGCTGTGTGACACACAGCTCCCCCCCATCCCAACCTGCATCCTGAGAACCAGAACTGCAACTGAGATCATAACGTAAAAAAAGAAGTCTTCAAAGGTATCTAAGTCCCACAGAAATACTGAATATTTGTACAAAAAGGCATATGCTGCTCATCAAGCTTTGAAAGCAAACAAAAAGACTAAAATTAGCCATGGTTATTTAAGGATGTCTGACCTTGATCATGTACTCGATGCGGCTGTGGGAATGTTTCTCAATCACAGACTCAATCCAGATCAAGGGTTTTACCTGGTGGTGAAAAAACACATCACAGCTCTGAGTTTTATTCTGACAGAGTCACTAAAGTGTTGCTTTCCCATGAAACTAGACTCAATATTGTGAGCCACACAGAAAATGCAGCCTGGGGTGTTCAAAACGACAGAATTGTGGTTTTATAAGGAATAATTATACAAACAGGCAAGCACTGATATAACAAGGAGCAAAAGTACAAGAATTATAGGCTTAAAAATGTATCTCAGATCAATCCCTAATAACAAACACTTGCATTGGAAAATATTTGATCGATTAACATACTAGGAACTGAACTATTTCTTTGTTATAGACCTTTTCTAGATTGAATTTTTTGACTTTTTGGAAAGGCAGGCCATCTTTATCACCATGGCTGGCACACTCCAATAAAACTAAGTGACATAAACACTGTTGCTAACAAGCACAATGAGTTGTTACACTGACATTATGCAATTACATTACAAACACAGCCACAGTACTTTGAAAAAGCTTCAAGAGTAGTTGAAAATACAGAGACTTATTGCTAAGTTAAGTCTAAACTTTCTTCTTTGTCCAGAACGAGTGAGCACCAGGTTTTGCTATTAACAGTTGACTCCAATACCCATGTGCTGCCCATGTTTTAAGAAAAAAAAAAAATAAAAAATGCAGGGAAAGCCATTGTGGGTACGATCTAAACCATTTTCATTTTAAAAAGGCAAACATCCAGACTCACGTGGGTATTGAGACGATATGACATGAGCTCAAACTCTCCATCAGGTGGAATGAAGGAGATTGTCCTGTCATTTTCAAAGCGAGACAGACGAACACACTGGTGAAACTTCACATCTTCCAGTTCTACTGATTTACTTTTCCCACCTAGCAGAAAACACACAGGTCACACAAACTATGGCCCAAGTCTCACCACAGCACAGCTGCTGCCTGCTGACATTCCTCCCTTTTAGCCAATTTTCTCAGATTGGGGCAGTGATTGTCCCCCTGTGCTGGGCACTGCTGAGGCACCTCAAATCCTGGCATCAGTTTTGGGCCCCTCACAACACTGAGGGGCTGGAGTGTGTCCAGAAAAGGAAACGAAGCTGGGGAAGGGGCTGGAGCACCAGGAACAGCTGAGGGAGCTGGGGGGGACTCAGCCTGGAGAAAAGGAAGCTCAGGGGGAGTCTTCTCACTCTCCACAACTCCCTGAAAGGAGGATGGAGCCAGGTGGAGGTCAGGCTCTGCTCCCAGGCAACATGGGACAGGACAAGAGGAAACGGCCTCAAGTTGTGCCAGTAGAGGTTTAGGTTATATTTTGGAAAATTTATTCACTGAAAGGATGGTCGTGCATTGCCAC
Source organism: Trochalopteron elliotii (assembly GCA_024734555.1). Taxonomy (NCBI): domain Eukaryota; kingdom Metazoa; phylum Chordata; class Aves; order Passeriformes; family Leiothrichidae; genus Trochalopteron; species Trochalopteron elliotii. The sequence goes on from JANPWX010000348.1 coordinate 111,986, forward strand.
AGGCTGCCCAGGGCACTGGTGGAGTGTTCAAAAGGCACCTGGGGACACGGGTCAGTGGTGAACACAGTGGTGCTGGTCAGCAGCTGGACTCATGATTTTAGAGGGCTTTTCCAACCTTCATGATTCTATGATTACACTGCTACCCAAGCATCCCAAACCTCAAGACTCCAGATAGCATCTGTGAGGATTATCATGATATACTTCAACACTCACGGCCTGTATTATCAAAGAGAACTTTGTCATTCAAGCCAAGGCGCAGCTCTGGCATTCCTGAGAGGAAAACTCTCATTTTAATGGATCCAACAATCTCACTCCGTAACACGTTCCCATTGGCACTGACCTGGACAAAGATGCAGAGGAAGGTAAGACATCTCTCTGATGTGGCACCTTGTGACATCAAGAAACACTCCCACCCTATCCCCATGGCCTGGGTTTTCTTGGATGTGCTTCTTATGAGGAATTGATGCAGCAGAAAGTGTGGAATATATTGAGATTATTTCAAATTAGAATGTTTTTTGAATGTAAACTCTGATGATGAGCTAGATCAGAGATGTGGAAGGGCACAGACAGAGGAGGAAAAGACATATCCAAAAATCAGCAATACACACAATTAAAGCATTATTTGTACTGGATTTCCTTGGGGGAACTTAAGGGTTACATTGCTCTGAGTGTCACAGCACACCATCTACAGTCAGACTTTTTACTGCAGGTATTCATACAAAAAGCCCTTTTTAACACTTCCTACTACAATTCTCACACAAAAGTTCAAGTACAAGGTACCCACCAAAAGGTTAACAGACTCTATGACATCCAGAAACACCTCATTTTTCCTGTATTTTATCCCTTCTGATCTCCAGGAAACAGCATTTGTAACAGTGGCAGGCGGGCGTGGGGCTCCAGTTTCAAGTTTGTGGCCTTCCTGAGTGATGTACCTTCACAACCATAGAATTGGCATGGGATAAAAATTAAGAAAATTAATATTTTTTGACAATTAGAACACACCCAAACATTTGTTTGCCAATGGAAAAAGGCTCAAAACATTCCAAGGGCTTTGTCGCTGTAAGTGATGCAGAGTGATACTTACTCTTGTAAAATTTTACTATCAGTGGTTTGGGGATAACCAAAATCCATAAGCTCATCTAACAACTCATAAATAATAACAAAATTATCCCTAATGCTCTCTTCTTCCAACTCCTTGAAATATTCAGAAAAAACCTGAAATGCAACAACAGGAGGGAGAGGGAGAAGAAGGACATTAACTGAGGAAGCACAGCACATGCAGAAGGCATTCTTGCATCTAAAATAGTCATCTTCTAAAGTTCCAACCCAAACCCCACACTTTCCAAATGGCATTCTGCTCAGATCAGCCCCAGGAAGCCCACCACAATTAAAACAGATACAGAGAATCCTACAAGAAGCTATCATGAAAAATATTTATTCTGGAGAAAATATTCTTCACATCAGGTAGAGATGAACCAAACACAGGATCTACATGAGGCACCACGACACATCCACAATCTCCTCCAGGTGCTCAGGTCTTGTGTAACTACTTACAGCACTGTGCCCCATCCTCTGCCTACACAACTACAAAATATCAGTGCCCTTATTAGTGGTTAAGAAGACAGTTCTACGAAATAATCAAATATAAAGTAAAAATGCTATTATCAAAGTTCTTAAAAAATGTGAAAGCCCTATGCACTTCTATTTAGACAGAAAAGAACACAAAGGTTGTTTCTGAAATATACTCACCTGAACTACTTTATATAAAAATGAAAACACCAGTGATACACAAGCATTTTTTTTAGAAGTTGCAACAACTGATAAAGGATGTTCAGGAATGTGCACTTAAAGAAAGTTTATTAGGTGCATTTTAAAAAGCCTGGTTTTAGGTGGTTAGAGCTGCCTAGAAGAATTATGTGTTAACTCCTTAACAGCACCTATGATCTAAGGAGATATGAAGATAAAACATTCAGGAAGTCATCAAGTAGAGTAAAATTTAAAAACACTTTTCTGGACCTTATGCTGCTGGTGCATATTGCACTATGTAAAGCATAAAACCCCTTTATTTAATTAACCAACTTCACTGAATATAGCCTCTTTATGCCACTTCACCCATTCTCCAACTTTCATTCTGACATTAAAAAAAAAAACAAACAACCAAACCAGCAACCCTTGGCATGTCAACACGTGCAGCATAAAGGATACGATACAAGTTGTTGTGTTTAATCCACATGAAACGAACTCCTCCATGTGCTAGGATAGGAGAAAGTGTCCCCTCCTCTTCCTTTTCCATGAGGATTGGCATAAAGTGTTCCACCTCAGACATGTCCACATCTCCACGGTAATTGCGACAGATCAGAACCTACAAAGCAGGCAACCAAATCCTTGTTTTTTCTCCTTCACTTGTTTTTTTTCTCTTTCACAAGGACGTTATCATGCAAGACACAAATGCCTGAAAGGCCCCTATAAAGTCATCCAGCTTCCCTCGAGCGTCTCTGCATTTATAGGCGCAAATCACAATGCCAAAATACTTTGCTAATTAGAACGCCAACACCAATATTTAATCGCAAAGTCATGAATTAGTGTTTTCCAGACCTATCCTTCTCCTACTACTGCTCACGCTCTAACAATGATTTGAGGATAGGAAAACACGCAACTCCTCTGAGGCAAAGCCGCTACAATAACGGCAGAGATTAATTATCCCGGGGATGCCGCCTCACTCAGCATCTCTACCGGCGAGGGGCTACGGGCCACAACTCCCATGTCCCCGCTCGGCTAATGCGGGGCTGGCAGCGAGGCGGTGCCCGGAAGGGGAACGCGGCCCTCGCGGCCGTCACAGAGGCAGCGGAACCCGCAGCTCCGCGCCGGCCCCGCTGAGACCCCGCGGCCGGGCCTCACCTTCCCCTTGAGGTCCAGCACATAGACGGCGCTGGCCGACATCGCCCCGGCCGGGCCGCGTCCCGCCCGCCTTCCGCTTCCGCGGGAAGTGACGCGCCGAGCGGAACCGGCGGCTACGCGCAGCGATACGCGCGGTGCAGTGTTGGACACTTCCGGCAGACGTTAAATAGTCCCCCCGAGATATTAATTTTTAAGGATTAGGGGCTTTAGTTAAACTAGATATTGCTGAGGTAAGATGGATAAACTTCCCCCTGTTAACAGAAGCCGGATTTAAGGAACTGATAAATCATGAGGCCTGCTTATGTATTCTGGCTAATCAATAGACTCTAAGAATACAATACAATCATAAGTCAAACAGTCCTGGAAAAACAGGATTCAGTTGTTACATAACACTAAAAGGTTAAAAAGTCAAAGCGAGGAAGACCCATCGTACTTCATCATTTTGAGACCCCGCCCCATAAAAAGGACCACCGACCCATTTCAAAGAACGAACTCCACACGCTTAATGGCTTTTTGGCTAATTACCATAAGAAGTGGGGAATGGGATGTCCCAGAGTTATGAATATGCATTTGTGTTTTGGGAATTCAATACTCCTGTACATAAAAATACCCTGTAATTATCTGTAAACTGCGTGTGTGTGTTTGGGAGCTATCCCTGCACGCTGCCCGGCGTCGTAATAAACCCACACTTTCTAACTTTAAACTGTTAGAGGGTCTTTGTCTGTCACAGCTGGATATCGGTGTTAGATCAATATCCATATTTTTAATAAATCACCCCCAGCCTGTCCCCGAGCACTGAGGTGGGGCCCCGGACACACACTGAGCATCCCAGGCTTAACAATGCCCATGGTGGAACCTAATTCCAGGTTAAGAACAATATTCTGATTTAACTAGGGCGTTAGGATTTCAAACATCAAGATACACGTCATCCCTCAGAGGGGGTAAGAATCGTGAAGGCGGGTTTGGCACTTGCAAAACTCCACACACTTTGCTCAGCACACCACCCCGATTTTATAGGTATATCCGCACCAAAAAAGGGGTGAAAGTAGCATTTTAATAAGTTAATCAGAGTTACAAGTTGTAGGAGGGTCCTCTGAGAGAGCTCAAGATAGAAATGATAGTTATCCACAAAAATCAGATCCAGTACTCAAGTGCACAGCAAGCCAGTAATTACACACTCGAGAGACACACTGATTATTTATTTCAGAGTTGCACAAGCCTGGCTGCTTGGTGGGATTCCAGAAATCCAACACATCAGCTATCAAAACTTGGACATCACTTAGAGCTTGTTGGCTGCTTTTTATTTCATGGATTAAGCCTCCCTTCTTGCTGATTAGGCTTGAAAGTATATAAAGATAAAATATCAAATGTCCTTTCATCAGACAACTTTAGATGTATCAGATTTTGCAACATGGCCTCTGACAGAACTTGACAGAAAGTAATGATACAATTCACATAACTTACAAGAGAAAATTAAACTGCAAGATTGTCAGATTCCTCACTTCAAAAAGGGAGAACTGTTAGAACCAAAGAAATAAAGGAATGCTTTCCATCTGGCTCACAGCAATTCATTTTGGCCTTAATCTCACTATAAACACTAAAAAAACCAGCCCTCTGCATTGACGTAAACCAGAGCTCCTCAGCCCAGAGGAGACATTGCTGGATGTTTGGTTTTAAAAAACAGACTATAAAATAAGACAGTATAAAGTCATAAAAGCTCAGAAGATGTATTAGACAATATGGAGAAAAGAAAGATTTACATGGCAACCCTGCTTGATACAAACAAAACACAACTCCAGCTCCAGAGTGGTGAAAAGCAGCCCTGGTCATTTAGTCCAGCTGACTTTGGGAATGTCGTAATGCTCAGTCAGAGTGTCCAAGTGCCTGTTGAAGTCCTGGGGAAGGGAAAGAGAGAGAAAACAGGTGCTGACATCACCAAGTTGAACAAGACCCCTGCATCCCTGCTTGTGTTTCAAAGTGGAACAGTTCCTTCAGCCCAACAATAAACACACGCTGGCCTGAGGAACTAAGGATGGTTTTGCTCACCTCCACTCGCTGCTTGTGGGTTTTCGACGCTTTCTTCAGGATGCGTTCCATTTGCTGCAGGAGACACACAAGGGCCGGTTACTCCCGGCACTCGCAGGCCCCTCAGCGGCCTCACTCGAGGGGTGACTGGGGTTTTTAAAGCCTTACCCGCTTTTCCTGCATCTTCTCATAGGCCACCTGCGCCGGGGTCCGCTTGTCCAGCCCGCGCTTCTTCTCCTCCTCCTGCTTCTTGCTGCTCACGATCTGCTCCAGGATCTGGGCCTTGTCTTTCGCCTTCTTCTTCTTCCTGCCGGGAGCATCCGATCAGCGCTCAGCCCTGGGCTGTGTGTACCCTCCTCGCCCACCATTCCCCCGCCCCCTTCCTCACTGCCCCGCGTTCTCCCCCGG
>JANPWX010000348.1:122297-141192 GCA_024734555.1 Trochalopteron elliotii
CCGTGAGGGGAACCGGCAGTGAGCCCGGTCAGGGAGATCTCCGTGAGGGGAACCGGCAGTGAGCCCAGTCCCGGGCTATCTCCGTGAAGGGAACCGGCAGTGAGCCCGGTCCGGGGGGAATCTCCGTGAGGGGAACCGAAGCGGGACTTGCAAAATGTGGAATATATCAAGATTACTTTAAATTAGAATGTTTTTTGATGTAAACTCTTTGTATATTTTCAAACCTAATCAGCAAGAAAGGGGACCTAATGAGTGGAAAGACAGCAGCTAGCAGCCCTTAGTCAACGGTCTATGGGAACCAACAAGTTTTAGGGAGGTAGTAAATCAAAATGTTGATGTGTGTGTATGTATACATTGATAATTTGCAAAGGACTGAAGGTCAGTATATCCTACAGCTGAACTATCTTCATTATAACACTTAAGATCATGTCTAAGGGTCAAAAAGACCCTGCCCAGGTGCAGACCCTTCCCCATTGCATGTGGAAAAGTTAGCTGGGGATTGGCCAACTTGTATGGAAATTACTATATAATAGAGGGACTGACCTTGGAAAAAGACTAACTCTGAACTTCTGTAAATAATGGTGTGGAAAGTCCAGTGGGGTGTGTTGGATTTGTGGAAATCCACCAAGCATCCAGCTTGTGCAAATAATGCCTCTCTCAAGTGTCTAATTATTGACTTGTTGCACGCCACATAATAAATCTGATTTTGAGGACAACAGGACGGAATCGCCTTGAGGAGAACACCCAGAGATCCAGGCTACGCCAGGGGAAACCAGCCCCATCCCTCCCCACATTTCTCATTGTGCCCTCAACAGAACCATTCCAGATAGTTTTTGCTATGTGAAGATGCCCTGAGGAGCAAGCCTGTCCCAGGAACAGATCTTCCACCAGCCAGAGGGAACCAGTGACCCAGAAACAGACTTTACAGACCCATGGAAATGCAGCCTGCCACATGCTGTGCAGCCAGTTCCTCCTTTTTCCCCTGTTTTTCATCTTTCATACAGCCTATGGCATCACATTTCTGTTCACATGTATGAGCTATACACTCACACATCTTTTCAGTGCAAACGACATGTATGTATTGGTATGGATGGATGTCATGCTAATAACCATTAGTAGCATGTGACATCAGCAGACGATGCAGAAGAAAGGGAGTGAGTGGACTTTATGGGTGCTACCTCCAGTACAAGCTACATCACAGCATTAGTGTATTAAAACAACGTGTATTAAGGGAAAATACCAGCACAGGCTTCCCAGTGGTGGACATCATCCACAGACTGTGGAGTCACCCTCCCTGGAAGTGTTCAGAAAACATGTGGATGTGGCACTTGGGGACCATTGCAGTGCTGCATTAGTGGTTGCACTCCGTGATCTAAAAGGGCTTTTCCAACCTTTACAATTCTGCCTCTATAAAAAGTGAGAAGAAAAGGAGGAGGGGCTACCAAATTTCCATCACTTGGTGTTAAATTTTAAAGAAGGAAAACACTACTAACACTTTGCAGTTAATTCACCATATCTGAAGGCATGAAAAAGTAGGATCCACTGGGTCTACCTGCAGCTGAAGGACATTAATGAGCAGCTATTACTTATTTGGCTAAATCCTGTAACCCGAGTCTTTGTGGTGCACACAGGAGACGGGTGAATGCTGCTGGATAAGAGCCTCAAGCAGCCAGACTAAAGATTTGATGAAATGCTCCTATTATGATACTTTGCAGCCTGCAGAAGTTGGTTACCTGATCTCCTCTCCTGTACCTGAGCCTCATTGTTGCAGCTTTTAATAACTGAATATCCAGACGACCTATAAAGGTGCCTTTGAGGAAAGAACTGACAAGAGTCAGTCCAGCTCAAAATGGGCAACAAGCAAACCATTTTCACTCAAGAGCAACTGGATGCATATCAGGTATAAAGCAAACTAAATGGCTGTTTGGACAAGACATTGAATAATAGCAACGGTGTTGTTGGGTTTTTTAAAACAACTTAAAAATTAATTAGTAGAAGCAGTGAATTGCAGCGAAGTTTTTAGTAACATAGTTTGATTTTTACATCAAAAGGGAGGGTTATAAAATGCTCCTAATTGTATGCCAAAAAGAAATCTTTAATGCTTACACATACACTACAGTATAACTTCATTAAAGCCACTGAATGGGAAAAGTTTGGGCCAATGCATGCTAAAAACTGTCATTACGTGTTATACCTTTTCTTATTTCATAGGACTGCACATTTTTCACAAGGAAAGAAATTCTAAGGTAAGTCTTCTGTATGTATGTTGTGAGTAAAGGGTAGAGTGCTGTAAAGGCAGGTTACATACAGCGTCAGGTATTTCAAAAATAATTTTTAAATGGATTTACTTAAATTTAAAGCGATACCTTGGGGCAATCTGAGCATTTTTGTTGGCTTTTTTCATTTACAAATCCTATCCTAAACTGAGTCAGAATTCTAAGTCTTGTATTAACGTACTAGTCCCTCTTCATTTATTAGAAATAAATGTAAGGAATTATGTCTTAGTGGCAGTGACATCCACGGTTCTCTCACATGGTTTTCAGACAGATGCTTCAAAGTGTACTGTTATTGTCTGGAATACTTTGCTGGTTTATGACAACTTTAATGATTGTGTCGAGTTTTCTTCATGTTTTCTTGTAAATGATTACACTGCTGCTCCAAGATGCTTTTTTCCCAAAGCCTTCATGTGCCTCATTGAACTCCCTATTTAATCTCTGGCCAAAGGGTCTGATAAAGGCAGGATGAGGATTCTGTTCAGGGACTAAGAGATCTCACTGAAAACATGAACTTTTTCTCCTCTCCTAAGGGTTTAGCTGCATGTCCTGTGTAAGCGTTTTCACCTAACAGTTCTATAATGAAACTTTGTATTTTTCACCAGTTACACTACATTGCTTGTTTTAATAACGGTTTTTCCAACAAAAACAAACCAACTGTTACTTAGTGACTGATCTCCATCTGGTAATGGATACAAAGTGTGAAAAATGAGGTGGAAAAGCAAAACACCTTGTTCTCAGAAGCCTAAAGAGCCCATTCAGCCAACAAGCTTTTCTCTCTGCCTCAGGCTGTTTTACAGGTACCGAGATCTGGCCCCGCAGCTCGTTCCCCTTGACTACTCGGACAAACCAGCCGTGACACTCCCCTACCAGCTCATCGGCAGCATGCCAGAGCTCAAGGTACCGAGCACACGACTCGAGTGACACATTTCAGTTTCATCTACCCTTTTTAAATAATTCATACAGGACTAATTGCTGGGAGGCTGACATGGAAATAAATTTGGGCTATCAAAATAAAAAGTCTTCTGGAAGCTTCTAGCAATTCCCAGAAAACACCCTGAAACAGCACAAAGGTTAAACAGGGTGTGGCTGCGTCTGCTTCCGACACAGCATCAGGCAAGAACTTATAGGCAGAAAGGGGAGAATTTGGCAAAAAGGTGTTCCAACAGAAGTAATCTCGCTCCTCTTGCCTTACCTGCACTGAAATCAATGCTAGTAAAGATGACCTTCCCTTGCTCCTGTGCTCTGTTTCCCAGGACAACCCATTCCGCCAGCGGATAGCAGAGGTGTTCTCAGAGCATGGGGACGGCAATATGACTTTAGATGATTTTCTGGACATGTTTTCTGTGCTAAGTGAAATGGCTCCCAGAGACTTGAAAGCTTATTATGCTTTTAAAATTTATGGTGAGTGATTAACACGTAAAAAGTAACTGGGGAAATCCTGCAGCTTCATGTAGGGCTGCAGAATCCTCAATTTGTCACCATAATGATTTCTAGCTACCACTTCTTTTAATTGCACTTGAATGTTTGTTCTCCCTCATCCAGAAACTTCTGGTTTTCTTTATCCTTTTGTCTCTAATTTATTTGGTATTAAAATTTACTACAAAATTTACAACTTGAAATTATCTGCAGTTTTCAAGAGCTGATAAACATTAAGAAGTATTTCTGTCTGAGGGGCTACTTGGAAAAGTGCAGCACAGGGGATTTGGCTGCCCATGAATCTGTAGGGTGGATTTGGGAGGGGGAGGCAGGGAAGCACACTGCAGGCTTTTTTCTCCAAGGACAAAGGTAAAGATTTTTTTTTTTCAAGTACCATTTACTTTCTTTATGATCAGCTGAAGACAAACAATATATCAAACCAACATAACCTTGCTGGAATGATTTAATGATGGCTAGGCTATGTTTAACCATTAAACTACTTATGTACGAAAAGGAGAAATTAAGAGATTTTTATTTTGTAACTCATTTCTTTTACAAATAGATAGAGGTAACTTCATTTCTGATTTGAGAGTTCTACTGATAAAAATCCATCACAGTCTGGGAACCAAACCCTTCTACTGGGTCTTGGCAAACAACCAAGTAAAATGCTGACTTTTGTCACTTTAAATTAACTTTGTCTCCTTTGTCAGACTTCAACAATGATGATTACATATGCAAATCAGATCTAGAGAAAACTGTGAACAAATTAACCCGAAATGAACTGACTCCAGAAGAAGTCAGCCTTGTGTGTGAAAAGGTGATTTACGAGGCTGATGTGGACAATGATGGCAAGCTGTCCTTGGCAGACTTTCAGCATATGATCGTACGAGCTCCAGATTTCCTCAGGTAATATTTGCTTTTAATTTCTAACACAAAATTCTCCTAATTTCCTTGTCAGAAGCCTCTGAAGTGTGTGTTTACATCTCCTCAGCGTTTGCAGATCACCACTCTTCCCTGGCAGTTCTAGTAGGGCTGCCCACTGCAAACACTGCAAAAACAGGTGCTTGAAAAAGCTTGGAGGCTTCTTGACTTGCTTTTGAACTTCCAAACTATTTTTCACATGACAGAAGGTCCTTGTAACTGAAGAAGTTAGTATTAGCACTTAGGCTGCATTGATAAATGCATGAGATTTGCTCACTCAATGCTTAACATAGTGTTAATGTGGTTTCTGATGTACATCTTACACAAAACAGCACTCAGATGCTGCATTTATTTAATGTACCCAGTCTTTGTAAATGCTTTGAAAAATAAAGTTTCCAATTTATCACAGAGTTCTACAATTAATTATAGTAAATCCTTTAAATAGAGTGATGCTTAAGTGATCATGACTTCCTTTTTTTTACAGCACCTTTCATATTCGAATCTGAATCTAGTCAACCACGAGGACGAGAGCACTTCTGGGACTTTCAACAACTATTACTTCACCTGGAATTACCAACAGTGAGACCACAAGATAAGAGAGGCAAAGAGGACAACTTCTGGTACCTGAACCAGTCTTTAGTTTATCTCTTTAAAAGGAACAATTCATTAAGCTCTTCATCAGGATTTCCCTGTAATTTAGCAAAATGTCTACTCCCCACCCTCAGCTAGTGCAAACCTGGCCTGGATAGTCAGAAGGGAATTTTTTTTAGAATTCAGATACCACGAGGTAGTAAAGGAACTTGTATCAAGCTATAACCTCTAAAAATTCCCCCCAAAATGCCTTAACTAATAAAAAAATCCCTTTAGTTTCTAAACCCTAAGTAACTCCTCTGATTATTTATGGTTTTAATAAATGGTCCAGTGAATCAATTCTTGAAGTATTCTCCCACAGTGCAGGATTTACAATGAAAAAGTCAGCATAGTTTACAGACAAAAGAGTCTGCCTCAGGTCCTGTCTCTCTTCTCCATTTTCAGAAATCCCCTATTTTCCACACCCACCAGGGTTCCTATGCACAAATGATGAACAGGACTGAAAACTTAAGTTTGTAAAACTCTCTTTGCATAAGAAGTTTATTTATGCAGTGCTCAGGGTCCTGTACAAGAGAGTAAAAACAGACATACTGTAATAAACAACAGTTTTGTTTTAGTACAAACATGAAAATCAATGAGAAGTGTTTAAGAAAGCAGTTGTAATGTGGGAAGGGTGGCAGCCAAAAGTGATCATTCAAAAAATACAATTTACAGTTATCTTTACAAATTTTGGGATGCGTTAAATTCCCTTCAAAACAAAGTCCTAAGTCCCAACTCACACTCAGTGTAGAGCAGATGATTCCTGCAGAAAGGCTGGAGAGACCAGTTAACCAGCCAGTTACCTTTATTAACCACAGAAACCTCAGGGATCAGTGAAGGGGTCAGGGAGTAAGGCAGCCTGGAACACTCAGACTGCAGTTACCATTCACATTCCTTTGAACACATCTTTAGTGAAGCTAGAAATGAAGACACAAGTTAGTCATCATTCTTCCCCAAGCCCCACAACTTCTACAAAGGAGCCCATCCTCACACAGCTGTTTGTGCATTCCCCTGGCAAGTCCAAGAGAACATGAAATCATGGCCATTTTGAGCATGATCATCAGCCAAACACACCACCACAATAACCCCCTTAGCAATCGTCAGGGAGATGATCAGCATCTCATATGAAAGGAGAGACCAAATAATTTTCAGCAGCAGTAAAGAGACTTACAATAATCCATAGGATTTATAAATCAGAGGCTGGAAATCTAATGCTGGCACATAAGGTTCTGATGTCAGGAAACATGAGCTGTGCCTGTCAGCACAGGACACAGACAACACGAGTGTTAAGTAAGTGTTAGAACAGCAGCTCCACCATTTATTGACAGACTGACAGGTCTCCACCCTAAGGAGTGACAACAATGCAAAGTACTGCAACCAGCCTCAAAAATAAGGTCAACCATAGGATTCCATGATACTCAATAAAACAAGGGCATTTGAGGACATGCTCAAAAATGGGTTTGTTTCTTTACAAAACAAATGTTAATCCATTACCTGACATTTTAGGGGTATTTAGTCACTGAGAATATGCAGTAAGCACAGTTAGTTTTGCAGATCTACTTCAATTCCTCAGTTTTACAGATTTTGTACTCAATTTCTGACTTTTTCCTCCTTAGTTGAAGAAAGCTTAGACACAAGTAGATTGCTGTATGTATTTACACAGTACCTCTCCCACAATTGCATTTTTCGTTACATTCATACTTAATAAACACAATAAAGTAAATGAATGATGTGATGAAAACATACTGTACTTCTCCCAGATTTGATGTGTTTAGTGACACATAGCCAAGCCCATGTGCAGTTCCTCTCTTACACTTGCATTTTAGGTTTCATGTTGCTTACACAGATTTAATGTCTGTGTAGAACCTTCATACCCAGAAGTACAGTGATGACTGCAGTTACAGTAACTGTATGAGACTTCCTGAGATCAAGCAATAGTGTTGTTGTTTGTAAACCCAACCAATGGAAGTAATGTTATAATTACGTACACAAACACATGCAACCAGTGTAAGTTTAAACAGAAGGTATTCACAAAGAATTCTGAATGCAAGAGTAACTTCAGATTTAGAAAATGAGTGAAAAATCACAATAGCATCCTTCATGTTTTACCCACTTGTAAATGAATATGGTTTGCTTTCCCATCTTGAGATGAGTTATTGATACAATCCACAGGCAAGAACCAGCATCATGGCAGACCTATGATATCAGATAAACCACGAATTTTTCCAGTCACTCTGAAAAATAAATCTGGCTCAACATCTGGCTGTATAAAGCATAAGACAGATGCAAGACAATCCACAGTTATTACTAACCCAGAAGCAAATCGTTACACAGTTAAGGAGGAAATTCAGCCTGTCTTATCACCACTCCAGTTGTGTCTCAAACACTTCTGGAAGCACACTAACTCTTTAAAAACATTCTTAGCTCAAGACAGAGATGCTGTTTGTCCAACCTACAGGTCTGTGTTAACTACACTCTGAAGCACACACTGTCTAGAAGCCTCCTCAGTAACTTAACATGGTTTTATCCTACAAATACATCTGTGTGTAAATCCACTACAGGGCATGTTCATCAAGTCCTCCTGCTAAAAAGCCACAAGTAAACAAAAAACCAAACCATTGTAAGGTTCCAGTTAGAGGAAAGCTTTAATCAGGACAGAGATCATCTGAATGCATCTAAAATGCATTTTTATAAACCAGTAACTTACACAGTGAAATCTTCTTCCATTTTAGAACAGGCAGTATTCCTATTGGGCCCAACTGCATGCTGCAGATTTACAGAGTTTAATTGTGAATCCAGCAGATATTTAACTACAGCAACACTTATTAGTGCTACTCTGAGGCCCACAGCTCTATACCACACACCTGAAGAAAACAAATCTGGTGAGTAAATTCAGCAACTTTGAAATCAACTTTAATTTTACTCTTAAGTGCAGTTGTCAATGTAAACAAAGCATGTTTCAGTTCCAGCGAGCTGCAGGACACAGCTGGTGTGTTCACTGTGGCAGGTACACCATCCCTGCAATCCCCTGGCAGCAGCCTTGGAAGCTGATGCTCTCACTGGCTCCTTTTGTCAGTGTAACCCAGAGTCAGGCTCACAGCCTGACCTGAGAGAGCAACCACCCACCAAGGAGCTGTACTTGGCTCCTGCACTTCACACATGGGAATGTACTGGACTGGGTTTGTGGGAATGAGTAACACAGCCTGTTCCTGTGAGGACTGGACATGCACTGACACACGCTGGGAACAGGCTGTTGCTGCCTGAGGGCTGCACCCAGCAGCAAGGCCAGTCTCAATCTAAAGGAGTCTCTGTTCAGAAAGTGTTTCTGATGTGCAACATTTATTTGCATATGCGAGCAAGTGAGCTTGGGAACACACGACTGGGAGTAGTGCAATATGTTTCCTTGGCATGATTTAAAACTACCTACTGTGTCATGACAGGTCTGGAGTCATTCCTGGCTGGAGAGTGGTAAAGCCACCCATTGTAAGGTGACAGATTTTGTGTAAGTGTCCCTGCCTGACCTTAGTTCTCCAAAAACAGATGACAGATCATCTGTACAGGACTCAGTGTAGCCATCAGCTCCTGTTAAAACACGTCTGCATGTCTGGAGTACTTAATTAAGAACAGTCAAGTCTAACATGGATGAATTACCAATGGTAAGGACCCATTCTATTTACAGCACACATTCTTTTTTAAAAAAAATAGAGATTTCTTTGAGGACAATTTTTTTAAAACTTCAATTGTACTTGTGGATTGTCTAGAGTAAGACAATAAAGTAAAGTAACACAACTGAGGAAGAGACAGGCAGATAAAGGAGTTTATCTGTGGTAGTAAAGAGGTGGAGCTGCAGAAAGCTCCCTCGTACCTCCTGGGAAGGCATCAGCCTCCACTGCTCACCTCGCTGCATTGCTGGGATGGTCTCATGCCACTCTTCTGTGTGCAGCTGGATATGCACGTGCACCATGTATGCACACCTGTACTTCATTAACAGTGGCATTTAAATTTCTTATTTTGATCATAACTTCATCTTTCTAAACTGGAAACGTGACAGGTACGAAGAGAGACTGAAGTCTGTCAGCAACAGTGCTACATCCCAGGTCACATGTGATCTGTTCTTCCTCTGCTAGACAATACACACGGCCAGTGGCAATCTGACAAAAATAAACTTGTATCATCTCCAAAACTGAAGAGTCAGACAATTACCAAAATAAACCATTTCTTATTCAGATGGTCACAAAGTGACAAGGTATGTTGGGAGCACTAAGTCCACAGAAAGAGGAAACCTCACTTAGCACAGGCACAGTCCAGCTCAGGTTAAGGCCATGTCCCTCACAGAAGAATACATCGGAAAAAGCTGCTTTTCTTTTGTTGGTCTTGTGTGATTTTGACTCCCTGGTTGCTGCCTTGAGGGCTATTGCCTTCCTGAAGATGGAAAGAATATCCAGTTACTTATTTATACATAACAGATTCTTCCATCCATATTTCATCTGGCCATCCTGTTGAACCAAGCCTGACGTACACAGAAACCTTTCCCACTATCAGTAAGAGGCTTCACTCATTCATCCAAGTCTTACATCAGCCACAACAGAAAACTGGAGAGCTGCATCTGCAGCTTTTGGCTTCAACCTGCTCACACTGCACGTCTGCCTCAGCTTCCATTAACTCAAAGACAGCTGAGATTAAAAACCAATAAATTACAGGGCATGTCTGCCTCTTGTTGAAAGGCCTAGGAATCATCAGCAAGACCCAAAATATCCCACTGCATCAGGTCTGGTCACATGAAGGTGGAAATATCAGTGAGAGTAGAAAGAACATTCATTAGCTTCATTTCACAACCCTTAAGGAACAATCCAACATCATTATGAATTTATTTGTTGTAAAAAGACAACCCAATTTTTGCTTAGGATATTTGTGCAAAGATTTTCCAAAACCATTAATTCTTTACCTATTCTTAAATGGTTTGAACTTTCTACCCCGAAGAATGATGGGTGCCTCCTCTAATTGATATGATTTTCAGACTGCAAGAATGAGAAGTATCATTGAACTGCTCTATCCCCAACCTGACTTTTGATTAAAAAAATAACAAATAAGCTTATTTAGAAAACCTCAACCACTGCAACTAATTCCTGAAATGCAGAGACAGCCTGTGTCAGAGCACAGCCTGACAAACTAAAAATACAATTTTAGAACTTTCAGCGATCCTTCATGAAAGACACTATGATACATTTTTCATACAGTTGCAGTTTTTGCAATGTAGCTTTAGGTTTGCTTTTTTCCTATTTAAATCCAGCATGGATGTAGTCAAAGTTACTCACCAACTTCTTGTCCATTTTTGCTTTGATATCTCTTGCAAGAGTGAAAAATGCCTGTGACAAGTCAAACAGCTCAGTGTTACAGGGCAAATAAAATGTTTTCTAACAGTTTTGTTTACCAATAAGCTGCCTTCCCGAGTTCCAACATACTATAAAGGAATGTTAGGCCTTCAGTATTTTTCCCTCTGCTCCAGGTTTTAGTGCTCCTTCTCTAGCTCCACAATCTTCTTTCTGAGCCCCACAGCCACACTGGCTCCCCCAGGCAGGCAAGTGCTTAACAACCCATCTGTGGTACCCAACAACAGAGCTCTGCATCCCACCAGGATGGGCAACTGTCCCCACTGCTGGTTTGCCCCAAGAGGACAACAAATACAAGAGAAAGGCATCAGTACTTACATTCTCTATGTTTATATTTGCTTTTGCACTGGTCTCCATGAATTTAATCCCAAAACTTGCGGCGAGCTGAACAAAAGCAGATCGCACGTTAGCTGAACAATTGCAGGAACAGCTCCAAACACAGCCCTGGGCACTGCATTTGTCCCTGCTGCCACCAGTCAGTGGAGCTGGGGATTTAGTCATGCAGAACAATTTGCAAAAATTAGGAACTGAATTTCACTGCAGTTGGCATCTGTTCTCACTGGGTTTGCTCTGCTCTTTTACACTCTGAACACATTTTAACTTGCTCTTCTTCATTTGTTTCTTGCATAGATACCTTGTCAGTCTCATAACCACAGTGCAGAAAAAAACCTCTGCCTTGACTAAGTAACACCTGACATCAGAAAAGACAATCCCATCTACCTTCTCTCAGTGGCTTTCAGCCAAAACAGACATTTTCTCCGTGTCCAACTCCAGCATCATTTTAGAAAAGTGCCACTCATTGCCTTGCATCTGATTGACAAGAATCCTTAACACAGGTTCTGCTTTTGATTCCAGTGGGGAAAAGCATTGCCATGACAGCTTGGGGAATGTTCACTTATTCCACTCAGGCACACCACTGAGGTACCATGGCAGCATGCAGACAACTATCAGTGTGGTTTTTAGACTCTGAAAAGCCTAAATCAAAATACATCGAAGCCACGGCACTTACCTTCTCCCCTTGCTCTCTGGAGACTTGTCTTTTGTCATTTGCATCACATTTGTTCCCCAGGATCATTTTTTCAACATCTGGAGAGGCGTGCTGAGACAAACACAGACCAGAGATTTGGCCTTGGCTTTTGTAGATAAACATTGTCAGACAGATGAGGCACCCATGGAGCACCCACCACAGAGAAGATTCAGTCCTGAGAATCTTCCACAGATTTCCAGGCCCCCCCAACCCCTCATCCCAGCATGTGACCTGCACCATGGCAGCTCTTGGATCAATTGTTGTGGCAGGAAACTGTCACATTAGGTGCCCTCAGAAGTACAGAGGCTACAGCCCTCACAACAAATTACTACCAGCCAAGGTATTCCAGAAGCTATTACTGATTTCCATCCCACTTACCTTCCAAGTACGCTGCAGCACATGATGAAATGTAATGCTTCTGAAGCAATTAAGCTTCAATTACTTTCAGAGGAAGAAATTACACCTTTAACAGTCAGTAATAAGTAAAAAGAAAAATTACCTCTTCAATATTCCTCACCCAGTTTCGAATATTTTCAAAAGACTTTTCATTGGTGATGTCATACACTAACATAATGCCCTAAAGGTAAAGAAAGAGAAAGACTGTTTCAGCAGGAGTTAAAGATTTATCCACAGCAGAGAGGAACAACTCAACAGTGGCTATTTTTAACAACTAGCTCCCAGTTAATGGCACTGAGATAAGGTGTGTGGGACATGTATTAATAGAGCGAAACATGGAGGAAGCTGCTTTTCCAAAGTCCCAGATCAACCCAGCACAGCTCCAGCACCACTTGGAGCAGGAGCACAGCTGTGAGTGCCCAGCCTGGCAGACCACCACGCTGGGAGAGGGTCAGCTGTGAGTGTTCCATGTCAGAGCCAGCTGACCTGAGCCACCCCGCTGGGTTTATCACGATTTATCAGCGAGCTGCTCCTACCATGGCTCCCCTGTAGTAGGCGGTTGTGATGGTCCGGAACCGCTCCTGCCCGGCCGTGTCCCTGGAACACACAGAACACGGGGCCTCACGCAAACCACCTCCACAGGAGCTCAAGTTAACACTACCAAAAGATTTAAATAAATTTGAACCAGTCTTCAGAGCACTGGAACGACGTTTTTGGTTCTAAGATACCATAAACTACTGGACAGCACAACTGGATATCCACACCACAGCCCCAGCCATCAGACGCCCACTGCAGCAGAGAAGCCTTACCAGATCTGCAGCTTGATTCTCTTGCCATCGAGCTCTATCGTTCTAATTTTAAAGTCGATACCTAAAAGGAGAACCAATTACTTTACTGACAGGTCCTACCGAAAAGGCCAAATCCAGCGGCTTGATCTTCAATTACGCCGCTCAGTTTCACGTCCTCAGCGCTCCCTCCCCGCTGCTCCCCAGCACCCGCCGGCTCCCAGGAGCTGCGGGGCCGGACGGCGCAGCCCCTCACGAACCCCGTACACAGACCCCCACCACGGCAGCGAACCCGCCCCTCCGGTCCCGCGGCCCGAGCCCGGAGCCGCGGCGGCCGCCGCCGGAACCCCGAACGGGACGCGGCGCGGCCGCCCCCGCGGGACCCCCGGGCGGGCCGGCGCTCACCGATGGTGGAGATGAAGGTGGCGTTGAAGGCGTCCTCGGAGAAGCGGAACAGGGCACAGGTCTTGCCCACGCCCGAGTCGCCGATCAGCAGCAGCTTGAACAGGTAGTCGTAGGTCTTCGCCATGGTGGTGGGCATCGGCCCCGCCCACCACACGCTCATTGGCCGAGCCCAGCGGAGAGCGCAGGGAACCGGCACGCCATTGGCGGGTGGTCTTGACGCGGATGTGAGCGGAGCTGCGATTGGCTGTCGGCCCCACCGCCGCTGTCGCGTCACTTCCTGCTACGGATGGGCGAGGCCGGGCCGTGGCAGTGACGTCACGCCCGTAGCTGCCCGCACCGTGACGTCACGCCCCCCGAGCAGCAGCGGTACAAAAAGCCGCGAGGAGACCTCGGTACTTGGGAGAAATCGTTTAATATGAAACGGCAGGGGCGGGTCTCCGCGGAGGTGGAGCCTCCGCTCGGGGTGCAGCTTCTACCGGGGTTTATATGAAAGGACTAACGAACCGTGAGGAGCAGCCAGGCACGGGACACGCAGCAGCCCGGGGCGGCGCGGGCTCCCCGGGGTCTCTCGGGTTGAGGTGGCCCCAAGGGATGCCCAGGGCCTGTCGTGTGGCTGTGCTGCTCATAATTTAATTGGCTTTTCCAGGACAGAGAGAGAGAAAGGAGAGAGGAGCGATGCAGGGACAGGGCTGGTTCCTGTTGGGTGCTGTCAGCTCTGCACCTCTCATATACAGTTCAGTTCATTTAGCGTCTGGTCCAGTGTCTGGTGCAAGCCCAAGTTCTCCTCTTTGGCTTGAGCAAGTTTTTCTGGTGAGAAAGAAGAAAACCACGAGATTTAAATCACATTATTTTATAGCCTTTTCTCTTTAAATAAAACCTGGGGTAACTTACCTTCATATTTAAGACAGCTTTACAGCTGTATCATCAAAATGGGGCAATTTTTTTTTAACTGCTGTCCTTAAGGGAGGTTTTTGGATATGTCATGGAATGTGAAAGACCTGTGTCATTTATAGGATGCATCGTGCTGGTTTTTCCTTAGACTGAGAGGTTTTTAACTAGGCATGGCTGAGCACAAGTAAACACTGAGTGCACTTAAAGCTTTTTGCTGATGGCTGCGTTCCTGGGAACACTAAAATTCAAGTGTTTGCCAGAGCCAGGTCCTGCCCCATCCTGACCACGTCTTGCCCAACCCCACACGAGGAGCTGAATGTGTTTTCGGTGTCATCACCAGGGTATTCGAGGTGATTTATACAGAAGTAAATCCTGAAAGATGGAAAGGTAGAGGTATCGTGTTTTATTGAGCTCAGTTCCCACAGAGGTGGAAGGGTTGCTTGTGGAAGTGGCACAGGAGTGACAGGGATTACAGGCAAGAAAAGCTTGAGAAACACAGTGAGTGGGGAGCTCCCTGTGTCCCCACACAGGGCAGGTCACAAAGAGGTCATATCGTTGAGGGCATGGTCCAGCTCCTCACTGATGGCTTTGTACTTCAGCTTCTGAGCGTAGAGCTCATCTGTCAGTCACGAGGGCAGCAGGAACAGGCCAGCAAGAAATGCAGGGAAGAGAAGAGGCCACAGGAGGAGAACGGAGACAGGCAAAAGGCAACAGCAGCCAAAGGAGTTGGGGAGGAAAAACAAAAGAAGAAAACAGAGGCGTAGTTGAGTACCAGAAGGAAAGCAAAACACCCACAAAGCTGCCTGGTCAGAAGTTTCACCTATGTGAACTTTTTTGTCTTTTTGTAATCTCACAATTATTTTCCAGTAAGCAGATTAAGTAGGGTGGGGATATGGAGCCCTTGAGTCCCTCTATTTGTAAGTTGGCCAAAATCAGGTCATTGTTACCAACTTTATGAAAGAAAACCTTTTTCAGGAGAACTTCCACCACACAGGGCAGGGTGCCCAGTGGACACATCACACCCATCTACCAATATACCTGACAAGTGCTGCTGCTCTTTCCCAATTAAATGCACCACCCACTCCTAGAATTTGTTCTCTGATTTGAAACAGACCACTTTTAATTAAAGAAACCTGAGTCATTCCATACCTTCCAGGTCATCAATAGATTTTTCCAGTTTGGCAACAGTTCTCTCTGCAAATTCCGCACGAGTTTCAGCCTGAAAAAGTTGAAACAGCATCAGTGGATGCTCCTAGAAGGATTATGCCCAAATACAGTTTGGGAATGGCCAAATTTACCTCTTTCAGCTTGTCAGAGAGAATCTTGATTTCTTCTTCATATTTATCTTCTTTTTCCGAGTACTGTGAAAACAATAAACACTCTTTAAGGAAGTTGTAGCAACGATAATAAATGTTTATGAAACTGTGACCTATTTATAAGCACTCTTCCTTTTACAACAGCTGCAAAAACCATTTCCCTGCATTTTTCCCCCTGACCTTCAGGCTTGTTTGGGCAGAACTGATGGAGTGGTATCCACAAGCAGGCAGGTAAAACCTCTCACTTGCTTTATATTTCTGGTTTATTTCTATGAATTTTATTTACAAGTTTTGGCTTTGCCCACATCCTTTAGTTTACTGAAAGAACCAACCTTTTCAGACTGGGCTTCCAAAGATTTCAGGTTGTTTGTGACGTTCTTCAACTCCTCTTCGAGGTCACTACATTTCCTATAAGGGGAAAACAGAAGAATGAATTAGCAGTGCTGCTGTTATGATTTGGGGTCTAAAAAATACAAGGGAGGAAGTAATTAAGTCTAAAAGAAGAAAAACCAGGCATACAGTGCACAAACAAACTTTTCTACAAGCACTAACTACATGCCTGCCTACCAGGAGATTTTTTTTTAATGAAATGTAGTGTTGATCTTCACTGTATTCTAAACAGTTACTCACACTTCAGACACCTCTGCACGCTCCTCAGCTCTTTCCAGTTCACCCTCCAAGATAACCAGTTTACGGGCAACCTGGAAAAAGACAACAGCTGTGTCAGGCCAGTCTGTAGTTCCCAGAATCACAGCATGCCTTGGGTTGGGAGGGACCTCAAAAGTTGTCTAGTTCCATCCCCTGCCACAGACTGGGACACCTTTCTTAAGAGATTTCAAAAGGCACTCAGAAGTAAGTACTCCATTCCTGCCTCCTCTGGAATAAGGGAATTAGGTTAAAGCATACACCCACAGATGTAACAGCCCTTCCCAATTAGTCAGACTTTGCAGTATTTTTAGCATTAGGTACCTAAGATGCTGCAAATCACTATTAAAATTCCTCCTTGTTGGGAATGTTCCAAGGTTGAAGCATCACCCAGTGCCAGCTGAACAGAGGGACTAAAGTGAGGAGTAACATTATTGTTCATGGCTCTGCTGTACGTTTCACCATTTCCTTCTCCCTTTTACCTCCTCATACTTGCGGTCGGCTTCTTCAGCAATGTGCTTGGCCTCCTTCAGCTGCATTTCCTGAATTTCCATTTTCTCTTCATCTTTCATCGCTCTGTTCTCAATAACCTTCATTCCTCTGCAGAAGGCAAAGCATGTTTCATGCAGAAGCATTTTGGCACTCGTATCTCAACTTCAGAAAGTGGAAATTTGGTATTTGTAACCCAAAAGTGGCCCATTATGACCATTGTGTTCATCAAGGCTAATGGAATTACCCAATCAAGCTTGTAAAAAAGTTTCAAGCCTCTGGCTTGCCAGCCACATGAGCACAAGCAGATACTAAATCACACAGGAATATTTATATATACATATGTTATATATATAATTTTTTTTAATATATTCATATATATTCATTTCTTTAACAGAAAATAAAAAAGGGACATACCTCTCGCTCTCATCTGCTGCTTTTTCAGCCTCCTCCAGTTTCTGCAGGGCTGTGGCCAGTCGTTCCTGGGCACGATCCAACTCCTCTTCCACGAGCTGGATGCGTCTGTTCAGAGCTGCCACCTCACCTTCAGCCTGGGTGAAACAACCGCCCACAACGGGGTGACACAGGTCACTTGCTGCTGGCAAATGCTCCCAGCTAATCAGTTTCCTTAAAACTGCAACAGCATCTGCCTGGGACATGCAGGGGAGCTCAGGGGCCCTTCTGCCTCTGCTTTTTTGTTTGCTTCAACTGTGGCATGTCAGGAATGTCAAGGTATGGAGTGCGTGCTTGTCCTTTCTTTTTTTTTAATGGCACTTATCATTCCTGCCGCACAAAAAGGAACTCTGCAGGATTTTGAATGGGTATTTTTGGAGCACTTCACAGGGCTGCATCTACCCAAGCTGAAAAAACGAACTGTTTCCACGATGGCTTAGTTCCAAAACCTTCACCCTTGATTTCTCTTGCCCTTGGTTTCAGTGACACCCTGTCACAGCTCACTGTGAAGTTTGAGCCAGTTCTTGATCCATCCTGACTCCCAAGCCTGTAAATGCTGTAGAATCTATGTGGTCAGCTGGGCACACAGACAGTGGCCTCAGCATGGCAGAGTCAGGCTTTTTTGGGACAAAATTAGATATATTCTTAAAATAACTTTGCTTCCTGCAGTACTTAAGGAATTAGGCAGGATGCATTTCTTAGTAATAAGATCTGTTTGTGTATTATTGAATAAACTACACAGTAATTGGAACATCGTTAATGTAAATAAACCAGACTAGTTAATAAATGGAAGAGATTGCTGGGAGAAATGCTTGATACAGACAACATGGACAAATTGGTGTCCATAAAGGTGTTTATTAAGATACGACTTCTTTAATTGCTTGTTTTTGAAGGAAAAGAAAGCCCTGCTTTAAATAACTGCCAGGCTTGTGCACTTTATTGTCCCCAAACCTGAGAAAGACTGCCATATAAAAGATTAACTTTTTCCCAAACACTTTTACGGGATACAGACCCTGGAGGGGCGACCGTTTTATACTTTATGTTAAAACACTTTGGAAAAAAAAAAAAGGCATTTTACTGGAGCTTAGCAAATTTGGTCACCGACCACTCCTAAAGCTGGAGGAAGTGGTTTCCATTCACTTCTGAGCCATCTTGGAAAGGAGTTCAGTGGCTGATCCAAATGGAAGCTGACCCAGGATTCCTCTAGTCATAAATTATCCAACATTTCATCTGTTTTTACCCAGTGCAGTGTTTTAACTTCCCGATTTACACAGAAGGCATCGATCATGTACAAAACTGGCATCTGTTCTGTGGCAGCAACTCCTTCCGCTAGACAGGGTACTTTTAAGTCACATTTTAATTCAGCAAGATTCCAAAGCTATGGAGCCGGGGCCACTGGGAATCTGGGGTGAGCCTGGCTCCACCTCTCCCAGCAGCAGCCCGCAGTCCTTATACGGTAAAACTAACTCGCTGACATGTGATAAAATAGCAGGAAGATGCCGGGAAGGCTGATCGCACACAAATCTAAGTGAAACCAGCTGTCCAACCCCGGGAGAGCCGCACGCTAGAGGAGAATTCGCATTTCTCTGTGAAAACCAGGACGGAAAGTTATTTTTCAGCAGTTCGGACATTTCCCAGCTGTGCTGAAGCCAGCGGTGCGGCGCCGAGAGGCGGGAACTCCCCGCTCCGTGTCATGCAGCGCTTTTCCCCTAATTAAACAGCCATTTCCTACTAAACTCTCAACCGCTCCCCAGTGCCCATCGGTGCTCGAACGCCTTTTCCGCAGGAATGGGCCCCAAAGCGCGATTAAGCGGCGGGCGCCGGGGCCGAGCAGCAGCCGCCGCGCCCGGTTCCC
>JANPWX010000348.1:151176-261898 GCA_024734555.1 Trochalopteron elliotii
CTCACCAGCCCCCTTCCTGCCACAGGCTCAGGCAGGCTGGGAATCAGGGCTGGGGAAGCAAACACCAAACAAGATTTTTTTCCTTTCTATTCCAACTGCAGGAAGATAATTTTTCTAATCAACTCCGTTGCATGACTCAGAGCCACATTTGGAAAGGAACATCAAGAAACATGTCACCCTCTGTAGCCCTTCAACTAGGTACATGCCCTTCTTCCCTTCCCTGCTTCACGAACTGGAGAGAAACACCTGAAGAATTCAGTGATGATAATCCATCAGTCCCACAGCCTCTGGTTTTCATTAGCTTGGGAAACAGTGAGCAACCAAGAGAGAATAAAGAGCACTCTAAAGCATTTCTCTTTTTTTCATTTCTTTCAGGCAGGCAGGAAGGTGCTTTACAGGCTGGAAGAGTCCCTTTGTTTTTCCTTTTCTTTCTGAGGGATTGTTTGGGCTGAGCAAAGCTTGGCAAGGTTGGTGTGTAAATATGAGAGGATACCAGAAGGAAATGAAGTTGGATTGTTGGAGAGTGTGCTCATTCCTTTGGCAGCAGGCTGCATGGGAAGCTTGTCACAGCAGGCATCTGAACAGACTGGGGGTGGTCAGACCTGTGGCCTGAAGTCTGGCAGGTCTCAACATTTTCTCTACTGTCAATCCCTACTCCTTTTTTTGTCTCTCACCAGTTACCTGAGACCCACAACATGACCCATTTCACTAGCTGGGAAAAACAGACACTTTATATCCCCCAGTTTCTCTTGCAGCTCCTTCTCTGCTCCAAACTTTGGTCATAAAAGACCTCCTTCCTCTCTTTCACACTGATTGAGCTCCAACTCCTCATACACAAACCTGCATGTGTCATGGCTAGAAGCAATTCAAAGCAGAAGAACGAAGCTGTTGATAATCCTTTACCTTTAAAATGAAATTCCTTCATTTTACCAACGTAAGTATCTCCTAACAATCCACTCTCTTGTAAATTTTCTGTTGTAGAAACTATATAATATGGTGTACCAGTAGAAAAGGTGGCACTGGACTGAACATCAAACTTGTCTCTTCCTGACATTTCCTTTTAAATGACAAGCTCTGTAAATGCTCACATCTCAGTGAATTTTTTGCTCTGTGGGCTCTCCCTGTCTCCCTCTACCCTTCTCAGTGTGTGTGCCATTACCAATCTGAAACACCCTCTCTCTGATAACCTTCTCATTAATATCCATCACTGACCACTAATGAACACAAGGGACTGGGCTGAGTATGATGAAAATAGTAGGTCAGCTTTTCCTTTGCCTAGATCCGAGGGAAATCTACCTCTTTTCTTTAATAATCCTGGTTACCTGCATTTCCCAGCAGGATCTTTGAACACCTTGAGACAATGAATTTTACAGCTTTTTGAATAGGATGGCAGAATTCACTCAATACCTGAAATATACACCTGCTTGGGAAGCCTGTCTCTCTGCCAGTGTTGGGTGCAGCAGAAGAAAGCAAAATGCCACCCTGAAATGCATGCTAATATTTCTGACTCACACAGGATGGAGGGGATCTTAGAAAAGAAGCAATCAGCAGTCTATACTGGACGATTTTGTCCGCTCTTCTTTTCTCTGGACTAGTCTTCATCGGTGAGACCTTTCAGCTGCAGGGGCAGGATTTGCATTTAAAGCAACGGACTATCCCTGTGGGCCATCTCCTCCTTGTTTTTTACTGTTCCAGCCCATTGCTGGGCCACAGCCAACGCTTCAAGCCCTCCCTTGCCGTTAGATGGCAATGCAGATCCACAGATTTTCTCTCTTCCTTGAGCCTCTGGAAAATGACGGTGCTGCATCTGGAATGGCTCGTAGAGCCTCAAATCCATTTCCCCACATCTCACTTTTGAAGGCTGAGGCACCTGAATTTGTTTTGCCTGAAAGAAATGGAGCTGGCTGCCTGGGATGGCAGCTCCTCTGAGTCCTCGGTGGCATAAGCATTTGCTCTCTCTCCATCCAGGCCCTCCTTTGTGTGCAGAGGTTTGGGGTTTTTTTGTTTTTTGTTTTTTTTTTTGCTCTCCCATCAGTTAACTCATTTGTCTTTTGTTTTGCTGTTTGGTGTCTTGCTTATTTCTTAGCTTATAGCCAACCCTCTCAGGTGAGTGAGTCATGGGCTGCCTCGGGCCAAACCCCAAAGACATGGACTTCTTCTGAGGGTCATGAATCTCCCATCTGGGAAGTTATAAAGGACTGCAGTGACAAATAACTACCACCACAAAATGCTTTCCCCCATATCAAATTTTCAGCTTTTCCATTGTCTGCACTTGACTGGTTCATTTAACATGTGCATTACCAGGTTTTTTTCCTTCACATTGCCTCTTCCACCAGAAAATGTCACCAACTCACATCCAACTTTTGCCCAGAAAACTTGCAGGTTCATTTGTGTT
Source organism: Trochalopteron elliotii (assembly GCA_024734555.1). NCBI lineage: Eukaryota > Metazoa > Chordata > Aves > Passeriformes > Leiothrichidae > Trochalopteron > Trochalopteron elliotii. Next base: position 153,572 of record JANPWX010000348.1, read on the forward strand.
CCAAAACCAGGCAGGTTTGCCCCTTCAAAACTAAATAGAAATACCCTTTTTTTTTTTTTTCCTGGAGCCTGTTTGAAGTTCAGTTCCATGCCAAACAGTCCACCAACTCCCAGTAGTGCAGTATTTTTGCTGGGCAGCTGGCCAGAGCAGTTGTAGGGCCTTTTGGAATCTGATTTGGATACTTGCAGCAGGATCTGCTTTACTTGCTTGACTTCAGCTGTGTTAGTGGCAGAAATCCTCATCTGCAGCAGAAAGAATGACAGTACCATCTTTTTTTAAAAAATCCATTATACTGGTGGAGCAGATGGAGAGCTCCTGACTGTGGCTTAGAACAGGGCAGGAAGATGTTGACACTTTTCCCCATGCCAGGCAAGGATGGGAGGTTGGGGCTCTGCTTGACACTCATAGCTCCCATATACATTTAAGTAAGCTCCTTCCAGCTTTTCTGGATTTAAAATGTCTAAACAAGGAGGATTTTGTCTTAATCCCCAGGAGAAGTGCTCCTCTATCACAGAAAGGCTCTTTTTTTCCTGGTGCACAAGAAGTTAATAGTGTTCCTAAGCCCTCTTTCAGATGTGAGCAGTGTGCTGTAGATAAGTTGTATCAGGAGAAAGCCTTATCACTTGGGCTTACATATTCTGTGCTTATCCCTTGGACTCTTAAAAAGCTGCTGCATTTAATTACTCATTTCTCAAAGCATTTACTAATCATTTATTAGCTCTTTGTTCATTTGCTGTAGATGTAACTTGACATATCAAGTGAGCCCAGTCATTTCATAACCAAGCACATCTCAGGAGGAGTAAAGCACTGAGTGATAGGAAAGGCCTTAGTCATCTTGGCACGTGCTGGTACAGCTCTAGCTGGGGCCTCTGGTACTTTAGAAATACAAATACCAGTGCCTTAAGCTGCCCCATCACCTGAGATATCTGAGGCACTGACGAATTAGGTGACAGCTGCACATTGGACTGAATATTTATAACCTTGTTTTATCACTGTTAAGCCTGCCCAGCCATTCACTCCATGACTGAACCTTTCCCAGCCTCCTGCTCCCCAGCACCTAGTGTGGGTGTCTTCCTTCTGCACCTTTGGTTAATGGAGCAGGAGAACAGTGTTTGGGTTGAGGATGAATTGAGTCTTTTGGGGAGTCTGTCAAAAAGCCCCTCTTTTAGTGCCCAGTGTTGTAAAACTGCAGGTGTAAAAAAAGTCTGGACAACCTGACCAGGGTGGTCACCTCTCATTCCTCATCCATTGCTCTCTCTCTCTCTGCTCCCAAACACAAAGTCATCCCAAAGAGACATCAGGGGAAAATCCTTGGTGTTCAGCACTACTGACCACGAGTCCTGGGATCAGAGGAACTAGCAAAGGGTCTGTCTTGGCAGAACAGCAGCAATGGCTGAGTGATTTCCTCAAAGACTTACAGGTTCTGCCAGGGGAATCAGGATCAGTTTTCTCCCAGATGTTTCAGTTTCCCTATGATTGCTACCAGGAAAATAAAGAAACCTTTATTTCCACATTGAAACCTTTATTTCCTTATAAAAGCCTTTATTTTCTTATTGGGCAGCATCCCACTTCCCTGTTGCCCTTTTCAAGGAGAGCAGCACAGCAAACAGCAAAACAGCTACTGTCAAACAAACAACCCCACCAAAAACCCACCTGCCTAAGAAATGAATGTCTCTATTCTGTCGTTATGAGAAGAAGTTATAAGGCCCAAGATCATCTCAACCATCTTGAGACATCTGAACAAAGCACCTAATTTAGGCAGGTGTTTTTCTTTTGCTCTAGTCAGTGGAGTAAGGAAAGTGAGAACAGAAGAGGAGACACTTTATAAATGCTGTTGCTTTATTTCTTCTGTCCATTAAAAAAATCACAGCCCACCTGGGTTTTAAATTGCTTTTCAGGCTTTCCTAATGAATGTCTCTGAATATTTGCATGTCTTTTGTTTGCCCTCAATATGGGGAAAAGCTTAAGTCAACAAGTTTTTATTTGATTTGTAAATAATGCCAGAGTGACACTTTATTATGGATTCCCAGAACTCCAACTCCATGTCTTATCCTCCAGATATGACATGCCAGAGACATGACCAGAGACAGGCTGCCAGGTGCAGGGTACAGGACAGAAATTCAAATAATTTTGAGGAAAGACCATCTAGGACTTTACCCTGTACCTCTGTTTAGCCCACAAACCGTCAGGAGCTGGTGAAATAATTGCTTTGGACAGATAATAAAACATCCTCAAGCCAAACTAAGGTATTTAATATACTGCTCAAGTCAATTTCCCTTATTTCTGCTGTCCCCTTGCTTTTAATAGTGGTTTAATGAAAAATCCAGAATTAATTGAAACTGGCATTAGACATCCACATGCCCCAGTGAGGATTTCATTGCTTCAATATTTCATAAGCTGACTTCACTGCTATGCTTCTCCTTATTCTGCTCTCATAGGCTAGGATATCACCCCTTTTCATAAAATGAAGGGTCCCAGTGTGGGCAGATGGGGGTACATGAGGAAAGTCTGCAACCACATCATAGGCAAAGAAATAAAAGTAATAGCTGCTTTCTTCCTGCCACCATCCCTCCTTTCTCTGTAATGATTTGCATCTGAGCCTTGATGGGAAAGAGCTGTCCTAAAAATAAACAGGATCTGTCTGAAAGGTGTCTGAGGGAGGTATTTGGCAACTGTCAGGCTGTCACGTATGCTGGAAGGATGGAGCTGATGGACTCGCTGACACCAGACAGGCTCTGCTGAAATGAGAGTGCCTTATGCTCCCCTTGGCACTCACTGGGCAAATTCTGTTGGCCAGAGGCATCAGACCACGGTGTGTCTGGGGCCTGTTCCAGGTCTGGCTGCTGTCAATGAGAGCCTGCCCTTGGATGGCTCTGGGAATTGGATCAGACCCTTGCTTTCCCCCTGAGACTCTGGCTTTACACCAGGGATGAAGTTTGGCTCCCTAAGTGAATGTCACCCCAACGGAGAAGGAATCTCCAGGCCCTGGGCTTGAGGGTTTCTGCAGGTCTCTGAAAATGAGACCCCTGGATATGGGCACCAGAGCCTGACCTTCTGCCTTTTCTTGGTTACAACAGTTTTATCCCTCAGTTTCTCCATCTCTGACAGGGGTAGTGTTGTTCTGGCTTCAAGGTTATTGGCATATTTGTAGATCCAGACATCCTTAAATGATCCCCAAACCATGACTGTGCTAAATGCAGTTCCTGTTTCCTGCAAGGTGCTTAGTGAACATGTGTTACAGCATACGGCAGTCATGAGGTGAGTAAACAGAAACACGAAGGCATGACATGACTCATCTCAAGCCTTTGCAGCAACTCAGTGGCAGAACAAGGACCCAAGAATCCCAGGCTCCACCAAAACAATCATACCTTTGGAGTGACCCAAGCTGAAAAGAAAATGTTGGAAGTGGAAGCTTCAGTTCTTCTCAATTGCACAGGGAAATCTGCCCTGCCTGTGGTGTAAGTGAAGATATTTGCTGTTGCTCTTGGCAGAGATATAATGTGCTGGGGAGGGAAAAAGGAGGTGTGAAAGAAAGGTGGAAACCTCCTTGTTCCCCTATGGGAGAGTGGACACTTCTCTTACTCTCAATGGGAGCTGACTGCTGCCTTATCTGAAAATCAGACTGTTCTGTTATCTGCTGGGCAAGAGCAGCTCCTTTTCAGTGAAGAGCAGACCCTGAACTCAACTGTCCTGCAGTACTTCGGTCTGAAAAAAAGGGTCTATGTTGAGAAGAATGGACGAGGGAATTAATGCCTGTAACATGGGCTGCAGAAAAGTTACCTACAAGATAAGAGGGTGACTTGATCTTTTTGAGAAAAAGAGCAAAAACGGCTTCCTTATCTTCGTGGTGTTTGCTCTGAAGTATCATCTTGTGACTGCCAGAGTCTGCCTAGCAGGATCAGTCTGTTACAGCCTGTGGCTGACATCAGCTCCTGCCTTTCAGAGGTGGCATTGTATTTCCCAAAGTACGGCTGGTTCCTCTTGGCACTTCAAGGCCCCTGTGCCACCTGTTTGCCTGCTGTGCCTGCAGCCCTGTGCTGCACAGGATACCATCAGCTCTGCAATTAGCCAGCGATCTGGAAGGAAGAGGAAATCAAGACGATGAGGAGCACTTGTGAGTCAATATCAGATATACTGAGGGTATGATGAGGAGTGAATGAGTCCTACCCCTTCTGGAGGGTCCCAGATTGTTTGTGAGCAGTGGCACTGCAACGATGAGAGGTGTTCACACAGCCAGGCTCTATCTCATCAGGGTGCTGTGGCTCTCCTCTGTGAGGAATTTGTCACTGTGCAGCTGTACTTTTCTTCATTAAAGTGGCCATGTTAAATAGCTGTGAGGTTGCTAAATGCCTACTCTGCTAACTGATCTTCTCCCCAGCTGGCAGCTTTTTCGAGCAGGAGACAGGAGGTTGTTAAACCCATTCATTTCTCACATGCACCCACGTTTCTAATGTCTGTGGAGATCCGGCTTTAAAAGCCCTCTGCAAGCCATTGGAATGAAGAGCACTTGGTGAAGACATTGTAATTATGATGGGATTTAGGGGTGTGTGGAAATGACTCATGGAGCTGTTTCCCAGCCAGCAGGCTCCTGGAGCCAGGTGAGCTCTTCCCTGGAATGTGAAGCATGCAGTGTGGCAACTGGGAGAAACAGGTTTGGCAGGACAGTTTTAAGCCGTTTTGCAGCCGACAGCCTCTTCAGAGCCACATCCCTGCTGTGCTGCTCTCCCAGCTGGATGCTCCTCTCTGCCACCCTGGCCCTGCCGAGCTGGGGAGGATGGACACGCTGCGCAGGAGCCTCTCTCGATGGAAGAGGTACCACATCAAGGTGCACCTGGCTGATGAGGACCTGATGATGCCCCTGACAGTCAGGCCCAGGGACACGGTGATGGACCTACGGGCTCTCCTGGTACGGGAGGGCATCACTTCCTGGAAGAAGACATTTTATTACAACTCCAGGCAGCTCGAGGAACACGAGACTCTCAAAGAAGCCAACATCCAGAATGGTTCTGTCCTCCTCCTTGTCAGCAATAAAAGGTAGGCAAGGAGCTCCTCTGCCACGGGGGCGGTGCAAAGGAAGGGAAATGCTCGGTGTGTCTCAGCTCCCTTGGGCCACTTTCTTGTTGGGGTTTGCAGAATGCAGGCCAGGAACTCAAATCCTGCCATTTCCAGCAGGATTGAGGCTCCAGGTTCTTCATATCCAGACAGGCTGTGCTGGGAAATAAGCCTTTCAGAGGAGGAAATCTGGTTGCTGCTGCCTGTCCTGTCTCTGGTCAGGTCTCATTTTCCTGGATATGTGGCCAAGCACAGAGGGAGAGATGTGACAGGAAAAAGGGCAGGGGAGATTGTGTGACGTGAGAGAGTGTTCTGGGAACCTCTCACTTGTCCTTTTCTGTTGTGCCTGTGTCTCCTCGTTTCTTTGTGGTAAATGCTTCCTGCAGGTATTTGGGGGTGGCACAGTCCTGCTGTGACAGGAGAAGAGCTGCCAGCTCACGGCAATGAGCAGGGCTGGGCTGGGATGGCAAGAGGCTGCAGCTGCCCAAAATGTGTCTGAATCACAGCAGAAAGTACAGTGAGACTAGAGACTCCCAGGAGAGCCAGTGCATGGGAGATCAATCACAGCAAGCACTGTGTTCTAGTGGGGATGAAAGCTGAGATAATGGACCTTGGACTCACGGGCCCACTGGACAGTTTTGATTCAGTGTGGTGAATTTATGCCCACCTGCACTGTCTTTCCTCGTGCCTGGTTGTTGCTGCCAGCATGATTAATTCTGTGAAGTATTCTGGGGATACTGGGTAGCAGAGGTATGTTGTGGGTATGTTGTGTCTAATTCATCTTTCTAAATCCTGAGCCCTCTGAGTTATGTGTCTATGCTGATCAGAGTTTCCTCTGCAGAAAAACCTGCACTAAAGACTTCAGTTCCTGATTATATTCCACATACTGGAATGGTCCTATTTTCCAGTCCAGAGGCAGCTTGAAATATCACACAGAGAAGATTTAATAAAGCATTTCCTTTCAGAGCTCTCAGCCAGACACAAGAGATTTCACATCACTCAGCTAACTGCAAACCCCAAGTCACCCATGGCCCCTTTCTCCAACATCTCATTTCACTTCTCTGATTAACTTGGCTCAGCTCCTCCTCTTCACCTGGCTTTTAATGGCAGAAGCACTTCTATTCGTTGTTGTTTCCAGTATTTATTTTCCTAATCTTTACAGTCCGAATTTTTGAGAGTAAAAAAGGGATTTGGAGGATCTGAGTTGATGGAGTGCACATACTGATGCTTGTTTGGTGGGTGCCTGGTTTCCAGAGTGTGCTGTGCACCTTCCCACATGCTGCAGAAATGGGGTGTAACTGCAGCAATGCAAAACTCACCAAGAGATCCTGCCCTGGTGTGCTGAGTCCAGAGGACCCAGCTGTAGTCACTGGCCGTTTTTGAAAATCTAGAGCCTGTTGCTCAAAGTCCCAGCTCAATTTTTGTGAGTACATTAAAAAGGGAGTGGGATTTCTAATATTTTTTTCCCTTGGATTTCCTGCAAACCTTCCTGGTTCCTAAACAAGCACCTTTGGCCAATCTCCTCTTGCTTTTTCCAGGGCTAGGTGCAATGTGGGGGAGTGTCCAGTCTCCACCTGAAGTCACATCTCCTTGATTTTTTTTTTTTTTTTTGACATAAAGGATTATTGGATGGTGCCAACCTCACCCACTCCCAAAGGGTTTTCTGTGGTGTGTAAATGCCCAGATACTGGAGACACATCTCTGTAAAGGTCCATGGGGTGACAGAGCTATGGTAGGATAGTTCCCTTAGATATTTCTGAGGTGTGCTCATCTGTGTGGCCAGGCAGTCACCGCCCTGCGTGGGACAGCCCTGGGCTGAGGGCACCTTGTGACTCAGCACCTTGCCAGGTCTTCAGCACAGAGAGGTTTTAGAGGGTTTTAGATGCCTGTCTCTCGATGCCACTGGGATTTAGGAAATACAGAGTGGGAGAAGGCTGCATTGTAACTGAGATTACAGTACCAATTTGAGTCTTAAGATTACTCAGGCAGATCTTTAGGTGTCATAAATCTGTGTTGCACCAGTAGTGTTTTGGGAAATACACTGGTCTGTATCAGCTGGGCAAGAGTGGATAACTTTGGGGACTATAACAAGAGTAGCCCATGCAATGTTGGGACTGTCTAGGGGCCACAGGAGCAGAGAGGACAGTGAAAACATAATGCTACATTTGGCCAGCAGTCTTGAGGATTTAAGAGTTGGTTTTAGTGTTTCACCAACTCAGTGAAGTATGGACCCTCCCCATCAAAAGCAAGCATCTATTTCATCAGTTCTCCCTGAAAATCTTAATGTCTCCTACTTACTCGTTTGTACTGAGGTACCAGCCACACAGAGCACTGTTAATTCCAAAAGTGGAGTTGCTGTGACTGCCAAGGTCTGCAGCTCAGTGTCGTGCCTATAAATATTAATGGTCACTCTGCATGCTGTGTGTTCCTACAATGGGCTCACGGGACAGTTTGCTTTGAACCAGAGAAAACATGAAAATGACCCTATTTTTCATCCTCCCCTCCTCGCTTAATGCCTTTGTAGATAATTGGCATTTAGCAAAGGCCAAGTCAGCATTTCCACTTCTTGCTCGTATTTTCTGGGGTTTGTAACTTAGTCATAAAAATTCACTTAAGGCGGCAGCTTGGCAGGAAAGGGATCAGCATACCAGCTAATGCTGAAAATTTATTTAGACCTTAACATTTAAAAGTTCCAGCAAGCCATTTTGGAGATCAGTCAACATGACCTCTCGCCCTGGGAAAACACATAGGCTGGCCAGAACTGGGAGTATCACATCCACCTAGGATGCAATTCCCCTTTGTGCAGAGCCTGTTAATCACATTACTGCTGTGCTGACTGAAATTGCAATCCTGTTGCAGCAGAGGCTGCGCAGAGAACTCGGCTGAAAAACAGTTTCTGCCCTACAGAGTGACATATTGCAATAACATGGTTTGCTGGTGGGTAAAACAAGCAAAGCAAGAGTTGAAATGGGAGTGAACAGGCAGAGAAATGCCCCAGCTCAGTGGCCACGGGCCAGCACGTGGTGTTCAAGCCATCAGTGCCTAGCAGGAGAGCAGCAGTGGGCATGAACAGAACAGCCACCCCAGCATGGATGGAAAAGCATCCACAGGCATGCAATGGGCTGTCCCAAAGGTGTGATCAGTGCTGGCACTGTGGCCCACGCCACAGCAGAACCTGTTTGGCTGGCTCTGGAGGCAGCACAGGGCCCCAGAGCCAGGGAGCTGCTCAGCTGGTCTGGTGGTGACGTGGGAGTTCCTGAAACTGGCACCAGTCTCCCCGATTTTTTTGCCTGCTGCAGAGAGCTGCCTGGGAGCTCTTTGCTGGCTGCGTGCTGTGGAGCACTGTCACCCTGAATTTTGCTGCTTTCCAGTGTTTGCAGTTTGTAGTGGAGATTCTCCACTTCATATAAACTATGTAGATATTTAGCACTTATCTATTTTGTTTACATATTTCTCCTCGCAGAGGAGGAATGTGATTGATGGTGGTGTTCACCAATGAGGTCAAGAAGGTGGCACCCTGTGTAGCCAATCTTTTTTGCCTTCTGGCCAAAATGTATAAAAGATGGGAGTCAGAAATTAGAATGAAGCTTTTCCTGCCTGACCTTCTGTGTCTGCCTCGTCCTTTGTGTGCCTGAAATTGCCACAGAGCACCAATCAACAAGGCCACCCCTGGGGCAGTGAGCAGCAGTGCTGGAGAGTGGGCACATGGAATGAGCTGCTCCTTGCTGATCATTTGTTGGCTCTGTTGTGCTGTTCAGTGGGAGATGGAGGAATATTGCCTTGAACTGGTGAATCCACTACTTAAGCCATGAGCTGTTTCAAATAGAGGATGTCAGTGGCTGATCCAGAGTGATCCCTAGACATGCCCAGTGTGCCTGTCACTGCCTGTTTCTAGGGAGGTACAGCTCCAGCTGGATCTGTACGTGGCACAAGCACGTTGACAGAGCCTTTGCTCTTGGTTCCAGGCTCCTCTCCTGTGCAGTCTCCTCTAGCAGTCACCCAGGCAAAGTCTGTGCTGATAAATTAACTAGTGCCTGGGCTTCTCTCTTGTTACAATGCTGGAGTATTGCACTGCAATTTTTAGCTCAGTCCAGGTGCATTTCAGGAGCCAGCATGGGCCAGGGACTGCTCCTTATTGGATGCCTGGATGTGCCCATGCAGGTTTGGAGAGTAAGAATTTAACAGGAAAACCTTGGCCATTCTGTGCCAGCTGTTCTCTGAATGCAGGAGAATGCCCCAGGCACATTTGATTTACTGGCACAGACTCAGCCACAGGACATGGGTCCCCTCAGCCTTTTGGAAGCTGTGGTTCATTGAGGCCAGGCAGCTTTTCTCATCATATATGGCCTGCCTGGAGAATGGGGTTCAGGAAGTCATCAGTGAATAGGTTAAATAAAGTAGACGCCAGAACTGAGTTCAGCAGAAGTCTATTATCTGGAATCTATTGGTGTTGATTTTGTGGCCTGGAGCCACCTGAAAGAATCTGTCTCAGGGCATTAGCTCAGTTACCATAACAACTCATCTAGGAACAACTCCTGACAGCTCCAAGAGCAGACCAAGGTCCCACGTTGTATATTGTGGCCACTCTTAGGTCAAAATAAGCATGTCCAGGTTCCTCCCTCTCCTGCAATCCAGCCTCAGTGTCCCTTGTGAGTGCCAGTCCTTATAGAAGCTTTGACATGCTTGGGAACCTGTTGTATTTTTCAGAGGCTGCTCAGTCTAGTTTTCCAAAGGTCCATCCACCCAAGGATGGCTTTTTTACCTCCTGCCAGAATAACAAACCCATCCATCCTCGGGGGAGCCCACCGTGTTCCCTTTTTAACATTCAGTTTACTGTATATGATTTTTTGGAACTGTAAAAGAAAACTATGACTGAGCCACTTGCACAGGGTCCAGTTTAGCTGATGCTAAACTCCTGCCTACGTTTGACTCTGTGATGACACCAGGACCAATGACAGGCACTGGGCAGTGGCTCCCTCCACACTCACATCACTGTCCTATCACCCCTGCTCACTGTCACTGGAATTGCCTGGGATGCAGTCACCAAGCAACAGCAGGTGATGCTGGACCTCTAGAAACAAAACAAACAAAAAAATAGAGTAATGGGATCTACACAGTTTGACCCTGAAAGCTCAGAGCTGCAGTAAGTTCTTTCCTCTGAGTTTCAGGGTGGTTTTGTGACACCTGTTCTTTGCACTGACCCTCCCGCTCCTGTGGTTTGCTCAGCAATTACTCCTCAGCATGGAGGGGGGACTTTTCACCCCCATCCAACTTTTACAGCCTTGCCCTGCTAAGCTGAGGCCTGGCAGCAAGCTCTGAGGCATCTCACAGTAGGATAACGACCCTTTAAATAGCACTGGGAGTCTCTCTTCTCAGGGAGAGCTAATTAAGTTGTTCAGTACATGCTTAGACATATGCTGACCTGGTATGGCCTTAACAGGTCCTCTTCCACCTACCAGATAAATAATACTGCCTTAAAAATATCCTCCCAGAGATGTGTTACTGAGGCAACAGCCAGGTGGGGGGGCTGACTACAGCTCAGTGGCTGAAAGTAGTATTTATGTGTGTTACTCACGGGCTAAGCTCTCTGCTGGTGTACTCAGTTAAGTGATTTTTAAGTTCTGAAAGCACTGCTGCAGTTGCCTCTGCTGACACCTCACAGCACACAGGCCAGACAGTCACACCTGTATGCAGCTCCTTTGCTTGGTGTTCAGCCCAAGAAGCTCATTTAACAAAAACACAGGGTTGCATCGATAAAGAATGTGGTCCACAGGATTGGAATTCCTCCCCGTGCTCTTGCATGGGATTGCACTAGATGAAACTGAGCTAATATGTCCCCCAGGGGTCTGTCTTGGCTCCAGGCAAAGAATTAATGAATGGGAAGTACATCCTAAAGTAGGTTTCTTTCTGGTGTGATATGGCCCAGCTTTCCTGGACTTCTCTTTAGTTGTGCTGATTTATAGCAGGTGAGGATTTTGCCCAGCTGGGATAAATTCCCCCCTCCTGTGTCATGGTGTTTTATGGGACAGATGTGCTACAGGGTGGGCTCACAGCAAACCCTTGGCTATCAAAATACCCTTTTCAAGAAATTTCAAGTGAAGAAGAAAGTGCTGAAATATGAATCCTGTCCTGGGTTTTACAGAAAACCCAACCAGTGACTGATAACAGCCTCACTACACTGATCCTTTGCTAGAACACAGCAAAAACCCCCACCCCAAAGACTTTGAAATTCTCTAAGACCTGATGAAATATTTGCAACACAGGCTCAGTTTCTTGTCCTAAACTGAAAACATAATTGCAAACTGCAATTCACAGGAGTCAGGAGACTCAGTCCTGCTCTTGCTGGCTCACCTGGATAGGGTGGCTGCCTGGTGGAGCTGCTGTGGGCCATGAGAACCTCAGTTGCAGTCCAAGAGAGGATAGTGAGCTCTCTGAGCAAATCCCAGCCCCAAAGAGAGACCCCTACAAACTTGGAAGAGCACTGGGCTCTGTTCAGGGGATAGCATTGGGTGATTTCTAAGGGTTTTCAGAAGAGTAACTTAGAAAATAATTCTACTTTTGCTCAGTTTAGGCTTTCTATGGAGGATCTGGACCCCTGTCAGAAAATGTCCATGGACCCATAACCCCAGAAATTCACCATTTAGTGCTAATGCCTGAGGGTGAATGTGCTGAGAGCAATTCTGCCTTACTGCAAACATTCTCAAAGTGCTCCTAAAGCTACAGATCGCCCTTGTTCTAAGATGAAAAATGGATTTCCAGGAGCAGGCACTAAAGAGGAAGAGCCTTGCTTATGAGAAAAAGGCTTCCAGACAGTTGTGGGTTATCTGAAGGAGGGTGAAGTCATCTTCTGTGGGAGGATAAGCAGGTTTGAAACGCTGCAAGTGGCTTATTCTGACTGATGCAGTGTGACTAAAGTATACAAAACCAGTTAGAGGATGAGGTTTACCTTCTCCACATGTCAGGGTCAGTGCCTGCTTGGTCAAATGCCATTTTTGATTGCATCTCTATAGTGCTGCAAGTATTTGCCTCTTTCTTATCCAGATAATGCCAAGGAGCACAGCCAGAGCCATGAGAGACGGGGAGTGTGACAAGGGCTGAAGGGAAGCAGATGGAAGAGACCTTCCCCATGGAAAGGCAGCCTGGCCACCAGTGCTGGTAAGTCCCTCCCTGCAGGCCAGCTCAAGGACTGTTCAAAAAGCAGCTCCAAGTGTTTTCAGCGTGGTGCCCATGAATAATTAACCCAAACAAAACAACAAGTAGTGTTTCCTCATCAGCTCGCCATGTGGTCCAGGCTGCCAGTGACTGACTCAGCTCCTGAGAGTCATGAATCAGTGAAAGGCCCAGGAAAGGGGATTTCTTCCCCGGGTGATGGAGCAAGAAGGAGCTGAGGTGGACTTTGCTTAGGGCCTTGGATGGGGACATGGGACATCTGAGCCTCCTTTGGACTCCTTCTCAGGATTCTGCAGTAAGTTGGTTGGCTTTTGTTTTCCTGCATGTAAGTGTGAGATGATTATTTTTCCCTTTCACCCTGTCCATGCAGCTGTAAATGACTCAGGTTATGGAGACTCTCTGGGCTCCAGAGCACTTCCTATACAGTGAAGCCCCATTTTCAGCTTACAGGCTCTATACAGCAAATAAGTGATAAGTGCACTAGAGACAGTCCTGGCAGCCTCTGCATGTCCAAAGGACAGGAACTGGTTGGTGTCTGCTACAACAACCACCTCACCTGATCTCAGGGACCCACAGTTACACCAAAACTGCCTCATTTTGGAGCCAGGGTTTATATGGCAACCAGCCTCCTTGTGTTCTTCTTCTGTCTGCAGCTGGTCCCCTGCTTTGCCTGCTCCAATAACTTCTGAACCAGCTGACCTGATTCAACCCAATTTGATTGAAAGAGAGAGGTCTCACAGACCCAAGATTCCTGCAATTTTCATGAACAAACAGCAGCTGGATAGAAGAGAGACATTTAAGCTAATATTCTATTGAAGGAAAGGCAATTACACCTTTTGCTCCCTGCCTGTTTTGGGATGCAGCAGCCAGGTGACCAGCTGGCATTTAGATATGACTGGTCAATCAGTTCCTGCCCAGCTTCAAACCAGCCCCTGCACTTACTACCCTTGCCCTGCAAAGCAAGAAGCTGCTGGAGCAGCCAAGGATTTTGCTGGGAAGGTCTGGAGGGCATCAGGTGCCCTGAGGATATTGCAGTAAGCTGGGAGCACCAGGAAAGGAAGAAATAAAAAGCAGCTGTAATACAAATCAGAAGAAGAACAAGTTTCACCTGTTTCTTACTCACAGAACAACTTGATTTTTAGGTTCGAACTTATTTTTAGGAAAAAAAAAATGGGTGTTTCACTAATCTCTACAGTGCTTTCCCCAGAAAATTCCAATGACTGGCAACTTTTACAAAACACCCCAAATCTGCATTTTCTGGGTTTTTTTTGGCCATGAGAAAACATTTGATTCTTTTTTTGCAACACAAGCATTTGACAAAATGCTATGGAAAACAGAAATTTTAATTTTCTCTTTCTCCAAAAACATTCCCCCAAGAAGATACTCAGACTTTGCACAGAAAGAGATTCTAAGACAAAAACATGAACACAGTCACAGGATGAACATCTTTCAGTCCAAGCAAGGGGGATGGACAAACAGTGGGATGGGACTAAGCATGGGGAGAAGGAATGTGAGTTTTCCAAGATGAACCAACAAGGCAGGAGCTTGTGGGGGCCTGGTGCTGTTGGGTCAGCAGTCTGTCCATCCTGTCTGTCTATCCTGAAATAATGAACGTCTTGGAGCAGAGCCAGGACTTCCCTGAGTGCTTGGAAAGTGCCTCACACAGCCCTGGATGTAGTCATAAGTAATAATTAAAATTATAATAATAATAATAAAGGGGATGTGTGCCACTGGAGATGGGACACACTGAGAAACAGAGTCCTAAATCTATGCCCCTCATCTAGTAAAGGTACATTTTGCTTCACAAAGCCTGGGAGACAGGATTTGCCTCCCTGGACTCGATAATCACAGTCTTTTGCTCTGCAAAAGGCAAACTGACCTGAGCTGAAATAGGTCCAGTATCTACTCTAACACCTCCTGCCTGTAGCTGGCAGCTCTGGTCAGCTCTGGAAGGTTTTTTACAGCTCAGGGGGATATCTGGAAAGACTAAATTAACTGTGGTGGTGTGGGGAGCTGCCTGGACTAATGTTTTTTTCAGAGATAGGCTTTGATTGACACTTCAAATCTGCCTGACAATCTTTTATTCTAAGTGCAGTTGCTGCCTTTCTTCAGAGCAGGAAGAGCTGGTTTGGTTGCTGTCCTTCAAATGATGCATCTTATCACAAGGGAAAAAGTAGGAAAAAAACCACAAACCACCTAGAAAGAGCCACAGGACCAGCATAAAAAGAGGTAAAACTGACTGGATCTATTTGAGGTATTTCTGCTTTTTTCCTCTATGCCACAATCCAATGCAAGACTCTTGAGAACAGGGTCAGCTCTTGTTCCTCAGTGCTCTGAGGAACAAGAGCTGACTGTTTTTTTTTTTTTTTCTTTGTTTGCCTGTTTATTGTGGTGTTTCCTGCAAGAGATTTGTTTCATGCTTTGCTCACAGAACTGTGCAACTCTTTAGTGATGAGAGAATCATGGAATGGACCACGATTGGAAGGGACCCATGAAGATCATTGAGTCCAGCCCCTGTTCCTGCACAGACCCCCCAACAGTCCCACCCTGGGCACCCCTGAGAGCAGCATCCAGATGCTCCTGGAGCTCTGGCAGCCCCAGGGCCAGGACCATTCCCTGGGGAGCCTGAGCAGTGCCCACCACCCTTCTGGGGGAAGAACTTTCCCCAGCATCCAATCTAAACCCCCCTGACACAGCTCCAGCCCTTCCCTAGCATTTCCAGTCCCAGTGCTGGGCAGACAGAGGGAAAACCTCTTTTACTCACTTGTTTTACACTGCCTCTTACTCCTAGTTGCAGGTATCCTTAATGCTTGCTGAGTGGTGGGATCACTCAGAACAGGTGGAAGCCACTTTTTATGGTGTAATTTAGACATTGGGAGTTTTACCTGAGTCTGGACAAGAAGGTTGGATCACCAAATGGGCAGAGATATGCTTCCAATCCACTTCTGGACACACCTAGGGGAAAAAATAAGTTTTTTATTTGAGATGTCCTGTCTCTCCTTGCTTTTCTAGGTCCTTCAAAACCAACCAGGCTCTTTGGAGTTTTGCCTTTCTGCAAAAGGGAAACTGACCTGAGCTGGATTATGTCCAGGATCTACTCTAACACCTCCTGCCTGTAGCTGGCAGCTCTGGTCAGCTCTGGTCTGCTCTGGAAGGCTTTTTGCAGCTCAGGGGGATATGTGTGAAGACTAAATTAACTGTGGTGGTGTGGGGAGCTGCCTGGATACCAGAAAAGATGCTGCCAGTAAGAACTACTGTGAAATGGATGTTTCCCTTGCTGTCTGTGAACACAGGTGTGGACAAGACCACTGGAAGGTGTGTTAGGTCCTGAGTGTATTGCAAGATGGAGAAGTTTGCAACTTCACAGTGCTGCTCTGTGGATGGGACTGCTGATTGCTGGGACTGTTTTCCTTTGGGATCCTGCTGCTGATGGAGCAGCACAGACAGGATTATCCAAAGCAATGCTGTTTCACCTCCACCTTGGAGCTGCAGCGAGGCCTTTCCAGCAGCTCCTTCTCTTGAGCTTCATGAGCAGAAGACAAGCCCAGACAGCTCATCTCCACCAGTGACTGTGTTCTAGTCAGGCAGCTCAGGCTGGGGCATGTTCCAGTGGCTCCTCTGTTGCTTCTCCTGTACCTGAGACATGCATGCATCAAATGTTTCAGTTGATGGGGCCATCAGCTTGCCAGCTTTCCTCGCTAAATTTACTTTTTAAAGTTACATCAGTGCTGTATCCAGAGGGAATGCAGCAACAGATGCAGCTTGTGAAGTCTGGCTTTAATTCACCCGCCTCATTTCATTTCCTGCCCTGCCTCCTAATCAGTGAGTCTGCACTAGAGGCTCTGGGAATACCATGGGTTTTTCCACATGCAGGAGAATCCCGACACAGTGGCTGAACTCCCGGGGGTCTCAAGCAGGCTGTGTCACTCTCCCTTGAGGCTGCTTCATTATGGATTTCCCTCCCCCAGCAGCACTTGCAGACACTCTCCAGCCCATGGCAGCTGCACCTCATTTCCTTGCAGCTCTGCTGGCACAGGGCAGCTATGTCACATTATCCTCTCTTAGCCTGTGTGGCATTCCCTCCTGGAAGTGCTCTCCTTCAAGGTTTTCAGCCCCAGGCCTTGCTTTTCAGGGCCACATGCTTCTTTTTGGGAGCTGTGCTATGTCAGACATGCTGCTGGGGACATTTGGGCCTTGTCACCTCCCAGGGTGGGACCAGCAGAGCCTGGCTGGGGCTCCTTTCTCAGGGCCCTGAGAGTGTCACCTCCAGGTGTCCCTTCTCCAAGGACAGTGGCATCAACTCAGCTCAGTGGTGCTGTCAGGCACTGCCTCAGACGTTCAGGGCTGTCAGGAAGCGCCAGTGAAAGGGTTTCTGGCACTTTTGCTTTGTTTAAGCAGACTTCCTCTGTACTGGGGATTTTTTTATTATTATTATTTTTTGGGCTCCCGTTAATTCCAGGCAATGCTGCTCTGTTGTTTAATCAGCTGGTGTCACAACTCTGGGAGACAGGAAGGCTGCCTTTGCCTGGCAGTACCTATTTTGTGATACCACTGCTTTACCCTCCCACATTATAATCTGTACCAGATTGCTCTTTGCCTGCTAAAATGGACAATTAGGATCCGGTTGTAATGCAAATCGCCCAGTAGAATAAAAGCCTGTGGGGAACAAAAATCCCGAATAAGTGGTTATTGTCAGCCTTTGTTATGGCGTGATGACTTCAACTCTGCTCCTGCTCTGTGAAGGGTCGGGAGGGGAGAATCTGTTGTGCCTTTGTGTTTTATGGGCAGGAGCTCGATGTAAGGCTGCCTTTAGGCACCGGCGGCCCTGATAGTGTGTGTGTGTGTGTGTGTGTGTGTGTGTGTGCAAACCTAACACAGATTCCACCCACACTGGAAATTTGATGATTGCCTTGTTTTTTCAAGGCTCTGTTTTATCTACTAGAGGCCAAACCCGTGGGGTAATTGCCAGTCTCTGCACAGGGGCTGAGACGACGTGATGAGAAAGAAGCAGAGAGATGCTGAAATTTCAGTCTGTTACATTAATGTGCTCCTAATCCTGATGGCCTTGTAATTGTGCTGCTGTCACTGGTGCAGTCGCAGTTGTTCTTGTCACTGTTTTCCCATGTTTGGTGCTAAATGTTGTAAATGAAGAGAAACGTTTAGATTTGTAAAGGAATCTAAATTTACCGTGGAATTAAACACACAGGAGCCTGAAAAGTCAAATGGAAGAGGTATGTTTTCATTTCAAATGGCAAGTTTCATTTCAAATGGCAATGTAAGGCGATATTTTGTTGATACAGCTGCTTTTACTGCAGATCTGCTTTGCATTTCCCCAGGCCATGGGTAACAAAGAATGAAGCTGAATGCTTTCTCATCCTTGAGAGCTGAGGTGGAATATCTGTGTTTATAAAGTGTTGGAGCTGGCAGTCAGGAGGTCAGTGTTTGTAAGGGTTACCTGAGTTTGTGCCCTACCTGTGAGATCCAAAGTGAGAACAATGCCTGTCCATGTCTCATGGGAACGGTGGCTTCCAGAGGAAGGAACAAGTGTGAGAGGTGGTGAAGCCAGATGGATGAGCTGAGTTCAACGTCCTCCTAGAAGCTATGGCAACATAACTTGTATATCTACTCAGAAAAGCCTTTGCAACTACCATAAATGACTTTAAATGGCCTTATTTTCCTGCTAGCAGTGAAATAAGCAGCTTCAATGGGGAGGAGTAAATCCACTTGATTACACATGTAACCAATAACACCCTTATTGGTTATTACTAATAACCCAATCTATTACTGGTAGCCTGGCTGCTGAAACAGGCAGTCTTATCTGCCAGGGAATAACTGCACAGCTCCTAAATTTCCAATTACAATGGAACAGGGGGAGTCAGAGGGGCCTCAAGGGAGGAAACTCAGTAGGAAGCAAAGTCAACATGGAACACTTTGGTTATAAACAACGTGTGTGACAAATGAAATGTCCTGGGGCCAGTCTATCTTTTGAGGAGGATTTCTGCCAGGCAAGGCTGAGCTCTTTCTGTCCTGACACTTTCCTAAGGCCATCCATGGTGTTTGTATGTCAGGTCATGGGGTGATGGAAGTGTTGGCTTAATCTTCTGGAGGAAAGAGGGGCCTCTAGACCTTGGATGTGCAAAGCAGCTCAAGTTCAGGGCTTCAGTCCAGGATTGAGATGAAATTTCTCCATTGAAATCAATGGCAAAGCACCTGATCACCACAGCAGGAGTGTTCTCACACAGCAGAGCCCTGGGAAATTCTCTCTTGGAATAGATCAGATTCTGCTCTTATTTATGCAATTATAAATTCAGTGTAGCTCTGTTTGAAACAACTGTTTTCATCCAATGCAAATAAGATCAAGATCTGGCCCAGGCTGCTTTTGTACACAATGGAAACTGACTGAATTATGGAAAACAGGAAACAAATCTAATGTAAATCTGAATGGAAATATCATGCACTCTGTTACATCAGAATAAATTGGAAGGAAGTCTGTTGATTCTAGTGGAATTCATCTGGATTTACACCAGACTGTGGCTCAGCATTTGTCAGTTGGCTGCACACTGACATCAAAACTCAAACCATGCCCCCTCATCTGAATAGCTTTGAACATTTTCACCCCTTTCCTTTATATTTAAGCCGTTGCCTCTGCATCCTGGTGGCTGATTAGCCTTTTCAAACAAATAAACCCCTGCAAACAGGCATCAACAAATAAGCCTTGCTCTCACTAGCATTTGCAGAGTCTAAATGATGAATATGAAATATGAAGTACTGAGCTTGAGTTTAGAGTCACTTAAACTTGCTCCTGCTCCTCTGTGTTCACACTGTAGAGCAGAAGGATTGAGCTCACGAGGGGACAGATCTTGACAAAACCATTCTGATTTCCCCAAAGGAGAGAAGTCCCAAATTCATTGCCCTCTCATTAGTACTGGCCAGCAGTTTCCTAGGACACACAGGATTTACCCTCCAGTAGATCAGCAAAATATTGTCATTCTTTCACTCTTGCTGTCTTCAGGCAGATGGTCAGAATGGAGCCAAACCCCTCCCTAATGGATTTAATAGAATCTAATTAATTTATTAGGGAATTGTGTCACACTCTGTTTCCACAGGCAAGTTCCTGCACAGGGGAACATGGGAACCTGTGGGTACTTTTCGTGGGAAAGCAAGAGGGTTAATTAATGCCTGAGCAACAAATTTGACTCCCTGAGTGAAAGTCACTGGAAAAACACAGTATCTGAGCAAGAGCACAGCCACATCAGCCCTTCCCTTGATTCTCATATACCCCAGCTTCTTCCTCAATTCAGTTTTTAATCTCTGCTCATGTTTCTCTTCAGATAATTAGTAAAATGCATCTTAATTAAAACAAGAGGAGGAGAAGACACACAAACAAACAAAAGCCCTAAGTCAATGGGATTCAGGCAGGGGCAAAGCCAGTATTCAAATACAAATCTTGAGCCAGACATGATAATAACAGTTATGGAAAGTGTATCAAAGGTAAAAAGTTTTCTGAAAGTTGGAAAACTGTTTGCCTGTACACCTTTCTGAAAAAAGGGATTGGCTAGAGCCTGATGTCTGAGTACCACAGAGCCTGACCTGAAATCAGTCTCATGGGGAGAAGAGCTGGGGAGCTGTGTGGTCAGTAGTCTTTGTTTTTCTATTTCTCTGCTCCTGATTTTCTGTGTGATCCTCAGGAAATTACCCGGGCAAGATTTTCACAAGTGGCCCCTGTCTGTGGCTGCTGTGATGTGCAGATGTTCAACCTGAGATGTACCTGATCACCCTGTGCTGCACCATTAGCAACAGAGCACATGTGGATCCCAGCCACAGGATCTGCATGTGCCAGCCACTCCCTCTCAAGAGTCCTTATGTCCCCATCTGTAAATTGATAAAATAAATACTTTGCTGATTTTATAAAGCTATTAAACGAAACGGAGGCTTTTGAAAGACCTGTGGTTATTATGGCTTAGTTTTGCTTAGGTTTATTCCTAAGCTTATGTTCAAGGCCAGGTTGGATGGGGGGCTCTGAGCAACCTGGTCTACATTTCTGCCCATGGCAGGTGCTTGGAACTGAATGAACTTTAATGTCCCTTCAAACCCAAACCATTCTGTGATTCTGTGACTCCTGCAGGTGAGCTCTGCCTAATTTGTGAGAGCTTCCTCACTGCTGCAGGCCCTGTGTGGAATGCAATGTCTTTGCTATCTTGTTTCTGTCCTTCACAGCATCATCACCTGGAATAAATAAATAAATCCCCACAGCTAGGATGCACCTGCCCGTGGTGTGGTTGATACAGAAAGAGAAACTCCAGCTTGTAGGATCATCTGTGGACGGCGGGGAGAGGGAACTCTGCAGAGCTGAGACATTCTAGAACACGTGGGTTTATTGCAAGGGTGGTGGGTAAAAAGGGCCTTTTGCCTTCAACCACCAGCCTGGGCTGAGGGGGAGTCCCAAAGAGAGAGGGAGAGAGAGAACAAGAGGGTGAGAGGTAAGAGAGGAGGGAGCAGGAGAGCCAGAGAGAGGTGGCAGGGTCAGAGCACAGGGGAAAGAGAGCTAAGAGAGAGCTAGAGAGAGGAAGAGGGCTAGAGAGAGAGCAAGAGAGGAGGAGAGTCAGAGAGTGTGAGGTCTTTGTTACAATACATTATATCTCCTTTTGTGTTGAATATTCCAATTTACACTAACCAACCAGTACATGACACAAAACCCTATAGAATCTACATACAGCCTATAACAACTACTACATTACCACACTGTGTTATATTTTAAACTCTAAAAACTACTCTTTAGACTATTCTCTTTTGCTACATTGACCTTTGGATCCCTCAGCCAGCAGAAGGGTGTTTATTGTTCAATCCAAAGGGATTCTCCTTCAGCTGGCTGGGCTGTTGTTTTCAGGTTATATAGTAACTAAGGCTGGGTATCCTACAACTCAAAGCAAGCTTTCCATTTCTATTTCCATTATAGGTTTCATATTTTCAGACTCTTTTGCTAAGCAATCATATTTATAAGGTTTCCCTGATTCATCTTCCCCAACACCAGCTCACTCATTATCACAGCCTCTTTCACTCTGTTTGCCATGTAGCACAGGCTAACTCCATCCATGCCAGTGAAGTTGGCACGTGTGACCTTGGAAGCAAAGAAAGCATTAATGAGAAGAAGCTGGGAGTCAGCCCAGTCTCAGCTCTCTGAAGGGCTGCACCATATGCAGTCACACCATCACAGAATTGTGGAATGTCCCGAGCTGGAAGGGACCCACAGGATCATTGAGTGCAGATCTTGGCCCTGCAAAGGCACCCCAGCAATCCCCACCCTGAGCCTGGGAGTGTTGTCCAAACGCTCCTGGAGCTCCTTGGAGAGTCTCAGCTGCATCACTGGTCTTTACTGGCTGCCTGTAAATGATCCAAGTGCACAGGAGAATAAAGCTGATATTGAGGTGGATGTAATGGGGCCACCAAATAGAGTCAAGAGAGAATCACAATTGCAGAGACATTTTCTGCTCCAGCAGTACAGGAAGATGGGGGGCAGGTTTTTTTGGTGTTTATAGGAGTAAAACTCTTTAAGCAAGGACCTTAAAAGTGGGAATAATTATAATTTACTGTTCACACCATGCAGTGGGGAATCAGGCCCAAGCATGTAGCTACAAGCTTTAGCTATAAATGCTGTGGACTGACTGTGCTGTACAGAGATTTACTGAGTCACATTGATTTCAGAACTGCTCTCCCCAGCGAATGGCACTGTTTTATTCCAGTATGGTTGTGAGACCCTACACTTGATTCTGACCTTATATTCTGAAAAATCAAGTGATTTTTGGTGGGTATATGCTTGACTTACTTGCATATGCATGTAACATGCCTTCAAGAGCTGATACAACCTTGATAAGATTCTTATTTAAGTTATTCTTCTAGTTAAACCCTATTATGTTGGGAAGAATTCTTTCCATTTCCTCACAGAGACTCTGTGAACACTGAGCTGGGTCTTAGGGCAGGAATCAGGTTTGCCCCTGATGGCAATAGAACAGGTTAGCCTGTAAACCCAGAGTAAATTTGCAAACTCCATTTGTTAAAAAGAAATGCATTAATGGATTCTGTGACTGATCTCCTGAAATGTCATTTGAATGGTTTTGACTGTGCGTTTGTTTTATTCCTGGGAAATTTCACAGTACAAAAAGACTTTTATTTTCCCTTCTTCATTTGCCAAGAATCTCTTTGAAAGTTGTTTGTTATATAGACTGAGGTTTGGGCCAGATCTTTAGCTCACATAAGCAGATGCATCTCTACTGACTGCTGTAAAAATATTCTGATATACCTGAGCTGAGGATCAAGGACAAGGAAATGAAAGAAAGAAACTGCTAGGAATAAAGCTTTTTTGACCAGGGGAGAAGCTACTGCAGGAAACATATTATTTCCTAAAAAGAAAAACAATAAATAATAATATTTTTTTTAAAAAATCTAAAATTACAAGCTTATTCTTTGGGATATAAATGCCTAGAACAAGTCTTGCTGACCCAGTGCCATTCTTCCATCAATCCCTTTTTATGCTGTTAATTTGAGACCTTTCCCACTGCTTTCCTGCTCTGCCTCCCAGGGCATGTGCAGGAAACACTGGGTGGTTTTAATTAAAATATTCCACTGTGAAAAAAGTTTTTAAAAAAAATTAAATATAAAGTCTTTGCTGACAGTGAATTGGAGAATGTGGTGCTATGGAAGAGTCTGCATTATTTGAGATTATTTTAGTGCTTCTGAAAGCAAATGCTCAAAAGCCAAATGCTGAGAATGCAACAATTAACGTTCCTGGGGTCAGATGTGCTCGGATCAAGAAGAGACAGGGACACAAGGCAGATGTGGGAGTAAGGAGAACAACCCATAGACTAATGAGACACTAACATGGGGAATAAAAGGAGAAGAAAAGGGAAAATGAGTTAACTGAAGCCTTGGTCTAGCCCTGAGCTCATTAGCACGTGCTCAGAGAGGTGTTCAGAAGGACCCTGGACATAAAGTCATGAGGCAAACCTGTATGACAATGGAGAGTGTAGAAAAAGCTCAATTCAGGGCTTAAGCCAGGGTTATTTAAGCTCTGGATACATTGGGCTAGATCTGCTCAGTTCTGGCTGCTTACACCTTCCTCTGAAGCTTTTAGTACAGTAAAAGGATGCTGGAAGAGAGGAGTCTCCTGCTGCCAAGGCACCACCATCACTGGGGAGGTGACTCTTTTGTAGTTTAATAGTGGGTTGTCAGTTTTCAGGCCTGTCAGTGCAGTGCCTTTCTCCCACAGCCAGGAGCTCATTTCGTGGATATGAAAGAGGACAGAGCTGCTTTTTCTCTTAAAAGGAGAGAAGAAACACTCCTCCTGACAGAATCCCAGTGAAGGTGCTGGACTATCAAATGCTGGGAGAATTCCCTAAAAGCATTAATTGTGATAATGCCAAAAGCAACACAAGCTACACTGAGAGATGATGCAGGAAGGGTGTCCTTGGTGAGATGTAGGGCCAGACTGTGGAGCAGCTGCAGCTGCTTGAGGAAGGAACACTGGGCCAGGAGATGTTGGGAAGTGGCCTTTGCTATTCCAGCTTCTAGGAGCACATGCTCTTCCCAGCACTTCTTCTCCTTCCTGTTGCTATTGACTGAATTATTGTTTCTGTTTCCTGTCACTTTGAGCAAGGGGAAAGGAGAAGGAGCTGGTCTACAAGGCAATTTTCAGTGTGCTTCCCTGTCTGTCTGCTCCCTACAAACAGTTGTTTTTTCTTAGGGATAAAGGCAGAAGATAATTCCTTTAAGTGGCAATTAAGCTCCAGGTGGTTGTAGAAAGCTGCAGCTTTCTCCAGATCCTGCAAAGACACAGCTTGAGTCCCAGGTTTCCCTACTTCCCTAAACCAGGAGATTTTTTTTTCCTGGCTTTGTTTTGTGTTTGGTGGTGATTATACTTCTCCAGGGTAGCCCAAAGTGATTGGAGCAGCAGGGAAAATGACAAGCTGAGGATGCTCCATAAACTGGCTGTGCCCTTTTCCCAAAATGCACTGATTTCATAGAGCAGGGAACAGTTTAATCTCAATCCTGATTTGAACACCTCATGTTTCACCTGCAAAACCTCTGTTTCCCAAGCAGTGAGCCCAGTCCAATTTCCTTTTACCCCTGCTGCTCTGGCAAGCCTTAGGAAGAGACTTTAGATCGTGTTGGATGGAATACTGAGGGCTGGTGGAGCAATACTTGTGTTCCAAGACTCCAAGTGAGTCTCATCTGCAGACTTGTGTGATGGCTTTGGCTCATTAACTAATGAGGTTAATGAGAACACCTGTATGAGACATCTGACAGGAAGGGGCTGTGTCCAGCCCTGGTGATGGCTCGAGGTGACACAACGAAGTCCCTGGCAGAGCTGGCAGCCAGCAGAGCACAGCAGGGCAGAGTTTCCTCTCCAGGTCTGAAGCCATCTCATCCCTCCTTTGAGGCAAGTGGATGGACACAGACGTGGGCACAGGTGTGAGCTCAAGGAGATGGGTCATATTCAGTGAGGCTTGTGAGCCTTGAGGGCTTCAGAGCCAACCCACACCTCCACCAGCAAAGAAATGTGAGCCACTAACTCTGAGAATCTCGTTTTCTCGGACAAGCTGACTATCAATGGCACCTAATAGCAGAATGTTACCATTTCTACCTGGTTTTAATGATTTATCACCCCTGAATTATGCACCACGGGTGACAGTAATGTTCTCTGATGTGGACAGGTGGATGGAATCACATCTCTCTCTGTTTGGTGTGCTAACAGAATCAGAATTAATATTTTGTCTTGCCTGGCTTATCTTAGCTGGCAGTAGCTATTATTTCACCTACTCTCTCTTCTCCCTCTCTGTCACAACTGAAATACTTTGAATTTGAGCTACACTTGAAGCAGGACTCACCTCAAATCAGATTTCCAATTCCTTGACCGCAGTCCAACCCCAACGCCATCAGTCTGCACTGAGCCCAGGCAAAGTCAGTCATGTAATGGGATGGATCAAGCAGGGAGAAGACCTTTTGTGGGTGACTGCAGCCTCTTGCAGGCAATTACATTTGACTTTGACATGCTAGTCAGCACGGGGAAGAGTCAGTGAGAAGCAGCCCCACACCAGGCAGCACAACACACAGTGCCACGAGCACGTGCAATCCCTCCTGGGGATCTCAGGGACATCCCTGGGAGTGTGTCACAGGATCCTGTGCAGTCCTGCTGCAGGGCTCCCAGTGTGTCTGTGTAGGGCACACCTGTGGGGGAAAGCAAAGAGCATTTGATTACTCACAATGTGCTTTTCCCCTTTCTTTTTTTTTTTTCCCTTTCTTTTTCTGTGCTGTTCCCACTAGTGCTGAATTACAGTCACCACGACCTGTTCCTGCCTTCCAGTGTGGGATTCTATGTTGTGTTAGATTCTGTACATAATTGCATTGTTTGCCTTCTTTATTTCCCTTTCTCCTCCCTGCTCATGGTTGTTTGTTTTCTCTTCATGTGTGGCATAAAAAAGGCTGTTTGAAGAGAAACTACCCAATACAAATGAAACTGAGTGTTGCTTTTGGAAGATCCAACTGAAGCCTGAGCAGAACTGATAGTAAATTATGAATTAGCTGGAGATTTTTATCACTTCTTTTCTTTGTCCTTACTTTTTCTTGTCTTTTTTTTTTTTTTTCCCCTCCCTGTGTGTTTTTTTTAACCCTAATTAAAATGTGCTGGGCACAAAAGTGTAATGAAGAGTTGGACTCATTACTTTTGTTTATGGCAAAATCCAAGTGGAACAGAACTCTAAATGGGCTCTGGTTGAGTCCCATCTCCCTCTATAAAGAGTGTAATAAATATCAGCCACATTGATTTTCCTTCTCCTGAACTCTTCCTATTTGTTCTGGTCTAAGTGCACTATGTTTTCCTCTGAGGTTCTTTTGCTCTAACTGTTCTATTATCTGTTGTTGTTGTTAATCTGTGTTGAGAGTGTAATTGAGATCCTAAGAGGGAGGTTAAGAGAAACCCCCTCAGGAAGACATCAGACCTACATGAAGAAAGAGAAAAAATAAAATAAATAACCCAAGCCATTGAGGCCAACTGCACCATTTACCTGGTTGAGCCATTTCCTTCAGCAAGGACTTTCATCCACTCCAGGCTCAGCTCTCTTTCTGTAATTAGTTCTCTGTATGTGCTTTTAACTTCAGCTTGATTTTTGCATTGATTTCTTTGCCTTGGGGGGACATTTACCTCTTCATTCCTTACATCTGATTTTCCCACTACCTGCAGTTATCCACTGAACTGGTGTTACAGGCAGAGGTGAGATGTGGCCCCTTTTCTCTTCCCCTTTTCCTGCTGTGATTTAACCTGGCCCCAGTGACACAGGTACATGTTAGGAGGGGATGTGGAAGATCAAAGCACAAATGCTCAATTCCCCTTGGGTTTCCCAGGGAAGGAGGCATGAGCATGACTGAAAGCTTCCCCAGACATGGGGAACCACCTTCACCCAGCCTCAGGCATTGCTTTTGTTATAAATGTATATTATAAAGTTGGCCTTTCCCAAGGTGTGTGCTATATGAATAATAACATTGTAGTAAGGATGTAAGTTTTTATTTCTGCTATTAGTAAAGAAAACTAGGCATAACAGGAGTAGTTAATATAGTATACTTAAACTGTCTGTTTGGTCGGGATAACATCCAGTGAACATGAAAAGAAGACCCTGCTATTGATAAAATATCCTTAAACTGTCTGTTTAATCAAAATCACATCCAGTGAACATGAAAAGAAGACCCTGCTATTGATATATCAACCATCAGCATCTCCCATCTGAGGAAAGTCTGGACCATGGAGGTGACAATGAAGACACAGCCCAGAAACACACGTGCTCTAAAAAGGGGGACCCAAGGAGGGACCATGCAAAGCAGTTCCTGGAATATGGAAATTAGTTTATGGAAAAATATGAATATTCAACAGATTGATACAATAGAAAGGGTGTTTAAAGAATGTCTCTGATACAGCAGGGTGTGGACTTGGTTGAATGCCAAGTCACCCGGCCTGGCCATACTTTGCTTTTTTTTCTATCTCCTAATTGTCTTACTTTCTATTAAACCTAATTCTTAAAATTTACATAGAAACTGAACCTCGTTTTTCACACTTTCCATCCTCCTCCAGCCCCCTGATCTGGGCACTCTCTGTCCTGAGCAGTTGAACTCCCTGTTCCCCTTGTTTGGCCACTGCCTCAGGGGTGTATTGCAAATACATGGAATCTATTATTGCCTGCTTGCTGTACCAGTCCCCAAATCTCAGCAGATAAAAGAGTTCTTAGTGTTTTCTTAATGTCTCTTTGTAGTTTATTAAAGGCCTAGGAGGCACTGAGGGGGAAATGAGAATGTGACTCAGAAATCCCTCTTCTCAGCCACGTGCTTCCTTCACTCTCTCATTTGTAAGCAGACTATTAAAAGTGAATTATCTGAACCAAGTGGCAACACTGCAATGGAAGGGCTGGGGGCAGGGAAGCAGCACTTCCCTCTGGTGCTTCTAGATGTGAGCAGCTTAGTTCAGCCACTTTCATCTGCCCCTTCCTGCCCAGATTGGATTTTTGCCATTATTTTACAGGAGGATTGTTGGCACTGACAGTTGCAGACACGGCTGGATTTGTTTTTCCCTCCAGACGTGATGAAAAAGTGTGTCCCTCTTGGCTGCCACGTGGGGATGTTTTTGTGGCTGACACAGAGCTGGGGAGAGGAGAGGGAAGTGCCTGTGTGGTGCCAGCTCTGCTCTGCTCTCCCTGGAGAACCCCTGGGCTGGGAGGCTCAGAGCTGACAGCTCCACTTGCCATCACGTTTCCATCGTGCCTGCTCCCAGGGATGTCTGATCAACGGCAGAAAATTGGGATGAGGGATTATCAGGCGTGAAGTGGTGCTGCTAAGCCAAAACCTCCCACTCCATTCATTAGGAGGAATCTCTGTTTTCTCTGCCCTGATCCAAATGGAGCAGGCTGAGGAGGTGGCAGCTGCTGTGTCTGGGCTCGTGTGGAGCAATTTGGGGCTCCTCCAGATCCTGGCTGGTCTCTCAGTGAAGGTCAGCTCCTCCTTCTAGTGGAGCAATTTTCTGTTTCTCAGTAGATGCTGGATCAAGCCTTTAAGGAATTAGATTCTGTTTTCAGTTTGTAGCTCAAGCTCTCAGAAATTCCCTTTCGATCTCTCCTCTTCTGTTCAGGAATTGCTCTGAGTGTATCTATTGACTTTCCATGGAAAGTGGACATGGCCAAGTAAAAACCTTGCTGCTGAAGATTTTACAGGAGTAATATTGACCTTCCCTGAGAGATACTGAAGATAATAGAAAGTCCTGATTCTCTGTAAAACTAAACTGAAATTGTATTTGATGAGTTCTATAAAATGCTTATAGATTTTTATTTTTTTTTCCTACTTTGGCTGAAACATCTTTTTTTTTTTTTTTTTTTTTTTTCTCACAAAGGCCAGATGCAGAATATTTACAGAGAGGGGGAAACCTTTTGCTTTGAAAAAATATTTGTACTGGCAAATCACTGCAAATTGGTTAACTCCCAGATGCATCTAAATAAATAACAGCAGAACTTTGGCTGCACTTGCAAAAAGCCCCCAAACACTGGATTTATGGGCTTCAGGTATAATTGGGATCTAAGCTAGGCTTACTGAATATTTACAGATTTTATATAGTTTCCAATGGAAGCAGCATCTGTGCAATCTTTTGGGGAGTAAATCCAGGTCACAGCCACTCCAAAACCAGCCCAACTCCTGTTTTTATTGGCAAGAACTCTGATTGCTGCAGGGTGCCCTGCTGTGGCCACGGGCTCACAGATCCTCCCAGAGATGGCACAGATTTTCCAGCGGTGACATCAGTTCCTTCCTCGGGTGACAAGCTGAGTTTCTGCACACTGGGAGGAAGCAAACAGCTCAGGGTTGGGTTGGATTTAGAGGGGTTTGAGCTCCCAGGGGTTATTCACTTGCCAAACTTCACCTGGTGCTGGGCTGGGCAGTGAAAGAGCCATCCTGTTTCTGGTGCCCAGGGCAATCCCAGGGGCTGTTATGCACTTAGAAAAAGTTGCAGGAAAATGGTAATTCTTCCTAAGAGCAGCTCAGACCTCCTGTTCTTGCTGCTCCTTGTCTCCTGTGGCTCATTT
Source organism: Trochalopteron elliotii (assembly GCA_024734555.1). Classification (NCBI taxonomy): domain Eukaryota; kingdom Metazoa; phylum Chordata; class Aves; order Passeriformes; family Leiothrichidae; genus Trochalopteron; species Trochalopteron elliotii. The sequence goes on from JANPWX010000348.1 coordinate 182,899, forward strand.
CCTGACAGGAGCTTATCAGCAGTGCTTGCTCTGAACCCTGTGGCCGTGGATCAGACCTCCTCCCTCTCTAACATCCCCAGCAACCACAGAACATCTTTAAACAACAGCCAGGTCTTGATTTGCTTTTTTGGCTCTCATCTTCATATTTTCCAGGTTTTGTGCCGTGGACAGAGTACAAAAATATTCCTCTCATTTTTAGAGAAAACTGAGGTAATCTGTGCACAGGAGACAGAGCACTGCTAAAGGTTTCCAAAGATTTTAAAGAGCTCCCACCCAATATACTGTGGCAACAGCAACCTGTTGTCTGACATAGCCTAAACCAACTGATTATTACAATGTACTTAAATTACCATTAATTAAAAATGTCTGAACTCTTTCTGTGTGTAAGCTTCACAAAGCACATGATCCCTGCTTTCCTCTGAAACCTTCTTTTATTTCCCTATCAGCTCTCTAAGTCTTCTTTCTCTGTCTTTTCTCAGCCTCTGATGGCTTTGCTCAGTTCATCCTCTGTCATTTGTGTCTGGATCTGGAAACATTTCTCAGGACGTTTGACTCATCCATCATTTAGATAATCACAAGGAAAAAAACCCACAGTTTCCAGCTATGAACATCCATAAAAAGCACAAAGGGAAAAAAAAAAAAAACAAAACCACCTCACCTTGAACTTCCCTTCCTGCTTTGCTTTTCATTTAATTTGAGAATCTGACTTGACAGTCTTTGCTCTGGCAAAAGTCCCACTGAAGTTATTAAGGGCAAGAGCTTGTCAGGATTAAGAGGAAGGATTTGAACTATCTGTGAGTGATAGCAATATCCCCAGTTCTATTAGGCCAGATAAGTACTGGCAAAGGACATTAACCCTGGAGCCTTGAGCCAGCTGCTGACTGCCCTGCAGGGAAAGGAGATGAGATTTCCAAAGGGGAACACTGGGAACAGCTGCTCTAATAAGGTTTTGCATCCCTTCCCTTGCAGAGCTGAACTCAGAACACTTCCTCTCGAGGTGCCCATCTGACCATCAGATACAGGGTGCTGGGAGAAGTGAATGGCCACTGAGGAGCCTAATGGGAATTAAGACTTAAAAGTTGTTTCTGGCACAGAGCCTGGGCGTGCTGGTGTCCATCAGAGGGGAGGACACAGGGGTGCAGCCCAGTCAGGCAGCTCTGGACAGCTCAGGGCTGGGTTTGGAGAGGTCTGAACTGCACTGCAGCCTGAGGGTGCAGGGGTTTGGGAACAGGAGGGAGCAGAGGCACCACAGATGGCTGTAACCTGGGGGAAATGTTTGATATCTCCCAGCAGCTTAACACCCCAATCTGCTGGTGGAAACTTCTGCTGCTTCTCTGCTCCCATTCCTCAGGGAGTGATTATTACACAGCTCAAACGCCCATTTGGCCATTTGAAGGGCAAACACGACTTCAAAGGCAGAGAATATAGAATGGTTTGGGTTGGGAGGGACCTTAAAGCTCATCCCATTCCACCTCCTGCCCTGGGCAGGGACACCTTCCCCTGTCCCAGGCTGCTCCAAGCCCCAGTGTCCATCCCAGCCTTGGGCACTTCCAGGGATCCAGGGGCAGCCACAGCTGCTCTGGGCACCCTGTGCCAGGGCCTGCCCACCCTCCCAGCCAAGAATTTGTTCCTAATTCCTGCTCTCTAATCTAACCCTGCCCTCTGGCAGTGTAAAGCCATTAGGACAAAGGGACAAAGGTGAGTGGATTGGGAAAGGGGACATCAGGACAGGGTCAGTTAAAAAAGCTTTCCTTACACGTTTTTATGCTTTCTTGAGCCTGCAGTACTGGACTGGTTCAGGGATTACATGTATTCCCAGCTAGGCACAGTGGAGGACAGTTCACACAAGCAGTAACCCCTGCCCTGTGCAGTGAATTGAAGAGCTGATCCCACTTTTGCAACCTTCTCTGTAACTCCTGTCCTGACACACGTCACATCTACATGTGCACGAGGTTCTCCATCCCTCTTAGTCGGGGGAGATCACGTTAATGCCAATGTTAAAACCAAATAAACACTGAAATAAATTTAAAACAAAAGTAAGGTTTCCAAGGCTGTTCCATCGCCACCACCCACCACCATTTAAAACTAATTGGGGCTTTGTTATATTCCCTCACCCAGTGACAGATAAATACTAAACTCCACTGGTTAACAATAATCACCCTAATTATGCCAAGATGACATTTACAATACAGGCAATTGCTAATCCATTACCTCACTCTGCTGAATACTAGAACACTCAAATTAAAAGTTATTCACCCACAAAGAACAATGTTTTAGTAGCTGACACAGCTTAGTAAAGGAATTTATTAAGGTAATTTGCAGTTTTCCCATAAATAAAACATTCTAGTGTTCCCCCGTCCTTCCCCCTCCCTTCCCCAAAGTAATCTTTTGTGATAAATCTTTTTTCTCTCTCTTGTAGCACCCTTAAAAAATAATAACTGAAACTGTCAGGCAGACTTACATATTTAAATTTGCTCACCTGAAAGACAACAGAGAGCTGCCCATCCATCTCTTCTGGCTCTTTCTGGAGAACAGGGGTGATAGTTTGGGGTTTGTGATGTTGTGGGAGGTCATTGCAATAAAACCTTCTCCAGTGTGGGGTTTCATTGAGACCTGATGACGGCTCTGAATGTGTCAGGGAGTTGTGCAAAAGTCTCCTGTGCCAAACCAGGACTCCCAGCCCTCATGGGGGAGATGCTGAGGGAGGAAGCAAAAGGGCTTTGAGTCTCCCCAAGCACAGGCTGGAGCTCACAGGGGTAAATTCTGCAGCTCTGCTCATGTGCCACCCCAAACCAAAGCCAGACAGGAGCCCAAAGGAAGCAGGAAGCTGCCTGTGTACCCCAGCCTGCAGCGTGGGGAGCAGGGGGGCACCTGCAGCTCTATTCCAGTACCTGGAGAACCTGTTTCTTTCAGTGGTCTCTTCCTGACTTGTTGGGGAAGATGAATCAGGAAAACCTTATAAATATGATTGCTTAGCAAAAGATTCTGGAAATATGAAACCTATAATGGAAATAGAAATGGAAAGCTTGCTTTGAGTTGTAGGATACCCAGCCTTAGTTACTATATAACCTGAAAACAACAGCCCAGCCAGCTGAAGGAGAATCCCTTTGGATTGAACAATAAATACCCTTCTGCTGGCTGAGGGATCCAAAGATCAATGTAGCAAAAGAGAAAAGTCTAAAGAGTAGTTTTTAGAGTTTAAAATGTAACACAGTATGGTAATGTAGTAGTTCCTATAGGCTGTATGTAGATTCTATAGGATTTTGTGTCTTGTACTGGTTGGTTAGTGTAAATTGGAATATTCAATACAAAAGGAGATATAATGGATTGTAACAAGGACCTCGATCTCTTTCCCCTGTGCTCTGACCCTGCCACCTCTCTCTGGCTCTCCTGCTCCCTCCTCTCTTACCTCTCACCCTCTTGTTCTCTCTCTCCCTCTCTCTTTGGGACTTCCCCTCAGCCCAGGCTGGTGGCTGAAGGCAAAAGGCCCTTTTTACCCACCACCCTTGCAATAAACCCACGTGTTCTAGAATGTCTCAGCTCTGCAGAGTTCCCTCTCCCTGCCCTCCACGCCTGATCCTACACTGACTCATCTCCCATCATTAAAGCACAAAAGGGGAAAATCTCCCTCAGTTCCATTACCTAGGAAGGAAGGAAGTCCTGCTGACAAGTATGAATAGAGGGAGGAAAGGGTGAAACAGACACAAAAAAATCAAAGCTGGGTTTCACTACACCCCGTGAGCAGCCCCTTGCCCCTAGAGCTGACCAAACCCCTGCCAGCAGCACATCCAGCTAAAGGATGCAGCAGGAAGGCATTTTTGGGGGGGTTTGATTTTTACTGTTATCACAGCAGCACTGCCCAGAGCTATTTTGCAATAAATCCGTGAGTCACAGCCAGCCAGGAATCCCTGCTACCACATCCCCACCATATGCTGACGTGCAGCAGCCCAGCCAGCATCCCACCTGGGGCCAGCCCAGGGGACCCCTGGGGGTCCCAGCCCCACCTGGGGCAGGCAGTGGGAGTGGGAGAGGCTGGGAGGTGTGGGCAGGGTCTGACAGACTCATCCTGTAACAGTGTGTGTTTTTGGGGTGCAGCCACAGCCCTTCTAGATCCCAGTCAGCCTCTCCAGTAGAGAAACTGCTTGAGAACTGCTCAGGGGACAGTTCAAGCTCACACAGCCACACACAAAGTTACAAGGCTGGCTCAGCAGAGAGGCAGAAGGCTCCCAGCCCAGATCAATTCCCAGCAAGTGTTTATTCCAGTGTGCTGAAGGTGAATCTGGAGCCAGAGAGGGGGAACATGTGTTTTTTCTCAGTTATACAGGGTCTCTGGTTTGTGGGTGGCACAGGGGGCAGGGCAGGGGACAAGTGACCACAGGGAAGAGAGGAACAGGACACCAGGCCCCATGTCCAGTGGGGAAACAGGGAAAGGGGATGCCATGGGGTGGGTGATGGACTTGCCAAACCCAGAGAGAAGATTGCACAATGTCTGCAAGGGTCTGTGGGGGAGAAGCCTTCTTTACACCTGGGGTATCTTTAATCCTCACTTTTCCAGGGGGAAATTCCTTTAATGGCATGAGGGACTCCACATCACCCCTGCAGTGGGAGAGGCTGGGAGGTGCAGGCAGGGTCTGACAGATTCATCCCTGCATCCACTCCAGCCACAAGCTCCCAGCCCTGTGCAGACACCCCGGGTAGAAAGGAGACAACTTCCAAATCTGTTCTGGGGAAAATGCAAGTTGTTTTTTTTTTTTCGAGGAAAGGCCTCAGTGTAAAGGAAATTGAGTAAGGAGAAGGGGTGCCATGAAAGGCAAGGCTTTAAAACAAGCACTGAGCTTCATATGGGGGTGCTCCTATTTGGAGATAAAGTGAGTGTTAATTTGAATGAACTTTATTCCTTCCCGAGGAAGGCAAGTGCAGCCTGATTAAAGCCACTTGAATTCTGAATCAGAGTCTGCCTGGGGAGTTAATGGCCAATAACAGGCAGAAAACAAAGCCGGGTAATGCTTGTCACAGCAGGGTTCAAACTTCAGCACATAACTTCTTATGACCTGAGAACTATATTTCATCTCAATATATAAACTGACAACCCCAGTTTGTACAGGCATATCAAGACAGTAGTATATGCCATTCTATTTGTTCCTGTTCAAGGGCACACAGAGCCCTGAGTACACAAGTGTGGGGCAATCACAGATTAGAGAAGATGAATTTCTACCCTTGGAGGGATGCAGTGACACCATCACCTCAGCCCTGCTGCTCACCCACTCCTGGACCACATCACACTGCAACTGTTAAAGTAAATGCAGAAGTTTGCTGAGTTCACTCATGCCAGTTTAATGACTACTGTTTCAATTATCACTGTAAATCCCCATCCGTTTTCTTCTTATTTTCCAACCTGTTGCCATTAATCTGTTTTTTTTTCATTTTCCCCTCTACCAAATTCCTGCCCAGTTCAACCCAGTAACTCCAACTCATCTATTTCCCTTCTGATGGAAGCTCAGCCACTATTGCAGTGGCTGTTCAGCTCTGCTTCTTGTCATCCTGCTGTACAAGATACCCAGGTTAGGCCTTTGGATCTGAGTGCAGCCATGGATGCTTCAGCACTGGAACTGGAGGTACAATTTCACACAAACTGGAGCAGAGGGAGGCAGTGCACTGACTGGAGACAAACTGAAGAGTTTGTCCTAGAATGCAGCATCTATTCATAAGGAAAGGAGAAGACTCCACAAGCTTGGAATACTTACTTATTTTTTCTCTGACTGCAAATGTGAATTTTGGTGGTGAGATGCATCCATGAGTGCACGTTTGACCCCCACTTACCCTCTGCCATTCTCAGTGCAGAAAATTCACTATCCCACCAAACTTGGGAAAACTGTAATTGTATCTCCTGGCTGGGGGACTGTGAGGAGCAACAGGGGATTTCTTGCTCTCTCTGTTCTTAAAGTAATGGGAAGATGGAGCTCCCTTGTTCCTCATCAATCACAATTATTTTGGTTTTTTCCATTTCTGGGCTACATATTTCTTCCACGTCAAGTTCCCACATCCATCCATAATGCCTGGTCCTTATACTGAGAGTGCACAGAAGTGATGGGAAAGAAAGAAGGAATGAAAGAAGGAGGGAGGGAGAGAGGGAGGGAAGGAGACTAACACTAAAATCAACAGTTTCTCTTCCTCTCATTTCAGGTCAGAAAAAGTCTTCCCAACTTTACGAAAGGCATATTGAAAAAAAATCAGTAAATTCATGAACATGCAGTTATTACTTAGGAGACAAATTGCATTTCTTCCAAAATGTTCCAAAATGCATTCATTTTCAGAGTACATTACTTTCATAATACTGTGTGGAACATTAAATGAGAATTTCCCTGACTTGGCTACAGAACACATTTTTATATTTCAGTGTCTGACACAGAGCCCAGGGTAACTAATGAAAATCTTTTCGAAAAGTGACAATCTTGTCTAGCAGCCTTGCCTGTTGAAGAGATTGCAACATAAAACAGATGAGTGCCCTGCTTGACAGCTAATTGTGTCGGGCTTAATTACAACAAGCAGAATTTAATCGGCTGTGCAGTGCAGTTTTTTAAGATGGGGGAACCATCTGGAATATACCTTGCTCCTGGGCTGATGGAGGGGTGGGCATCTCTGGATTTCAAAGCCAGGGGAGCAACTGTGTGCACATTTAAATGCAGAAGTGGTTCCTTCCTTAGTGTATTTAATTTGAGCTGTTTGATGAATTTTAGAGATATTTATGCAAACCTGCACACGCTGTTGCTCCACGAAGACAAGGTTTTGGAAACATTCCCAGTTTCAATTTGATGAGGCTCATTCCCCTCTCTGGCCCTGTGCTGTGGCCAGAGCTGACACAGAGCTGTCAGGCTTCACATGTTGAGTCACTCCTGGTCCCTCTCCTCACAGCTCCTCCTCACTCCCACCTCTTCCTGCCCCTCCATTAATCTGGTTTTTTTCGTTTTCCCCTCTACCAAATTCCTGCCCAGTTCAACCCAGTAACTCTGACTCTGCCTGGCTCTGTCAGATGTGGCCAGCCCAGGTGTGGGACAGAGCTCTGGCACAGCCAGGGGGAAGTGCTGCAAATGCTGCTTTCTCAGGGACAGCTTTGTGTCACTGGCCTGTCCTGCTCTGGCAGCCTGACACCAGCACCCTGCACACAGCAGCACCAGGAGAGCTCTGCTTATATTGGCATGGAAGTATTTGAAAGGGAAGGACCATAAGTCTTTGAATCATGGAATATTCTGAGTTGGAAGGGACCTGCAAGGATCATTGAGTCCAACTCCTGCCCTGCACAGACACCCCAGCAATCCCACCCTGTGCCTGGCAGCAGTGTCCAAACCCTCCTGGAGCTCTGGCAGCCCTGGGGCTGGGACCATTCCCTGGGGAGCCTGGGCAGTGCCCACCACTCTCAGGGGGAAGAACTTTTCCCCCAACATCCAATCTGAATCCCCCCTGGCACAGCTCCAGCCATTCCTTAACACTTCCCTAACATTGCCAGTCCCAGTATTGGGAAGACAGATGGTCAACCTCTTTTACTCACTCATTTTACACTCTCCCATCTCATAGCAAATCCAGGTGGGCTTCAAGCTGGCTTTTATGGCTGGGCTTTTTGAGAGAGTCCTTGGGAAGGTGGAGGGAGCACACCTCTGAGAAGTCACACAGCAGCTCCAAGCTCCTGTCATTTTCCCACACCCACCCCAGCAAAGCCTGCGCCCATCTCCCAGAGGCTGCTTTGGGTTTAAATGGAAGGAAACTGAGAGCAGAATTTAGCCCAGGCTCTACATTCCTTGGCCTTACATGGGATATGCAGAAACGGACCAACTGTGCCTTCCTTTGCATCCCTGGATCTGCTGCCGTGTCCCAGCCCTGCCCAGGGCACCCCAGGGGGAGGGTTTTGTGTGCTGACAGCCTCTACAGCCTGTCTGTGAACAGACAGCACAACCCAGGCCTGCAGGCAGCACCTGCAACACTTGGGTTCACTCCAGATTTCTCACATGACCTTGAGCAAATCGCTTGACCTTACATTTTTTTGCCCCTTAGTTCAAATGAGAGGAGTGAGACCATATGTAGGAAACAGCTCTGGGATCTCTAGAGAAGCAGTTCCTGCATCCCACACTCATTGCAAAACCTTCCTTCTGTTTCTTTCCCACTCTTCTCTGTAATTTTCAAGCCAATAATCATTAGCCATCCCCTAACGAGTTCCCCACCCTGGCAATTAGTATCTTTTATGCCCATTTTACAACTGCAAAAAAACCAAGACGCAAGGTCAGCCACTGGCAGACTGGAAGTTAGAGGCAGGAGGAGTGTGAGAACAGCCCATTTTCCATACCAGCATCCCTGCTTTGACCACTAGACCTTGCTCCACTCAGAAACCATATCAGGGAAAGCCAGACGACGAGCATTGTCCGCAGTGCTAATCTTCAGAGCACCACATTAGTGCAATTTGATGTCAAGACGCCTTATCTATCACCAAGCAAAGAGTAAGATTAAAGGACTGGAGTTACAAGTGCCTTTTTGTTTGCACTAACTGGCTGAGTGTCTGTCTGGAAAACAGAGGCTTTCAATCTGAATTGCTGTCACGTTTGCCATACAGGAGTAGATTGGTCTCAGCACCCTTATTAAAAATACTACTGGCATTCTACAGCAGCTGCTCCAAATGCTGCAGCTTTCAGGAACGAGTTGTGGAGTGGATGTTGAACACCATGTACTGATCACTGCTTTTCCTGGTGTAAATCTGAAGCTGCTTTCCCAAAGTCAGTGGAATAATTCCTGGATTTGCACCAGAACCCTAAGCTGGGGACCTGCTTGTGTTCCCCACCCTCTTTGCACCAACTGGGCTGCAGTGGACTTGGATAGAGTTGCACGGATTTGCACTGGGTGATGCTGCCTCCAGTTTGTCACACTAAAACCAATATCCCCACCAGTGTAAACAGTCAGAATCAGTCCTTTCCCCTGTGTTGAATCTTGGTGAGGTGTTGCTCCAGATCATCCATTTAATGACTGGGAAGAAAATGAAGGAAGGTCGAAAAAGACTAGATTAATTAAAAAAAAAAAAAAAAAAGGGGAGAGAGGAAAGAGGGGAAAAAAAAGGAAGAGGATGGGGCAGGAGAAATGTAAAAAGGAAAGACAAGGAAGAGCACAGGGCAGAATATTATCAAAGATTTTCATTGTGTGCTAATGATGTTTTAATCCCGTAATGACATGGAGGCGCACGAACATGGAAATGGAAGGCAGGTACATCCAGGATCAAACAGGCTCAGGGGTTTTTTTATGTTTCCACCTGAAATGCATCCAAACCACACTGTCAAACAGCATTTGCTGCACTTGTCTCTTGTTGCTGCTACTCTGCCTGGCAGCTGCACTGAAACTGCTCCAGCAACAGGGCAAGGGAAGGAAAAGGGACTGCAAACTTCCTTGAGGAAGAGGATAATAAGCATTAACACAGCTCAGCATCCTCCCGAGACTGCCGGGCTCTGGTGCTGGCACCGACAGCCCCGCAGATGGCAGTGGCAGGTTAAAATCCAGCTCAGCTCAGAGCTGTGCTGCAGCCTGCGGATCTCAGCACGTGCGGCTCCTCCGATCCCCACCAAACCAACAACTTTTACCTGGCCCGCGCTGGTTATCCTCCTTCTTCAAGGGAAAGGTTTTCTTTCTGTTTTCTCTTGCTCCCCGGACTGTGGAGGAGCCGAGGCCATTCTCAGAGCAGGGCTGGAAGAAGCAGGGTGGCGATGGAAGACAGTGACACAGGACTGTGACAAGTAGAAAACTGGAGACAAAAAGGCAAAACTGCAGGGAGCAGGAGGAGCAGTGAGAGGTAGAGAGGGGGGGCAGATGGAGAACAAAGCTGCCTAGCAGGGAAAGGGGAACATATTGGCACAGGTTTCTCAGAGAAGCTGTGGCTGCTCCATCTCTGGGAGTGTCCCCCTGCCAGGTTGGACAGGGCTTGGAGCAACCTGGTTTAGTGAAAGGTGTCCCTTCCCATGGAAGGGGGGTGGGACTGCTTTAAGATCCCACCAAGCCAAACTATTCTGTGATTCTACACCTTTTCCATGGCACTCCTGCAAGCTCTGGGGTGAACCCCAGGTTGCCTGTCCCTGGGAGTGGTGTGGATGAGAGGCACCTGCTCATTACCTGGTATTTATTTGCATGGTGCCATGAAAGCACAAGGGACTTCATAAGAGCACGAAAATAAGAGTCCTTACCTTTAAACACTTTGCAACTCAGCAAGGAGAGAGAAGATTAATATGAGCTGGTGCTTTGGAGGGCAGAAGGGAGACAAAGTGCAGGAAGGGCACTTATATCATCAGGGCATGGAAGCAGGAGGTGAGCACAGGGAACTTAGTGGGGCAGGAACTACATATCCTGGTGTTAAGCAGCTGGATGTTGCATTGCAGTATCCTTTCCACATGCTCTTCACTCACATTTCCATCAGGAAAAAGAATATTCCTGAGTCTAACTCCTGCAAGTTCAGTGGGAGGGGCAGAAATCTACATCCTTTTATTTGAATAATTTAATTATAAGCTCACCAAGACACTGAAGAGTGGTTTATCTCCTCCAGAGCTCTCAGTTCACATCTAAAGAAAAGTGCTTCTGTGGCACAGTGGATTTCCCTGCCCTACACCCTCCAGGGCAAGTGATGACACCAAGTAACTCAAGAGCTGAGTGCAGAGCCCTGCCCTAAGTCCAGGCTTTGTGCTGTGGATGTGTATGGATCCATACACCAAGGGATACTGCTTGTGCCAGACTCCAGAATCCAGAACAGAAAACTTCTCCAGTTTGTTCTGAAGCTGCCACCAAGGACACAACACCCAGAAATGCTCCAGCTTCACCTGGAGCCAAGGGCACATTTCACTGCTGGCTCTCTGCAAGAGCAGCACAGAGACTCAGAGCCCAATCCCTTCCCTCTCCCTCTTGTGTCCATGGTCAGTTTTCCCACCCTGGGTGTTATGGTTTCTTCTGTGGCTGCTTGGACAGGAATAACCCAGTGCCTTCCCTGTCACCCTGAATTTTTCTGCTTTCCAGTGTTTGCAGTTTGTAGTGGAGGCTCTCATGCAGCTTCATATAAACTATGTAGATATTTAGAACGTCTATTTTGTTTACATATTTCTCCTCTCAGAGGAGGAATGTGATTGATGGTGATGTTCACCAATGAGGTGAAGAAGGTGGCGACTTGTGTAGCCAATCTTTTGCCTTCTGGCCAAAATGTATAAAAGATAAGAGTCAGAAAATTAAAGTAGAAGCTTTTCCTGTCTGACCTTCTGTGTCTGCCTTTTCCTTTGTGTGCCTGAAGTTGCCACACTTCCCCACAAAGCCAGTCAACCAGGAGATGTAAACTCCTGCCTGACTTGAATCAGGTGGACTGCCTCAATGTCCTTGTGGGCTCCTGTGGAGGGGAAGTGGCTTCCCAGTGGGCCTGTCTGGATTCCTTCTGTTCCCATCTGTAGCATCAGGACACGAGCTGCTGTCCAGCAGCTCAGCCATTTCCTCAGGGAGCAGCTCTTTGACCTTTGGGTGTGCTCTGCATACACAACACCCTGGGTTCAAGTGAGGTACAAGGCTGAGGATAGTAAACCATGAGCTGATTCCAGGCTGCCCCAGCTGGGAAGGGAGCAAGCAGATATTAACATTAATCCATCACCCGTTGCTTTATCGTCAAAGTTGAGCAAAATTACTCCAGTGAGTCAGCTGCTGTGGGAGAGCCAAGGAAGTGCTGGGAAATCCTGAGCACTGGTGGGAGCTTCAGCACTCCCCCTGCTCCCAGCCTTGAAGCAGCAGGTCAAGATGGCACCTTTGAAAGCTCTTTTTACTCCCTTGGTCTTCCCCCTCACACTTTTTTGTCATGTACTTCTCTCTCATCCTCTCCCTCTTGCCAGTGAACGATGGATCTGTCGTCTTCATGTTTCCAGGGTAACGAAAGGAAGTTTCCCTCCAGCCCAGAGGCAGAACAAACCCATTCTGCTGGAAAAATTCAAAGCGAGGATTAAAATTTGTAAAACAGCACACAACCTAGTGCAGCATCTCCCGTTCCTGCCAAGCTGCCCAGACCACTGTGGATAAATGGCTGTGCTGGTGCCACCTGCATGGGATTATCCAGAGGATCCCTTGTGGTAGTGGAGGGTCAGTGCTCACCTCCATGGACAGAGAGTTTTGTTTGTAAGAGTCTTACAGCCACCAGTGGGTCCCATGGCTCCCTCAAAATCAGCCCTCATTCCTTTGGCTGGATGCAGACACGGCCTGGAGAGTGGCTTTATTTTTCACAGTGGTTCTGGATCTCCCAGTTGACCTGCTTGATCCTGTCCTGTCCAATCTGGCAGCATTAAGGACAGCAAGGAAGAATCAGCAGAACAGCTTATGCCCAAGTAGGAGTTCAAGTGGTCTTTAAACAAGTGGAGTTGGTCTGGGTTGGTTGGTGTTGGGGAAGATGAATCAGGGAAACCTTATAAATATGATTGCTTAGCAAAAAATTCTGGAAATATGAAACTTATACTCGAAATAGAAATGAAAGCTTGCTTTGAGTTGTAGGATACCCAGCCTTAGTTACTATATAACCTGAAAACAATAGCCCAGCCAGCTGAAGGAGAATCCCTTTGGATTGAACAATACCCTTCTGCTGGCTGAGGGATCCAAAGGTCAATGTAGCAAAAGAGAAAAGTCTAAAGAGTAGTTTTTAGAGTTTAAAATGTAACACAGTATGGTAATGTAGTAGTTGTTATAGGCTGTATGTAGATTCTATAGGATTTTGTGTCTTGTGCTGGTTGGTTAGTGTAAATTGGAATATTCAACACAAAAGGAGATAGAATGGATTGTAACAAAGGCCTCGCTCTCTGACCCTGCCACCTCTCTCTGGCTCTCCTGCTCTCTCCTCTCTTACCTCTTCCCCCCTTGTTCTCTCTCTCCCTCTCTCTTTGGGACTTCCCCTCAGCCCAGGCTGGTGGCTGAAGGCAAAAGGCCCTTTTTACCCACCACCCTTGCAATAAACCCACGTGTTCTGGAATGTCTCAGCTCTGCAGAGTTCCCTCTCCCTGCTGTCCACAGATGCTCCTACAGGTTGGTTCCCTGAGAACCCCCAGAACCCCGAGCAGCAAAGGCAACAATGTCCCACAGCACCAACTGAAGGGACAATGGTCTGGAGCAAACGACTCCACAGGACTTAAAGGGTAACAACTTATGCATTTAATATTTCAGGCCATCAAACATATTTCCTCCCAGATGAAACCTCTGGGTATTAAGTACCTGAGTTCCCCTCTGGAACTGATTCTAAGGCACCCCAGTCTTTAAACACCGAAATTTCTGTGGCGCCTTTGTTCTGCTCTCACCAAACCATGCTCCCTGCCCGTGAAGGGTTCACATCCCAGTGATAAGACAAGAGCCAATAGTTTGATGCCAACAGATGGAAGCAATAAGCAAGAACAGGGACTGTAACAGAAATAATAAACAACCACACGTAGAACATTTTCTCCTACGCTAGCCAAGGGAAGTCCATTAATTCTCATCTGGAAATCCCTGTAACATTTGCAGCGAGGATCTGCCATGGCTGTTCATGCTGCTGCCCTGCAGCACACATTTGCCTTGGTAATGTGAGCCATCACCCAGTAAATTCTGCACTTTTCTCCTACCAGCTCCTTTCCCCATGCCCAGGGAAGAAGAATATGCTGCCTGGTAAGAGCTGAGCGAGTGAAAGAAGGAAGTGTTTGCAGCTTGGTAAACAACTATAAAACCCACAGCCAGACCTGCTCTGCCCCAAGAAAAGGGAGAGGGGCAGCAGGCGAAATATTGCTGAGGAGCAGCTCCAGACAGTGGGGACCAAATGACCCAACACTTCTCACCACACCAGCCCCAGCCCCTGCGTGTGTCCAGCCCCACAGACTGTGGCTTGCTTGTTCTGAGGGATGGGCAGACATGGGCCTGGCTGGTGAGTCCGTGCCAGCAAACACCAGACTCACCTCGACAGCTCTGAACATCTTCTAAGAGCTGCTGCTCCCTGTCCTGGGTTGTAGTACAGGATGTGCACAAAGTATTCTATCACCATCTTCATGAACTGTTGAATCCAATTGTTGGAGCAGTGTTCTCCCAGGCCCCCCTCCCTCTGGGGTGTCTTCTGTTAATGGCCCATCAAATGCCTGCTGCAGGACTCACAGATAACTCCCTCCAGGAGTTATCTCTCTTCAACGGGCCATCAAGGACTCATTTCATGACTATCTCTCTTTAATGGGCCATCAAGGACTCATTTCATGACTATCTCTCTTTAATGGGCCATCAAGGACTCATTTCATGACTATCTCTCTTTAATGGGCCATCAAGGACTCATTTCATGACTATCTCTCTTCAATGGGCCATCAAGGACTCATTTCATGACTATCTCTCTTTAATGGGCCATCAAGGACCCCCTGGATGACTCATCATCCCATTGGGAGATGCTCCGCCCAGGGGGAGGAGCCAAGCATTCCCACCTGGATATAATCTGGGATTTGGGACAGTACAGACAGCCCTTACCCACTGGATTCCCAGAGGACCAGAGCTACCAGACCTTTCTACGGGATCACTGCTTCAGGAAGAGCCCCTCATCTGGACTGCTTCCATCACCCTGCTCAGGTTGTATTCTGGCTCTGTCAGTGGTCTTTTGTATTATTGCATTTATTTTATTTTACCTTTTTTTTCTTTTCTTCCTATTAAATTGTATTTCTGACTTGGAGCCTCTCACTCGTTTTGCTTTCAAACCACTACACTCCTAAACTTGCATTCCTTTCCTGGGGACTGATCTTCCCCTTATGTACCTTTCCCAATCCTGAGCATCAGCTCCATGGGTTGCTCCACTGGGGTGACTGTGATGGTTTTTCCTACCTGTCCCCTCATTCCCCCACGCCCACACTCAGCAGCTCTTTGCCTCTCACCTTGGTCACACTGTAAATGAGAAGGAAGTTGATGCACCATTCATCAGTGAAATAGTGACTTCTTTCTCCTTGACTTTCAGGCAGTTGAAAAGCTCCTTGTGGGGTCAAGCACAGTGGCTTTTAAATAATGCATCGTGTTTGTTAGTGTGTTGGCATTTAAATGCTGGCTGAGAGGAAAAAAGCAACTGGGGTTCCAGTGCTCTGTGTTCTTTATAACGGGGCCATTGGAAGCCCTTGTGCAGACACAGAGCTCACACAAGTCACCTGGATCTCCACTCACCTGCTTCCTCTCCACATCTCACCTCCCACAGGTGTTCTGGCTCCCCAGGCATGGCCAGGGACACACTTCCACTGTCACGTGCACATCCCATCCTTCTCCACATCCCTGTAACCTCACTCAGAGCTCATGCTGCTGGAGGATGTACAGATAAATACACCTGGCCCTAAAATGTACCTGTGTCCCTCCTGGTACACTCTCTGCAAAACAGCACGACCCCAATGGCTGCGATTACATGGGTGTCTCTCATTGCTCTGGAGATGGGGAGGAAGAGATGGATTTATGCACCAAATCTAGGCTATGACAAGTTCTTTCAGAGGAGCAGCCCTCAGGTGCCTCCAGAGCCTGCTGTGATAGACAAACCTCCTTCCCAACCCCACAGCCATGGCCATGTTCCCTGTAGAGAACTCAGAGGGTGTTGTGGTCTGTCCTCCTCCACCATTGCACTGTGGATGAGGACAGAGGGGTAGCAGTGAGATTTCACCTTCCTAACAATCAGCTGAACGTTTTGGAGGACCTGGGTTGATTTTTCAGGCTTGTGATGTGTTGCCAAGAGCTGTCACTTCTACTTGGATCAGAGCTCTGCTTGAGCAGAGTGTTAGCAGGTGGTGTCACACCTCTGCCTGGGATCAGTGAGCAGAGATGGGGAAAGGAGCTGGAAACACACGTGACCTTCTGCCAGTGCCTCTCCTGCTGCTGTTTGTCACTGCATTACTGAAGTCACCCTCCACTGCCTTGTTTTAAAGCTGCTGGCAGGCAAAGGTGGGTTGGGATGGAGTCACATCCACCACCCTGCTCTGGGGCCAGTGTCTCTCCTCCCTTCCCAGGGTCCAGCAGCCTGGGGAGGCTGTGCCAGGGCTGTTACTGTGCCCATTTTCCCAGTCCTTTCTGAGATCTGTGGTCAAATGCCTTTGATATTGTTGAAAAATGTGTTTGTGGGGGCCCTGTGCTCTTTGAGAGCAGGTGAGCTTTCCCAAGGGTGTGCAGTGACATGTGACAGCAGAGGCAGAACCTGGGCATCCTGTCTCCTGCTCCACTCTGCTGACCAGCAGTTTATCCCTTACCAGCCCAGGAAGAGAGTCCTTGCTCTCCCAGTCCAAACCTCTTTCCACCCTTGAGATCACTCTCAGCTCCTTCAGTTTGCATTGACCCAACCCTGCACCTCAGTGCAGTGACATCACAGGACTGAACAGCACAACTCAGAGGAGCAGGGAGAAAAGAAAAATGCCAAAAAAAACAAGAGGAGAAAACATGGAGATGATTTTTCCTCCTTCTGACACACCTGGCCTGAAAGCCCTGTGACACCTGCAGGCAGCCCAGTGCCTCCTGGGCTGCACCATCTCCCTTCCAATGGAGAGAAACACCACTGGCCCTGTGAGGTGCCTCTGGAATTAGAGTGTGCAGCAATAAATAGAAGCTGTATTTTGAGGAAACTGCTGGTCTGTGTTACACACCTTTGCCTGCAATACCATCCTTAGTGTGCTTGAAAGGATACAACAGATAACCATGCAAAACATCAGGGGATCTGGTCCAGATTTACACCGTGGCAGGAAGAGAATTGTTGCCCAAATCATTTGTGTGGGGTTTTTCTTTTTTTTTTTTTTTTCCCTTCCACCCCCTCCCATCCCCCCACCCCGGCAATTAATTAACCTTGGTGGTTTACAGCAAATTGCCTTCCAGCAAAAATCAGGGCTCACTGTGATAGCAGCCCTAATTGCCATGTCAGATATTCCCTAGCCCCATTCATTCCCCAGCACCATCAGCTATTGTTATAAATTAATAAAGCCTGGACGCCTCCCATATTTAAGAATGAAAGCACAGAGAGAGAGAGTGTGATGGAGCATTAAAGAGACAGGACATCTGAAGGCTCCTGACAGGACCCCAAGATTCTGATCTCCTTCCCCGCTTGCCAAAAACAACAACAAAATAAGGGACTGGAGGTATTTCTAAATGCAGCTCCCTTAAACCTCACCCCTCTGCCTAAAAACGCATCCATTCAGAATTACAGTGTATTTTTAGACTGTAAAAGAGAGCAGATATAAATATGTCTTCATTCCTGCTGCAATCCCAATGGCTTAATCAATTACATCACTGATAGGTCTGATCCATGACATCAAGAGATTCTGTTACAGAGTGAGCATGCAGAGCATATACACGTGTGTGTGCTTGGGGGATGTATCTGTTTTTATGTATTTGTACATAATATATACATGTGTTTATATACAGCCATGGACACACGTACCCTTCCCTTTTCTATTAAAAAAACCAAAAAAACCCCACTGCTTGAGTTATTTTCACAAATAAGACAATCCCCATATTTTGCTGGCAAAACGATTACAACTGTCAGGTCTGATGGACGCAGTGTCTCCCATGAATTATTCATCGAGGCTAATTATAAACTGGCAGATTTCTGGCACAAATGTGCTGGAGATCCCAGTTATCTGTGACTGATCTGCTCCTCCCGAGTCCCTGAGGCACCAGAGGAGAGCAACAAATGGGTCCCAAGGGACTCACTCCATATGAGATGAGTTAGGTGGGGACTCAGCCCTGCTCCTTGGAAACTCTACAAGGTCCAGCATGACCCCAAAAGTGACCCCCAAAGCACAAATGCTGTGTGCTTCAAACTGCCATCTCTGAGGATTTGACCAGGGAATTGCTGCTCCAGGAATCCACTGCCATGGATCCAGCAGTGAGACACAGATGATGTCCAAGGAAAGGCATAAAATAGGTGATAATGGCCCAAAGGCAGAGCCTCTTCTAATCAGCACTACTTCCTTAATCTCTTGTGCTTTTCCCTCTTGTGATTTCCAATAGAAGAAATAATGTGGCTCCTCCTCCCCCCTCCTCAGCTGATTCCAACACAACCCCAGCAGCTGCTGCTGAACAATCTCTAAGGGGAAGCAGTGAAAAGTGGATTTTTCAGGCCAGCAGTGGATGGGCTGGGAGGGTTTGAGAGGCCCTGACCCAGCCCTGGCTAATCCACTTTGTCTGGGAGGTGTCTGAAGCCTCTGCCAGAGCCCACACAAACAATTGCACCCCTGCAAACCCTGTGCTGGGGCAGGCCTGAGGTGTGAGGCTGAAGAAGAAAGAAGAAAGAAGAAGAAGGAAGAAGAAGGAAGAAGAAGGAAGAAGAAGAAGAAGAGGAAAGAAGAAGAGGAAAGAAGAAGAGGAAAGAAGAAGAAGGAAGAAGGAAGAAGAAGAAGAAGAGGAAGAAGAAGAAGAAGAAGAAGAACAAGAGGAAGAAGAAGAAGAAGAAAGAAGAAGAAAGAAGAAGGAAGAAAAAGAAGAAGAAAGAAGAAGAAAGAAGAAGGAAGAAGAAGAAAGAAGAAGAAGAAGAAAGAAGAAAGAAGAAAGAAGAAGAAAGAAGAAGAGGAAGAAAAAGAAGAAAGAAGAAGAAAGAAGAAAGAAGAAGAGGAAGAAGAAGAAGAAAGAAGAAAGAAGAAAGAAGAAAGAAGAAAGAAGAAAGAAGAAAGAAGAAAGAAGAAAGAAGAAAGAAGAAGAAGAGGGTTGCAGGGACGGGCAATGCAGTGACCATGACCCTGGTCCCCAAGGAGCAGAGGCTCAGCACCAGCCTGGTGTGACATGGGACACACAGGGTTACCTGCCTCCAGGCACTGTCTCAGGTGTCTCTCCCTCCCTCCCCTCACTCCTCAGCACTTTCCTGGAAGCTCCTGTGGGTCTGTAGCTCTGGTTTAAAGCTCCTTGCTTTCTTTTGACGCCTTGGCCACTTTCCAGGGCCTTTATTCACCCATCAGTCACTGTCTGGAGAACAAAGCTTCAGAGGCTTAACCCAAGGTCAAAAGAAGTTCCCTGTTCAAAGTCTTCTCCTCAGCAGGAGTTAAATACAGCATCAAACTCCACTGGAAGCACGATGCCTCTCCAAAGCTGTGTCCATGGCTGGAGCTCACCTCTGAGCAAACCAGAGGACAAAACTCCCAGGCTTTGACTGGAAATTCGAGAAAAAGTACCAGGTTCTGCCCCACCCCAGGAAACCTGGCATAGGGACAGCAGATAGCAAAGTTCAGAAAATCCATGACCACAAATCCCATGTCTGAGAGAAAGAGACAAGGCAGATTTTTTGAGGCTTCTCCAACCCATTAATCTTCTGCCCAGTAATAAAAGGCTTAATTCTGTTGGCAGTGGACAACTTAAGGGGGGAAATTCAGGGCTTATTGGTTCAAATAGTCCAACTAGTTTCCAACCTCAGTGGACATTTCATTACTGCCCAATGCCCAATGGGACCAGTTACTGACTGTGTCTTTAGGGCACCTAAAGAACATGAATCCCATGTATGAGCCCTGCCTTGCCCTGGCTCCCTGGCAGCTCCAGTTCCCAGTGAAATCAATACTCCTCTGGGGGACTGTCAGTGTCTGGAACACAGCTTTGACTTCCCACTGGCTGTGGGGTCACACAGAACTGTCCTGGCTGTGCACCAGCCCTGTGTGCACCAAGAACAGATCCCCAAACCCCTGAGTGAGCTGGGAGAACCTGAGGCAGAGTAAATAATCTCACCACACATCTGTCCACGTCCCTGCTCCCTTCAAAATAAAAGGGCAGGCTGTGAGCAAGAGAATGAATGTCCCTAATAAAGCCAGGGCTGGTAAATAACATTATGCCTTCATTGGCTCTGAACCATTCATATTCTTCCAAGCAGAAGGGTAACGGGGATTGTGCAGCAATAACAGATCATCAGCTGTGGGGAGCCTGCAAACTTTGTCTCTTCTCTCAATGCGTGCTATAAAAATCACCCCTCAGAGACTTTTCTTTCTCTTTCCTTTTCCTCTTGACATACTGTGGATATAAACTCTCTCCCTGCAAGGAAATGTCTTCTTCCATGCGTTCCAAGCTCAGTGACATTCTTCACAGTGCCCTGGAGCACAGGGCCCTCTTTGTGCATCTGTCTCCTTGGTGTGAACTTAAAGATCAGGAGTCATTCACTTACAAAAATAGTGAGGACACATTTTTTTCCTTCTTGCCTGAGTCTCTTCCTAAATCTAAAGAAAGAAGGAACTTCCCAGATGCTGAGGAAGCAGCAGCTCTGCCCAGGTACAGTGGGCAGGTCAGGATAATTGGGATGTGGAGAGGACAGACCCAGCTGATGATGTGCATGAATCTCCCTTGTCTGTACTCTGCCTTCCCCACCCTACACTTCCTCTGTAGTTTTCAATGTTTTGTTTCAACCTTTGGATTGTATTAAAATGTTAATGCTAAGGTTTTATTATAATTTTATATTCTGTAGTTAATATTTTAATGCAATAAAAGCCCAAATGAAATCTTTCAACGTTACGGGGCGAAATGATTATGCACAATTGAAACGAAACAATCCACTAGGGCCAGGAAGATGTTTTCTTAGAATTTTCTTTTCCTGAGTGTTAACCAAATGTCATTCTTTTGTTCTGATGGAAGGACAGCCCTCCCTGCTTTCAAAATATTAGGGATTCAGTTGAACAGTGTATTCAAGTGCCTCAAATTGCAACAAACACTCCTAATGTGGCTCAAGATTGATGAACTCTGAGATAACATGTAGCTCTGAGGGCTGAGAAGGAAGGGTCTGGCCCACAAAGGGACTGAGTGATGAGGAGAGACAGGAGGTTGCCCAGCCCTGCAGCTCCTGCCATGAGTGTAGTGGTTTGAAAGCAAAACGAGTGAGAGGCTCCAAGTCAGAAATACAATTTAATAATAAGAAAAAAAAAATAAAATAACATAAATGCAATAATACAAAAGACCACTGACAGAGTCAGAATACAACCTCAGTGGGATGACGGAAGCAGTGATCCTGTAGAAAGGTCTGGTAGCTCTGATCCTCTGGGAATCCAGTGGGTAAAGTCCCCATATTGTCCCAAATCCCAGATTATATCCAGGTGGGAATGCTTGGCTCCTCCCCCTGGGCGGAGCATCTCACAACGGGATAATGAGTCATCCAGGGGGTCCTTGATGGCCCATTGAAGAGAGATAGTCATGAAATGAGTCCTTGATGGCCCATTAAAGAGAGATAGTCATGAAATGAGTCCTTGATGGCCCGTTGAAGAGAGATAACTCCTGGAGGGAGTTATCTATGAGTCTTGCAGCAGGCCATTAATAGAAGACCTATTAACAAAAGACCCATTAACAGAAGACACCTTAACAGAAGAGGGAGGGGGGAATCTGGAAGAACACTGCTCCAACAATTGGATTCATCAGTTCATGAAGATGGTGATAGAATACTTTGTGCACATCTTATACTACAACCCAGGACAATGAGCCATCCCAGCTCTGAGTCTGCTGTTCTCCCCCCAAGGGCCACAGTCACACAGTGGAGACCACCCTGCTCTGCCACCACAGGGAAGGTGGAACCCCTGGGAAATGTGAACCTCAGCTCTTCTGTGCTGAGACCCCTCTGGCCTCAAAACTTTGGGTGCCACAGGCCTGTGACGCCCCCCTCCATTTCATGGCACAAGACAACTGTTAACACTTGCAAACAATTTTTCAATTTAAGTCAGATTAAGAGTAAAATTCTAGTGGGACTAATAGTGTGTAATCTTCTTTCCATTCCTCCCCCTGCATTATGAGGAAGAGTTCTCTGCAATGGCGTATTTCACACTCTGATGCTGATATTTCAATTTCCTGCTTAAGTTACAATAAAAGCTGCCCACCCTGCTGATGCTCCCTTGAAGAATAACTTATGTTGATTGACATTCTTTAATTCCCCTTGGACGCAGCTAATGATTAAGAGATGCCAGGAAATTTAAAAGCATGTCCTACCTGCAGACTTCTCTAAGCTCCTTTGGAAGGCTTTGAAAACCTTCCAGTTTCAAGCACAAAATAGAGCAACTGGCCTTTGAGCACCTTTTTTGTCTTCCCTTTCTTCCTCCCCTATTTTTTGCCCACCCCACAGGAAGACAGAATTAAATTCCTGATATCAGTGAAAGCAAAGGGAATTGAATTCATGGCAACAGGGCAACACTGGGAGGACACTCGCCTTTCCAAAGCTCAGCTGGTTGCAGGACACCCTTCCTGCATTTCCAAGCAGGTCTTTGGGACAGCCAACAGTTTGATGAAGCTGAAAAACCCATGGGGTTTGTACTGATTGGTGGGGTCCACTGGGACCAGTTTCAAGACCTTGATGGGCAACTGCATCTTTGTGTATTGGACAGAGTGACACAGTTCAGGTGCTGGCAGAAGGGAGCAGAAGCACCGAGCCTCAAGTGTCAGCAGTTCAAAGATGTGCCCTGGAGTCACCCCCATTCCCCAGCTCTGCCAGACAACCTCAGCTACTGGGGAAACTGCTGCAGAGGAAACACCACAGAATCAGGCATCTGGCTATGAAATCAGGCCACAGTCAGGCTGAAACTTGCTCCAAAATCAGTCCCTGCACAGACACTCTGAAGCCAGTTTTGCTGGGATCCTCGTGTTGATCAGACCTGAGAAAACATGACCTTCTTCTCCTCCTCACACCCAGACACACCTTCCCCAGCACCCTGTCTACCCCCACACACCTTTGCCCCTACCACGAAGGAATCATTTATATTGTGTCCTTTTGCCAAGAGAGAGTGAAGGTTTTCCTTGTGTTTGGCAAAGCAGCTTTCCTCCTATCTTCTGTGGTCAGGAAGTGTTTCTCCAGGAGGATTTGCCTGTATGGCAAGGATTTACTATTCCAATCAAAATTCAGCTCTACAGGCCACTAATCCCATATCTACAGCAGAATAATCCATCCAGCACAACCACATGAGGGAATTTCCCTGGGTGGACAAACTCCTGTTGACCCTTTGCAGTCTGCTAAGTGAAGAGCAAAAGGGAATTTGGTCACTGGAGCTCCCCAGATTTCAGCAGATTCCCTCAGGGGCTGCTGCAGGGTTGTTGAAGCTCAGAGAGTTTAAAAAGCAACCCCAAGCAAGGGAAGACTGAACATCATTTCAAAATGCTGAAGAATCTTCTCATCAAAATAATGTCAGAGCCTGTCACGGCGGAGGGAAAACAAACGCGCGGAACGCGAGAGTTCTGCATGAAATGTAAAGTGCTGTTTAGTTAAAACAAAGCTCTTTCAAAGCACTCAATGGGGAAGCAGAGGGAGGAGGGAAGGAGTAGAGGCAAAAAGCACTTCGTTTTGTAAGTTTAAAAGGTATTTAAACGGAGAAACCTGTTGAGTCATGCAGAGCCCTGTCTGTGCTGGAAGCACATGGGAGCTGCAGTTGCTGCCCCTCAGGGAGGTGGGAGTCCCTTTCCCTCGAGCCCATCGGGCTCCTGCCCACTTCAGAACATCCCTTTCCCCTGCTCTAGTCGCCGTGGGATGATGGGGGTGGAGGGAAGAAGCATCTTTTAAATAACCAGATGAAAATAAGACAAGGCCGTGCCAACTGAAACCTTCAAGAGCAGTTGTCGAGAGGTGTTGGAGCCCTGCAAATTCAGTTCCTGCACAAAGATATTTCCCCCCTTCGCTGGGCCTTGTTTCCCATGACAGGAAACAAAATGCTGTTTTCAGCTGCTGAAAACTGAGGTTTGGAGCATGGACTTCAGTGTGCCAATGTACTGTGGTACCCCCAGAAAACACTGCTCTGGCTGTGCTTCCTGCTCTCCAGAAATCTTTTGGTAGAACTGGCTCTGAAGCCCAAGAGGATTCCACAGAAGAGATGCAGGCAATGGGATTGCAGTCAGTAGAAAGGGTCTTGCAAACTTTGGGGTTCCATCAACTCCTCCATTTTGCTGCCGTGAAGGAGGGTCAGGAGTCTTGTGTGTTCCTGTTGCCCTACCTCTAAAGTCAAATCAATTTAATCTCCCCCTTCCCTGCCCACCTATGAGACAGATCCTTTTAACATGTACTAGTTAATAATAACAGCCCCAAAGGATACCACTCAGACAACCATGACAGAAATCACAGCAAAGGAAAGAAAGAAAGAAAAAAAAAATTCATTCAGAATTGTGGAAGATCAGCACACCTGAGGAAAGAGACTTTCATGGACATGTCTTTAATCTTTCCTGCTTCCAGCCCTTAATAGCAGAACCTGATTTGAAGACTTGGTGATTGATTTCCAGCCCAGACGCAAAGTGACAGGCTCATTTTCAAGTATTGCACAGCTATAATTCCGTGTTTTATTTGTTATTATTGTAACCTGCTGATGGAGTGGGGCTGTACTCAAGGTAGCTCTGGCTCCAGGCATTATTTAGAGTTTGGGTGTTTAATGCCAGAGCCTCGTGCCTCCTGATATTTATGAGGAAGATGTGCCTGTAGCTCCAGCCCTCGTATCTTATTTGTTTGTTGTTCAAACAAAGGATCAGGAAATTGGATGCTGTTTCTGGCGAGTGATATCATCTCCACAGTTAAGGGAAGGCCACTGGTCTTTACACATTTCTCCAGCACAGCAATGAGGAGAGCTAGCTGCCTCCAATTCAAGGTGAATGAGTCACCTTGGGAAGTGCTTTGTCTCTGTAAACAGGGAAAGGCTCTGCTCCATAAACCCACAGGACAAAACAGCCCCTCAGCAAGGGCTGAGCAGCACCCCTGAGATTGTGGGGCCCAGCCCTGAGGTGTTGGAGGATGTGGATGCCCAGCCCTGCTGCCCATCACTGAAATTTCTCTTCTGATTTCCTGGAGTTTTCCCCGTTTCTTGCCTTAATTTCTCCCTCTTCCAATTAAGAAATCTTGCCTTGGAGAACAGCACACGGCATTTTTCTCACTCAGAATCAGGTTCTCGGAAGAAAAACCTTCCAGTCAGATTCAGTGAGAGCATCCATCCCACTGGAGACCCACGTGGAGAATCCTGCTGGGGTTGTCAGGGCTTTTGTGGGATCAGGGCATGTTTGTGGAGCCAGAGCAAAGGGTCATGCTGGGTGCCCCCTTTTCTAGGGCAGAAAAGTGTCTTAGCCCTGATCTGGCAGCCTGGAAGCTGCCCCTGGTTTAAATCTCAGCTAAC
This sequence comes from Trochalopteron elliotii, assembly GCA_024734555.1. Lineage (NCBI taxonomy): Eukaryota > Metazoa > Chordata > Aves > Passeriformes > Leiothrichidae > Trochalopteron > Trochalopteron elliotii. The sequence goes on from JANPWX010000348.1 coordinate 207,960, forward strand.
TCCCCTTGCCTCGCAGCACAGCTGCAACAAAGGAGATGGTGCACAACTTGCTGCACTCTATGAACTTACCTGTGAGCTCCTAAATAACTCTGGCAGCTTGGAAAAGCTCATTCAGCCTGAGGAACTGAGCCTGCTGCAGCAGCAGAAGCCAAGGAAGGGACTTTATGCTCAAGCTCTGAAGTTTAACCTCTGCTGTGCTTCTGTGCAGCAGCAATGGGTGTCACTGGTGCTCACAACAGAAAACTGTAAGCAGTGATTTCTGGATGCTGCCCAGCTACCCCTGAGATAGGCACAAAACAGGATTTATTCACAGATTGAGAGTCTATGCTGAGATGTTGAATGTCTATGAAGTCTTTGGTATTGCTGTTCCAGTTTCTGGTTAGTTGTGCAGAAGACCAAACACTGCCTGCTCCCAAAAGGCTGCGAGCCCTGCAGGGCTCTGCAGAGCACAAACAGGCACCAGCCCAGTGCTCCAAGGGAAGGCAATTTGAAGGTGATCCTGTTTTACCTGTTTCTTAAAAACCTCCCATTTTCTAGGCTTTCTCACTACACCCTAGTCAGCAAGGTACTTTTGTTCCAGAAACAAGTGCTCAGAGTACCTGAGCACTTTGTGGTATTGTTAGTGGGCATGGTGAGATAAGGTCTGTTGGGGAAGATGAATCAGGGAAACCTTATAAATATGATTGCTTAGCAAAAAATTCTGGAAATATGAAACGTATACTCGAAATAGAAATGAAAGCTTGCTTTGAGTTGTAGGATACCCAGCCTTAGTTACTATATAACCTGAAAACAACAGCCCAGCCAGCTGAAGGAGAATCCCTTTGGATTGAACAATAAATACCCTTCTGCTGGCTGAGGGATCCAAAGATCAATGTAGCAAAAGAGAATAGTCTAAAGAGTAGTTTTTAGAGCTTAAAATGTAACACAGTATGGTAATGTAGTAGTTCTTATAGGCTGTATGTAGATTCTATAGGATTTTGTGTCTTGGACTGGTTGGTTAGTGTAAATTGGAATATTCAACACAAAAGGAGATAGAATGGATTGTAACAAGGACCTCACTCTCTTCCCCCTGTGCTCTGACCCTGCCACCTCTCTCTGGCTCTCCTGCTCCCTCCTCTCTTACCTCTCACCCCCTTGTTCTCTCTCTCTCTCTCTTTGGGACTCCCCCTCAGCCCAGGCTGGTGGCTGAAGGCAAAAGGCCCTTTTTACCCACCACCCTTGCAATAAACCCACGTGTTCTGGAATGTCTCAGCTCTGCAGAGTTCCCTCTCCCTGCCCTCCAGGGATGCTCCTACAAAGGTCAAAGCTTGGACTCGACGATCTTGGAGGTCTTTTGCCACCTTAATGACTGTGATTCTGAGCAGTCCACGTGGAATGTGACACAGCCTGAGCCCCGTCCCTGTGCCAGCTGGTGCCTCCTTGGAGAGCACAGGATGACAGCCCAGTGCAGTGTGTGACCCAGGGCACCCACAGCAGCCACTCTGCACCTGCCAGCCCAGGAATGACAAGGGAACGGATTAAATATAAATCCCACCCAAGCTGCCACCAGTTCTATTTTGCCAGGGTGTTATTCATAAAAACAATCTCTGGTGCCAGCTCTGGTTCCCAGCCAGGGCTGCAAACTAATGAAATTGCCTTTTGCACTGAGCATGGGGAGCAGCCTCCTCTGCCTGCTGGGGTGTGTGGCAATTTTAGGCACATGAAAGAACAAGGCAGACACAGAAGGTCAGGCAGGAAAAGCTTTTATTTTAATTTCTGACTCCATCTTTTACACATTTTGGCCAGAAGGCAAAAGATTGGCTACACAAGTCGCCGCCTTCTTGACCTCATTGGTGAACATCACCATCAATCACATTCCTCCTCTGAGAGGAGAAATATGTAAACAAAATAGATAAGTGCTAAATATCTACATAGCTTACATGAAGCTGCGTGAGGATCTCCACTACAAACTCCAAACACTGGAAAGCAGCAAAATTCAGCATGACAGGGGTGAGCCTTTCTCCTCACTGGCAGCTTCTGGGGGTGGTGGCAGTCAGGGCTCCTTATGGACTCGTCACCAACTGGGACACTGAAATGAGGGCAGAGCTAAAATTGCTGGAGAAGCTCTGAAACTTCCCCCAAAGAGGAGACTGCAACAGGGAGGATGGTGAGGGAGCCAGCATCTCCCTGACGTCCTGCAGCCGTTCAGCTGGACTGGGAGGGTGGAAGGACAGGGGAGAAGCAGGGAATTACCTGAAGGCTTAGAAGAGGAGTTCTGAGGAAAAAGACAGCTGCCCTTGGAGAACTCTGGCACTGCTCAAAGGGATTCAGTTCTGGTTTATTCTCAAGGGTTTTCTCCAGTTCCCAGCCTCACTCCTGCTCAGCAGCACCTCGTGGTGCAGGCAGAGACATCTCACATTCACACAGGGGCTGAGCAGGTGTAGGGTGAGACCCTGTGAGACCCTGTGAGACCCTGTGAGACCCTACTACCCCCTGTGATATCCTTTCCTACCAGCATGTACAGTGCAGCAGAGAGCTCTCCAGAAGGCACATGGATGTCGCCCTCAGTTTTCTTGATTTCGAGTGTTTGAAATCTTGCAGTGCAGATCCTCACGCAGCTTGGAGAAAACAATGTATATTTTTACAGTTTATCTATTGTGTTTACATATTTCTCCTCCCCATCCAGGTCAAAGAGGTGGCGATCTGCAGCCTGTTGCAGCCAATCTCTTGCCTGTTGTACAAAGGTATATAAGAATGGAGTCAGATAATTAAAATAGAGAAGCTTTCCCTTGACCTGCTGTGCCTCGCTCTTCATGTGCCCGAAACTGTGGCACGTGGAGGCAGATTTAACAAACCCAGCAGCCCACAGAAAGTCACTGCTGTATCCAGAAGCTCCTTCCCAGAGAGCAGCAGACAGATTTTAACAGGGGGAGAGGAGAGGGGGATAGGGCCACCCGGGGCTGGGGCTCCCTGGTGTGTCCCTGCAGCTCCTCACGTGTGGAGCAGTGGCTGCACAGCTGGCCCTGCCTGCAGAGCCTGTCTGCCACCTTCCCAGCCTGCTCAACACCCCAGGATGTGCCAGCACAGCCCTGATCCCCCACGGCTGTCCCCAGAACAAAGGAAAGGCAGGCACTTACAAAAAGCAGAGATCTTCCTGGAACAGAGGGGAAAACCTCCCGATGGCACACTCGTGAGACCTGAGGCAACTCAGTGCTGCTGTAGGTCGTTATCCACCAAGTCAGCTGCTTAAAAACAATATTATAAAGCTAAATTTTTGTCCTGCAGTGGATCAAAACTGCAATCTGCCCATGCTTCAGTTTCCCACTGAAACAGAGAAAGGAAATGACAGCCCTGAGCGCTGGGAGGACAGGTTTGGTAAATCCAAAATCTATTCATCTGCCTGAGATGAATGGAGGGACTGACAGAGGGGCAGAACAGCAGGAGGGAAGCCGGGACTGATGCTGCTGTGCCTCGGGTGCAGCTCATCGTCAGTCAGGCACTGCATCCTACCCCAGCTCGGCCATCTCGGAGCCACAAGCACTTAAGCTCAATGTTTCTTCCAGTCGGTTTCCCTCCCTTCTCTTCCCAAAGCTGCCGGCAGCCTCTTTCCTCCACCAAACGTGGCCCTCTTGTGTTCACAAGCAAAATACAGAGAGAAATCAGCAACAACTGCTCATGAATATGAGAGGATTGTTAGAAAAGGGGCTTTTCCCACACCTTAAACTCCGTTTAGATGGCTCAGGGAGCCACGAGCAGCATCCTACAGATTTCTGCCCAAATCCCACTGGAGCAAGCTGAACATCAACTCGAGCGTCGTGAAGGTTTCTACCTTCCCTCCCACTCCCACCTCCCTCTGGTTTGGAAACAAAGATCCCTTAGAGGTTTGCAGATCTAAACATGCAGTGCTTGGAAGAAATAAACCCCCAGCACAGTTATCTGAAGGGTGGAGAGGAAGAGCAGGGGGAAGGAATGCAGATCAGGGTGGGGTGGGGTGGGTGGGTGCACAGGGATGCGTGGCCACAGCACAGGGAGGCTGCAGCACAGCCCAGACGTTCTGAAATGAAACTGAGCAGTCGTTTATATCAGGGTTTCCATAGAGACCAAGTTTTGAAAGACTTAAGGTGGAATGATTATGTATGTTCTGAAGGGCTTGGGATAAAAATAACCTTGCTAAGCGTTGCATGGGCTAATTAGATGATGATCCTTGGCTGGGAGCTCTCCTTGGTGGCACAGTCACTGTGCCCCTGGGCTTGCCCACATGTTCCCTGCTGGTGTGCAATGGAGAATGCAGCACCTCAGACAACAGCAGTGATCCCTGTGTTTCCCTGGAAGGCTGTTATGCCTTTCAAAGGCTTGTCTCTCTACCACTCTGCCAGCTCAAGCAGAAACAACGTGTGCTCCAGCCCTTCTGCTGCCAGACCTGCTGTCACCAACACCCCAGAGAAACCCCTGGGGTCACACAGTGGGCTCTGGCTGCGGGTTTGCAAAAGACAGAAAGAAGCAGAAAGGTGAGGAGGAGCCCAGCAATGAGCACTGATGGACTTCCACCTGCCATGGCAAGGAAAGTCTGCTCCAGAAATAACAAATCCACCCAAACCAGCCCAAAAGCATCTCTTTGATGGCAGCCTCAGACAAAGGCATTTGACCTCCTGGGATTTACAGGAACTCCAGGGAGCCCCAGGGGGGTGTCACATCCAGGCCAGGGGGAGGGATGGTGGGGACATGGTTAATTTGCACCTTGACTGTATGAAACACCCTGACATTGCTGTGTCTGGCACTGCTTTCCACACCCAGGTGCAAACAGGAAAACAGAATCCAAGGGAAGACCCTCAGCCAAAGAAATGGGAGGTTCTCTGACAGCATCTCCCACCCGATGTTTGGATGGAACAATTACTCAGTCTTGGCCAAACCTTTAATCCCTCAGAGACTGCCTGGGGTTTTTTCCCCACTGGCTGAAAAAAAAATGCACTTTGGGTTGCAGGTCAGCAAGAACTGCTCATGCACTTAGGTCAAAATGGCAGTGTGGGAAAATTCCTTTTCTGAAGCGTCCAGAACAAAACCTTCTCAATACTTAGCTTTGAAAAAGGGGCATTTTGTTTGGAACTGCAGTAACAGGGTAAATGCATCCAAGACAGCAACAGAACCTTTGTTTGGATGGGGAACAAACACAATTCTTTGAGGGCAATTACTTCTACTCGGGCAAGGGATAATGGAAAAAACTTTGTTTCAGGTGGCCTCCCCCCACACTCATCACTCCCCAGTTTCCTCCAGTTAAAGCCATGAAACAAATTAGAGATTTCTCACTCAGCTGCAGCCCTTAGCCAGAAGAGCAATTTCCATGCTGCCCTCAGCCCAGCTGTCTCACAGTCTGGCTATCTAACAAGCCACACTGACTCTCAGTATATTTTTCCTACAGCAAATTCCTAATGATGGTTATGAAAACCTCCTTATGGTTTCCCAGCTGATGCAAAAGTAACATACAGCAAGAGGCCCTGATTCACACAGGAACATTTCTAAAAGCAGCCTCTGATTTTTGGGGCTGTGTGTGGCTCGTAGAATCATGGAATACCCTGAGCTGGAAGGCACCCACGGGGTCATGGAGTCCCACCCCTGTCCCTGCACAGACACCCCAACAATCACACCCTGGGCATCCCTGAGAGTGTTGTCCAAACACTCCTGGAGCTCTGGCAGCCCCAGGGCCAGGACCATTCCCTGGGGAGCCTGGGCAGTGCCCACCACCCTTCTGGGGGAAGAACTTTCCCCAGCATCCAATCTAAACCCCCCTGACACAGCTCCAGCTGTTCCCTAACATTTCCAGTCCCAGTGCTGGGCAGACAGAGGGAAAACCTCTTTTACTCAGTTGTTTTACACTGCCTCTTACTCCTAGTTGCAGGTTTCCTTAATGCTTGCTGAGTGGTGGGATCACTCAGAACAGGTGGAAGCCACTTTTTATGGTGTAATTTAGACATTGGGGGTTTACCTGAGTCTGGACAAGAAGGTTGGATCAGCACCCTCGGGGGGAAGAACCTTGCCCTGAGCTCCATCCCAAGCCCTGGCACAGCTCCAGCCCTTGCTGGGCTCCTGTCCCTGTCCCAGAGCAGAGCTCAGCCCCTGCCCCTCTGCCTCCCCTCAGGAGGAGCTGCAGCCCCCGAGGAGCCTCCCCTCAGTCTCCTCTGCTCCAGCTGAACCAGCCAAGAGCCCTCAGCCTCTCCTCAGAGCCTTCCCCAGCTCCCTGTCCCTCCTTTGGACACTCTCCAACAGCTTTGGATCCTTCTGACCTTGTGGTGCCCCCAGCACTGGAGGTGAGGCTGCCCCAGGGCAGAGCAGAGCAGGACAATCCCTGCCTTGCTGTGACCTCAGCTGCTCTTCAGGGACTAAGAACCAAACACCTTCGCCACCAAATCCTGCTTCACACCTGACCAAGCTTCAACACACTCACCAAGAAAGTGTTGACAGCTTTTGTGTCACCTTTTGGGTCTGCTTCATTTGCTTTCTGATGGCTCTCACGAAAGACTGAGGGAGGGGAAATAAAACCTCTTTTGTCTTCCATTTCTGAAGCCTGGCAGGAAGTGGCAAGTGCTACTAGATCTGAAGGGACCCAGCTTTTCTGTAGTTTAGGAAAAGGGCAACAAAGACCATTTCTGATCCACAGGATTGCTCCTCCAGGAACTCTTCAGGCAGGACGGAGATTTCTGTCCCTGCATCCACTCAGGAAGTAAGTCATTAGGGGGACCTTTTCCCCCTTGCACAGAATACTCCCCTGCAGCCTCTCCTCCCTGCTGAAAGACTGCAGCATCTCCTTCAAAAGTGTCTTTGATGGAGGCAGTTCCTGGCCACGCCAATGGCAGCTGGATGTGGCATCACTGATTTCTGAGTGTGGCTTGTGCTTTCCTCAGGTGCAAATGGCAAAAGACTCCAGCATCTATTTCTGCTTCCCGTGGTACCTCCTCTAAAGATCAATCCTGTCTGAGCAGCACAGAGAGCTGCTTGAATTAATTCAGGCAGACAGCATGTTCCTCTCTGTAAACAGTGCCACAGCTCTGGCATCTGCAAAGGTTCCATGTGATGCAGGGACCCTGAGTCAGGCCCACCAGGATGTGATCCATGAGGGCAGGGGTCAGGAGCAGGACATGTCTGCAGACAGCAGCCCCACAGTGTCCCTTGTTGTTCTCCTGACAGCACGAGAAGGAGGGAATGTGATGTGGTTTGACACGAGCAGCAACAATACAACTTTCCTCCTTCCTCAGGCAGCAAGTTTCCAACTCATCACCTGCTCTCAATAGAGCCAACGAATTTCCAAACAGATTTAATCTCAGCCTGGTCTCCTACCAAGCCAAGTTTAAGTGATCAGTGTGTGTGTGCACACCCGTGTGTGCGTTTATAGCCTTTCCCTTTTTCTTTATCCATCAGCATTTTGAACTCCCTGGCCCGTTCAGCTCTAATCTGACAGAGGCAGAGGTCTCCAAAAGGCCACATCCCAAGAGAAATGGCAAAAATACATATTTGATCAGGATTGGCAGACACTGTAATGAGGGGAATATCTGAAATGTCGTCTCAAACCTTACTGCACACCACCCCAGAGGGGACTGAGCCAGAGACAGCCTTGCAGCAGCTTTTTCCCCGAGCCTCAGGTGGACAGGATGCTTCAAGTTCTGCTTTGGATTTTCCTCCCAAGTTGCCTCTTTCCCAGCACCTGGATGTCTCCAGAGCTGCCAGGGAAAACTGCCATCAGGTGAGGTGATTGTGGCCCCCCCTGGTCCCAAAAAGGCATCTTTAACCTTGAGAGAAACACAGATTTTGTGACTGTCTCCTTCAAAGATCCAGTGCCTCCTTACACGAATGTGCCCATTTATTGGCACACATAAATTTGGATTGACTTTTATTAATACCTGAGCCTCAGATCACAGATCTGCAGTAGAACTCTGAGTTCCTAGTTGCTCTCAGCCTCACCATCACCTTTGGGTCTATCAGCCCCCCTGTGCCAGAGGCACAACCAGCACCACTGGCTCAACTCACTCCATGTCAGCTGACAGGAACTTCTGCAGGAATTTTCCTGGCCCTCCCCACTGTGCCAGGACTTGATTATCTCTTGCAAAGGGAAAAGCAGCTCAGTGAAATATCCCCCTTGCAGCCCCCCAGGGCTGTTTGGCTGGCTCAGTCCCTTGGAGGGGTATTCCAGGGACAAGATAAAAGATGCAAAAGAGGCTCTTACCCCCCATGATTATTTCCAAGGTTTTATTCTTGAAGGGATTCCAGGGAGCAAGAGAAAGAACAAGGAAGAGCAGGGATTTATCTAGTCTCCTGCTCAGTAAAAGGTAGCTGGATCTCAGCCAAACAGGTCAAGAAAGGAAAGAAGGGTCAAACCATACAGGCTGTAGGCTTCAGGGGGTCGTGGGGAAAAAACATTCTCCAGAGAAATAAAACAGCTCAGAGTTCAGCTGTCAGGACAGTGAAGGTGCCTCGAACCCCCTGTTTTCCCTTCCCACTGCAGGAAGATCAGCAGCAGCTGCTGCAGGTGCTGCCAGGGCTCCTGGGGAAAGGGAAGAACAGAAATCCTCTGCTGAAGGTCACCAGCCACCAAGTGCCACAGAGGGAGCAGGCAGAGCACACCACAGACTGATGGCACTTCAAGGTTTAGGTCTGTCTGTGCTGGGAGGGTCTGTGGGGACAGCCAATAAAGGCTCATGTAACTTTGCATACAAATGAATTGTTTTAAGGAATGAAATGCCATGAACAAGCCTGGACATGCCCCTGTCCTGAGGAGCAGGGGCAGGTGTTCCCCCCCTGGTCTGCAGAGAGGATAATTAAAGAAGGGGAATGGTGGATTTTGCAGGCTGGGCCTGTGGGGTTGCAGCCTTTTGCTCAGGCAATGAGGCTGCTGGCAATGGCATGACTAGGGCAGCACAGCCCAGAGCAGGGCTGGGTACCCCAGAGTCCTGGGTTGCAGTATAAGATATGCACAAAGTGTTCTATCACCATCTTCATGAACTGTTGTAACCAATTGTTGAAGCAGTGTTCTTCCAGGTTCTGTTCTTCTAGGTTCTTCTAGGTTCTTCCTTCTTCTCTTAAGGTATCTTTTGTTAATGGGTCTTCTGTTAATGGATCTTCTGTTAATGGGTCTTCTGTTAATGGATCTTTCGTTAATGGGTCTTCTGTTAATGGCCTGCTGCATGACTCATAGATATCATAGTTATCTCTCTTTAATGGGCCATCAAGGACCCCCTGGATGACTCATTGACCCATTGTGAGATGCTCCGCCCAGGGGGAGGAGCCAAGCATTCTCACCTGGATATAATCTGGGATTTGGGACAATATGGGGACCTTACCCACTGGGTTCCCAGAGGATCAGAGCTACCAGACCTTTCTATGGGATCACTGCTTCCATCATCCCGCTCAGGTTGTATTCTGACTCTGTCAGTGGTCTTTTGTATTATTGCATCTATTTTATTCTATGTTATTCTTTTTTTTTTTATTATTATTATTAAATTGTATTTCTGACTTGGAGCCTCTCACTCGTTTTGCTTTCAAACCACTACACCCAGGCTCTCCCCTGGCCCTGACACTGGAGGCTGTGTGGCCTTGGAGAATTTATCCTTCCTCCCAGTGCCCCTCTTAAAACAAGCATCCTGACACTGCCCTCCTCTGTAAAGCACCCTGAGCTCACAAGGAGGAGCACGGCATCACACAGAGTTATTGCTCCATCTGATCCTCTTCTCACCCTCCTCGAGTGAATATCTGAGAATCTCCCAGACCTGCAGCCAGCAACGTGACTCACATCTGTCACATGCAACTTCTCTATGATCCCCAAAAGGAAAATTGTTGGGAAAGATGGGACAGGAAAAGCTCACAAATGTGATTGCCTGGCGAGAGATACTGAGAGTATAAAACCTAGGAATGGAATAGAAATGAAAGCTGAGCTTTGAGATGTGATCATGGCAGGCAGGAGGACGGGGATTGTAACAAACAATGGGACACTGAGGGACCCAAGGGTGCAGCCCCACCCCACCCTGCCAAGGTATCAGGGAAAAGATTGATGAGAAGATAGTGTTTAGGGTTTAGAACACAGAGTGAGATGGTAATAGAGCAGTTCTCATAGGCTGTGTGCAAAGTCTGTAGGTTTTGGGTTGGTCACTGTAAATTAGAATATGCAACACATAAGGAGATAGAATGGATTGTAACAAGGTTCTCTGCCCTTCTCTTTACCCTTCTTACTTTACCTCCCTTACCTGGCCCACCTCTTACCTCTGACCTCACTGCTCTTACCTTACCACACTTATCCCTGCTCTCTCTCTCTCCCTCTCTGTGGGACTTCCCCTCAGCCCAGGCTGGTGGCTGAAGGCAAAAGGCCCTTTTTACCCACCACCCTTGCAATAAACCCACGTGTTCTCTGAAAACTGTCTCAGGTTTGCAGAGTTCCCTCTCCCTGCCCTCCTCGGATGCTCTCACAGGGTTGGCAGGGTGGTTTCATGTCTGGTCTCTTCCTGGGAGCAGGGCTCCCCTATTTTTTTTTAGCCACCTACAGTGTCTGTCTGTGTGCAAAGGGAGGGAGGGAGGGAGAGAAGCTGCTCAGAAACCAGGCAACAGGCAGCCATTTACAGTGTGGAGTCATCCACACCTGACATTTAGAGGCAAAATATGCTTGGAAGAGAAGGTTTTCCTACCCCAAGGGCACCAGGCTTGGGAAAGCTTGGTTAGGGCTGAGCCTTGGTCCAGTAAAATCCACTGGGACCCTTATTTTTCCACCTTGTCTTAACTCCTGCCTTCCTCCCGAGATCTGGGAGAAGTGAGGGAATTAAAAATCATTGGAAGCTTTCCTTTCCTGTGCTCCACTGCCCTGTTTCCCCCGGGGAACAGTGGTGCTCTGGGCAGGCAACAACCCAGGGGTCACATCCTGCTGAAGGTTTCATCCTTAGTGCACTGGGCTGGAGAGCAGAACTCGTGTGATTCCTCCTGCTCACACAGGGCTGAGCACCAGGGACTTGGATCTCTGAGAAGCTCCAAGGCAGGAGAAGGTGGGGTATGGCCTTTCCCCTCTGCTTTCTTCAGATCCAGCTGTGGGAGGGAGCTCAGAGGGTTTGGAGGAGTCTGGAGCGTGGTCAGCCCTGTACCTCCCTTGCTCTCTGTTAGCAGAGGTGCAGGATAAAAGGAGAACGTGGAACATTCTCCTCAAAAAAAAAAAAAAAACCAAACCTTGGGAATTTTAAATTGTTTTTCCAAAGAAATAATTTCTTTCTTTGCAAAAAAAGTCCCATGAAAGGACAAATTTTTAATCTCAGGAACGTTTGATTTTAGGATCTTTCTGAAAGCCTCAAACAAAAGGCTTTGGACACTACTTTTCGATACTTTAAAATGAGGATTTCCACCATCCCTTCATTCCCCTTGTCATAAAAGATCTATTTCATGGTCCATTTGGAAAGTGCTGCTCTTTAGTTTTGTCCTCTTTCCCTCCAGACTCAGAACAAACCCCACCTTTTCACAGCTTCAGTATTCCCTGTCCTGTGCTGAGACCTCCTTGTCCCCCCGTGAGGCACCTTCTGACCAGCACCAGGCATGGATGGAGCCTGCAGGGCAGCACTTAACGTGGTAATTCTCCAAGGATTTTGTTTAGAGTTTTATAGCATTACACACCAGCCTTATTGGATTTAAATGGCTTAAATTAACTGGGTTATTTAATGGATTGTCCAGATTAGGGAGGAATCTGCAAAGGCTGTTACTTCAAGAAGAGCAGCTGCTTGGGAAAGAAAAGATCTCCAAGTAACATTAATATCCTGGAGGCTCACAAGTCCTGACAGGCCACTCCTGTCCTTTATTGACATTCTCTCATATGCATTTAGCCAGGTTTGTGTTTAGTTTAATAATCTCCTGAAAGTTTAATTGTTGCTTTATTCATCCATGACCTTTCCTTCTCATCTGGAGACATATTATTGCTAATCTACAAATTTCAAGAACCAGATTTATTTGCAAAACCAATTATTCTGCTATGCAAATCTCTCCTCTTCCTGCAGCCTGCCTGAACAGGGCTTTTTTACCTCCACCATAATATATAGACACTATTCAAATATTTAATTGTAAAATTTATCTATATTTCTTTTTCAAGCATGCCCAGGTTCTGCGTGGTGCAAAGTTAATTAAAATCTTTAGAATCAAAAGCAGGTCCCCTGACCTTGATCCAGACCTGGCAGACTTTAACCTCCAAAGTCCTCACTTGACCACAGGGGACCTGGAAGTACCAGCAAAGTGGAAAATCACTTTGCTGTCAGTGAAATTCTGATGGAGGAACACATCCTCTCCATTAGCACCAGGCATGACACCACCAGTGCAGACACACACAGAGCTCTCCTGAGTGGGCTGCAGAGGCTGGACCTGAAGGAGGGGCAGAAAAATGCTCAGAACAAAGATCTTTGCTACAGATCTTTACCCAAAACATCCTCAGTGGCACGTCCCCACAGAGTGCTGCTTCCCCTCAGCCTCAGGATTTCTGATCCTGCTGGCACAGGGTGGGACACAGGACACTTTGCAGAGCCATGGAATGGCCTGGGTTGGAAAGGACTTTAAATCTCATCTTGTTCCACCCCTTGCCATGGGCAGGGACACCTCCCAGCAGACCAGGGTGCTCAGAGCCACATCCAGCCTGCCTTGGGCACTTCCAGGGGTGGGGATGCTGTGGGGCTTCTCTGGGCCTCTGCAGAGCCAAAAATTTCATTTCTCTTCCTAAAGAGTCAGTGACTGTAATATTTACAGTATTTACAATATTTGAAACATGAGTCATTCCTTTTGAAGTATTGAAAAGTTGTGTCCAGACCACTCAACTTTTGTTTGGGGCTTTCAGGAAGATCATGAAATCAAATGTTCCTGAAATGAAAAGCTTGTCCTTTCATGGGACTTTTTTTTTTTGCAAAGAAAATAAAGAAATTATTTCTTGGTTAAAAAAAAAAATTTTTTTTGAAGTCCCAGGGACTTTTTGTGGAGAAAACCCCAAGTTTTCCTTTTCTCCTCCACTCTGCTAACAGAGAATCAGCTTTAACTGTCCTCTGCCTCAACTTCCCCACCTTCATCACTGCCAGGGGCACTGCCTGTTTCTGTTCACTCAGGGTTTGAAGTGTGGAGTGTCACCTGCTGCATCTTCAAGGGTGCTTCATTTTAAAACACTCAGCTCAAGCTTTGTGCCCAAATAAAACCATGCAGTTCCAGATTTCCCTCTTCCTGCCCCTGACTTGACTCCTGTGGTGGAATCTCTTACCTTCTGTAGAGTTGCTTACCTCTTGTTACGTGTGTTTAATAGATGCTGTTCTAGAGCAAAGTTACAGTTCTTCTGTTAACCATTAAAATGAATCCTGCTTGTAGTTGTTCTCAGCATATTTTAATTTTTTTAAAAATTATTATTATTATTATTTTGCCTCTTCTGGTTCCAAAGCCAACTCACAGAACACTGTAAAGTTATTTCAGTGTATGCTGTAGTCCTCCTGCCCAAAGTCACTGTCACATGGCCATGGAGCATCACCACCACAATTACAGGCAACCAAGAAATCAACATTTTACACTAAGCCTTATGTCAGTGAATGGCATTATCAGGGAAGCTCACACAATTAAACCATAATTCAGTGGAGAGATGTCAAGGGACTTTACCCATGGACAAATTAAGGAAGCATTAGCCATGGGATTAGAGGGAGAGGCAACTGTGGGTGCCAGCCAGAGGGCAGAGACATTGTGCTTGTGCTCTCAGCACTCACCAACATCCACCTCCTGCACACAGGGAACTGCCAGAGCATCCAGAGCCAACAGCTCAGCTCATCCAGGTGGCTGCAGAGAGTCCAGGATCCACTGCTGCTCCTCTGGATGACTCTGGAGAGAAGGAAGCAGAAATTAAAATGGGGACATTTTGAGTCAGAGGCACTGTAGATAATGCAGGGTTATATTTGCTGAGAAAGACGAGTCTTTATTCTTGCCCCAACATGTGAAATGTCTGCAGTTCTAGGTCTGGAAAAAACAGCAGGAGGTGAATCCCATGGGGACAGCAAAGTACCCCAGATTTCCAGGAAAGGCCACAGCTCCCTCAGCTACAAATCCACTTGGACCTGAGTGAGAAACAGCAGCTCCTGAGTGTTTTGCTCCAGGTTGATAAGGCAGAAATAGTTCTGTATCTCACCAATAAATCACCACTCTCAGGCTGATGGACAGGGAACAACTCCAGCAGCCTTTCACTGGAACAGAATTACTTGTTCCTGTGAAAACAAGGCTGGGGATGTGTGTTGTGGGAACAGCCAGCTCCTGCCCCCCGTGCTGAAGCAGGGAAGGAAGGAGGATGAGAATAGTTTGTTCCTTGAAATGCAGTGGAGTGAGAGCTCTGCTTTAGACAAGAAACCACAGATGGGTCTTAAACACTTGTGTCTGGCACAACCCCTTTTTCCTGCAGACCCCCAGAGGTGGGGACTGGTCATCTCCTGGCAGCCAAACCCACTGCTTCAGTGACCCACACCCACTGCCTTCAGTGAGTGCTGGCTCAAGCCTTCTATATTTCAGATATGAGTGGCTTTAAGCTGTTTTTCACAGTCTGGGGATTGTTTCTCTTGCTCAAATAATTTAGCTTTAACCTGAGGCTGTGGGCTCAATCCTTGCTGTCAAAACCCAGTGTGTAGCTTTGCATGCAGCTCCTGAGGGTATGGGGGGGATACAACATGAATCTCCCTGGCTCCTTCAAAGCCTTGCTTTATGTGTGTAGAAATTGACATAAATAAAAATAAATCTGACAGGCTTTAGCCTGTGTTTCTCCAGTATATCCTTGTCTGCACTGGATTTACCCGGGTTGGTTTCTATCTATAACAGCATCAGCGGGGGATGTTTACAGTGAGACAGACTCCAGTAAATACTAGCAGGGATGAGGGTCCCCTCACAAATATTTCCAGGCCAAGTAACAAATAATGTGCAGCCCCTGGCTGGGTGTTCCACCAGCCCCAGCTCATTTCTGGGCACACATGATCTGCCTGGGGTGCCCCAGCCCCCAGGGGCACAGCAAACCAGGCAGCTTTAACCACTTTGTAAATGGGAGTTTCAATGCAAATTGCTCTAGTCTCACGACTAGTTTCACTCGAGTCAAGAATTACTTTCCGTTCTTCTGAGGAGAGGCAAACAAGGCTCACAAAACCCTGCAACGGTGTCCAATTACACGTGGAGCTGGAAACATCAGAGTTTTTAGCCAGAAAAGAGGCCACATTCCCCTGCTGCTGCCTGTGCCGTGGCGTGGGCATAAATGAAATGTGAATTACACCACTCTTACCGATGCAAATGATTACAGAGGAGCTGCATCCAAGGTGAAGCTGAACCTTTAGTAGGTCTATTTTAAGCTCAGACACCATTAAACATACCAGAAACACGAAAGAAACTTTCCCTCTGTGACATTTGGATGAAAATGTGACTGATTCTAAATGATTCTAGGATTTTCTGGTGCCTTGCAGCTGGACTCTGTCCTGGGCTGGCCACAGGCACCCTGTGCTGGGACAAATGTCTCCAGGAAGGTTTGCTCTAACTGCCCATTCCCATTTTGCCAGAGTTGTTTGATATTTTTAGCTTTTCATCACAAACTGACTCTCATCTTGTCTCACAAAGCTGCTATTGAGGCAGACTCCACTGAAATCCCACTTCTAATCCATTGACACTGAGCCCTGTGGAAAGCAGTGGGTGGCATCACTTCAATGCATATTCAGGCAATGAGAGAACTGAGCTGTGCCTTTGGCTGATGGACCCTTCAGTGGCAAATCCAGCCAATTGCATCCAGGCTCTTCTCTTCATCCCTGTCCTCTCATTATCCTGCACTCTGCTGACCCATCCCAGGGTGTGGAGAGGCTGAGGAAAGGGCTGGGAAAGTGGATCAGCCAAGAAGAAAAAACAAACTCTTTTTTTTTTTTTTTTTTTTTTTTTTCTGGGTTGGTGTTCAGGCAGGTCAGTTCCACAGCCCATTTCACACACACAGAGCCAGGTCAGAGCAGAGCCCTGGGGATGGGATGGATCAGCAGGGACACCCTCAGCCTGTTCCTGTTCCATCCTGGGTTTTTGTGTGTGTCGCCCTGAATTTTGCTGCTTTCCAGTGTTTGCAGTTTGTAGTGGAGATCCTCACGCAGCTTCATGTAAACTATGTAGATATTTAGAACTTCTCTATTTTGTTTACATATTTCTCCTCTCAGAGGAGGAATGTGATTGATGGTGATGTTCACCAATGAGGTCAAGAAGGTGGCGACTTGTGTAGCCAATCTTTTGCCTTCTGGCCAAAATGTTTAAAAGATGGAGTCAGAAATTAAAAGAGAAGCTTTTCCTGCCTGACCTTCTGTGTCTGCCTCGTCCTTCGTGTGCCTGAAATTGCCACATTGGTGCATGATCCCACATGCTCCACAGGAGCCCAGGTTGGAGAAAATCATGTGAAAAGTGGATTTCACACAAAAACCCCAAGGGGAGCTCAGCTCTGGCTGCCAGGGAGAGCAGGAACTGGCATCTGGCAGCTCCAGGGGTCGGATTTTTGGGATGGAGGCTCCTCTGCCTTTCCAAAATTGGTGTCACTCTCCTCACTCCCCAAAGCCACAGCGAGCAACAGCAGCCTCTGAAATGACATCAGCACTCAGCTCCTCTGCCAAAAACCTGGGACTCGAGATCCTTTGTTCTCCAGATTACACTCATCTTTTCCACTTCTTCAAATAATATGATTCTTATAATTTGTCACATAGCTGGTGGTTTCCAAACATCATTTACCCAATGGAGGCTGAGGGGGGAAAGCTATTCTTCAGGTCAGCCTGTGAGTCATTTGGCTTGCCAGTCAACCAAGTCTCACTCACTTGGAGACAATATATCTGAGCTATAAAACCTCAGCTCGAAACATAACTCACCAAATTTAGTGAGTAGCCTGTCATCACTGAGAGCAATGATCCTTAACCCCTTATCTAGCTCCAGGGAATCATTATCTGCAGTTGTTAATTTAAGCTTGTTTTAAGTAATATAAAAGCATTTCTTTCTGCTGAAAATGTCTGATTCTACTACTGCTGCGTTATTCAGTTTCATACTAAGAGTTTTTTTTTTTTTTTAATTGATTTCTGTTCAAATTGACATTTAAATAAATAACCAACATACTAGCCAATTAACATGGTTACTAGCCAATTAACATCGTTGCTGGCCAAATTCCCAAGCATTTTTGCTAGCCAGGCAAGGCCTGCAGAAGCCTCTGGAAATAATGAAGCTGAGTTTGATCCACCCTTGTTGAGCTGTGCACATATGAACTGTCATCCAGCCTTGCAGAGGGCACCAGGCAGGGATTTCCAGGCTGCACAGGGCACAGGCAGGACTCTGGGTTCATTGGCCTCACCTCATTTGTACTCATCCCCCCCTTTCAGCACAGCCTTTCAAGTATAATTCTTCAATTTCCCTTTGAGTTGCACAGTCCTCTGTACATTTATGTACAAAAATAAAAACGATCAGGTGCAATGGTGCAGTGCCTCGCAGGTTTCAGCTCCCATCCAGGAATCCATTCCTCACTGAACTGCAGTGAAGGTTGGGGGCAGCTCCTCACACTAATATCAGCCAGGAACGAGCCACAAAAGTGCAACTCAGCTCATAGGTGACAGCAATATTCCCTCACAGCTGGGGCTCCAGCAGGGTGAGAAGGGCTGGGCTGAAGGCTGGACATCAGTCACTAATAAATAGAGTGGAAAAAGAAACATGCCAGAAAACAACAAAAGCAGGGTGGGAACACAATCACCCCCAAACTTCTGAGGCTGCCACAATGACCACAAGCCCTTGAGCAATCCATCTGTCAGCTGGGAGATGGGATTCAGATAGTGAAAGGAGTCACACTAGTGGACAGCTCTATGGGAACCAATTTACTTGGAGAAGGAAGAAACTTTAATCAGTCAGGGTTCAAAAGGCCTGTAACTCATGTCAGAGCAGAGCAAATCTGATTGTACACTCATCACAGGTGAACAAAAGATCAGAGAAGACAAAACAATTACAAGCAGATAATGAACTGGGTAGTCAGCAGCACAGACAGAGTCTCTAAAGAGTGAATCCAAGGTAACCGTGCTCACAACAACAAGGAAGAGCAGGAGGAAGGAGAACCAGCCTCATCTCCTGTGTGCTGGAGTCCCTGTCCACTCTGGACCAGGGGACAGCCCAAATCTAACCCTGAGGATGCTGTGCTTTGGCAGTCAGTGCTTTTCCAACCCCTCTCTTTTCTGGCTTGTGTCGCAGCCACCAAAATGTGAAGGAAACCTTGAACCCGTTTCCAATTCCTCAGTTCCAAACCATCAGCTGTTTTAGGATGGCTGCTCCTGCCCTTCCTGCTCTGCTGGAGACCTGACACTCGCTTGGCGGGGTATGAACGATTGTTCTCCAAAGCATCAGCTCTGAAGGAATAATTGCCCCGGGGAGCCCTGGGCTGTGGTCGTGGGGAGAGGCAGATGAGAGGAATCAGTCTCATTTTCCACTGGAACAGCTGGGAATGTGCAGGCACCGTGGGTGACTGTCTCAGATGAGACAGGTTATGAGCAGCTGATGGAAAGGAATGTCTCAAACTGCTCCATCGCCTGCAACTGCCCAACTGCTCCGTGTGCTGAGGCACAGACACACCCAGCAGGGTGTTTGCTCTGCTCTCCCTGCCCTCTGTGGAGCAGGGAAAAGGAAAAGGGGAATCTAAAACCTGTAAGAGCATCCGAGGACGGCAGGGAGAGGGAACTCTGCAGAGCTGAGACAGTTTTCAGAGAACATGTGGGTTTATTGCAAGGGTGGTGGGTAAAAAGGGCCTTTTGCCTTCAGCCACCAGCCTGGGCTGAGGGGGAGTCCCAAAGAGAGAGGGAGAGAGAGAACAAGGGGGGAAGAGGTAAGAGAGGAGGGAGCAGGAGAGCCAGAGAGAGGTGGCAGGGGTCAGAGCACAGGGGAAAGAGCCAAGAGAGGGGGTGCAAAGAGAGGAGGGAGCAAGAGAGCAAGAGAGCCAGAAAGAGGAAGGTCCTTGTTACAATCCATTATATCTCCTTTTGTGTTGAATATTCCAATTTACACTAACCAACCAGTACAAGACACAAAATCCTATAGAATCTACATACAGCCTATAAGAACTACTACATTACCATACTGTGTTACATTTTAAACTCTAAAAACTACTCTTTAGACTTTTCTCTTTTGCTACATTGACCTTTGGATCCCTCAGCCAGCAGAAGGGTATTGTTCAATCCAAAGGGATTCTCCTTCAGCTGGCTGGGCTGTTGTTTTCAGGTTATATAGTAACTTGGTATCCTACAACTCAAAGCAAGCTTTCATTTCTATTTCTATTATAGGTTTCATATTTTCAGAATCTTTTGCTAAGCAATCATATTTATAAGGTTTCCCTGATTCATCTTCCCCAACAAAAACCCACCCCTACCAGAGGAGCTGATGATGCCCCACACAGGGAGGATGATCCCCAGCCCAGTTGGGATCCTGGAGGCAGAGGCTGCAGAGCCCTGATGATCCCCAGGCTGGGCAGGAGGGTGTGGGCTGCTCACACTCACACCCAGCACCCTCCCCACAGGGCTGAGGGGATCCAGGCACTGACTCCCCCTCTTGCTGTGCCCCATCGCAGGGGGGAGGACTCAGGGGAGCTCCGGGGGTCTCCGGGGTGGGGGGTCTGTGTGAGAGGAGCCTTGCAGAGAGCAGGAGATAATTATTTCACAAGAAACCCTAACGGGCTTCTTGGAGAACAATACTTATCTTTCCATCTCTCCTGATGATCCCTTATCATTGCCCAATCCTCCTGGGCTTCACAGGCATTAGCTAATCTTGTGATAAGAGATTAAGAGAAGAGCCAAGACACGTACCCAGCCATTAATGGCAATTCCCCCAAAGCCCCTGTGTGTGTGTGAGGCAGAGACCCCGAGATGCCTTACAGGCATTGTGAAAGACAAAGGCAGAAACCTGATTATTCCCAACTGACCTGCTGGGTACTTAGTCATGGTTGTTCGAGTTGTTTTAAGATGAGAAGAATATTATCATTAGGAGGAGCTGTGCTAGATGGTGGAGCAGCAATCGCTGGAGCTCTGATTCTGCCCATGGAGAGATAAACGTGCCATAGATAAACCCAAATATTCTGGGAATATTTCCTGCTTTCAGAGCAGAACCATCTCTAGCAGGAAGGTCAGGCTTTTACTCCACACTGGGATAAACCACACTGAAACTGTTTTTTTTAACTGTTACTCTTCAGTGAGAGCTTCAGTGAAGCACATGCACTCACTGAAAATGGGAAGGGAAAGGCAGAGCTGCTCTGAGTGGAATACTTTGAGGAGAAGTCCTGTTTTAGTTTGGAGAGGGAGTGATAGAAGGAGTAGCAGAGGAAAGCCAAACACAATCATGTGTGTCTTGTGGGGAGGCAGACACACAGAACACGTTTCTGAGTTGTGTTTATGTATGAAAAGTCTGGAGCTGTTGCTTTAGGCTGTGGGGTTTCTCCCCTGATCTAAAATCCAGACCTTTGCAGATCCACATAAGAAAAATTGCCTGAAGGATTCTTGACTTCAGCATTCACTTCCTCCTAACAGGAGCACTCCGTAATATCTCCAACCCAGTCTACAGTATCTCCTACTGTAGCCAAAAAGCCAGAGCACTGAGTGGGAAAATGCAGAATTCCCCACCCTGGGAGATCACCAGAGTCATTCTGTGCAGGAAGCTGACCAAGTTTCACAGCATGTCTTGGGAACCACCTTTGGGAAACTGCTCTACATCCAGAACCTGTTGCTCTACACCAGCACAAACCCAGGATCCCCACCACGGCTGCATTTTCCAATGTTTCAGTGCTGTGCTCTCTTTCCTGCCCACAAACAGCAAGTTCAATTAGCCCAAATTGCTTTTGCTTTCACAAAGACACATACCAAAGAAGAAAGAGCAAAAATAACATCTCTTGCCCAGGACAACACAATGTGTGTATTTTCTGGCTCACTTTCTGCAATGGCAACAGTTTTTGAAGGCAAAAATATCCCAGAGATGGTCTATGGTGCATAAAGCAACATTTGATACGAGGACCACAAACGGACTGATGTCTTTGCTGCAGGATCAGAGGGCACTGGGGAGAGCAACTTTCTGAGACACATCCTTCTCCACCAAGAGCAAAAATAGCACAGAAAACCTCTCTCAAATACATTTCATTCTGCATTAAATGCTATGGTTTCTGAGAGCTGCTCCTGTGCAAAACCAACGCTGTTACTTATGAAACAATGCATCAAACCCACAGATGGGAATTGGCTCTCCTGGCAGCACAGCCAAAAAAAATTCCCTCCTTTCCCTCTTTTCCCTCCTGTAACAAATGGCCTCTTTCCCCAGTCATCTGCGTAACATTTAATGATTAATGTCTTATGTGGCACGACACAGAGTCGTTTGCTTCCTTTTAAGAAAGCTTAAAGCTCTTTGGAGACTGGCTTCTACTTTCAGAGTTATCTGTCTACAGAGAAAACACCTCTCAGATGTTCAGCCAGTTTCTTTAAAGAAAAGGCTAAATGGAGAGTTACCAAGGATGATCTTAACGGGCTTTGCTTAGTTTCTGATTGGTTTTCATCTAGTTTTTTGTCTCTTCTGGTTGGGGCTGTTACTTCCCCTTCCGTGGGATGTTTTGAAATTTACACCTTTGTTTTGAAAAAGACCACAGCTCCTCCCCTTGGGATTTCCCACAGAGCTGAGGTTCCTCCTGCCAGCCCCGTGTGAGCCAGGGGACCTTTTCCAATCCTTTCAAGACCTTTGTAGGCTGCCAGAGTGAGGCAGGGGGGTGTAATGGAAACCCTGTCCCCAGAGAGGAAATGTGAACAGAATTCTGCCCTCTCTTGGGCTTTTTTGGGGGGAAAGGTGACTTATTCTGTTTGTTCAGTTTTAGTTACAGAAACCACTCAGCGAAAGAATAAAGTAAAAGCAAAGACACTTTCCCTCAGAGCTCCATCTTTGTCCTGCAAGTCTCATTTGCTGACACAGAGGACTTGTGCTGATATGAAATGTAGCTCCTGGAAGGGAGAAGGGCTCTGCTCTGGGTTTTATGGGGACAAAGAGTCCCTGGTCTGCACAGCACAGCAGAACCTGCCTGGGCTGACCCACCATTGTGTCTCAGTCTAATCCCACTGATTTCAGAGGGGTTTCTCCTGATCAGCATCATCAGGGTATGAGCCTGGCCCTTCTCCCACAGCTCTGGCCCTTCCTGGAGCAGAGGCAGGATCAGGCTCTGCACAAGAGTGAAATATCCCCCTGCAGCCTCCTGGGGCTGTTTGGCTGGCTCAGTCCCTTGGAGGGATATTCCAGGGACAAGAGAAAAGATCCAAAAGAGGCTCTTACCCCTGTGTCTATTCCAAGGCTTTATTCTCGAAGGGATTCTGGGGAACAAGAGAAAGAATAAGGAAGAGCAGGGCCTTATCTAGTCTCCTGCTCAGGAGAAGGTAGCTGGATCTCAGCCAACCAGGTCAAGAAAGGAAGGAAGGGTCAAACCATACAGGCTTCAGGGGGTCCTTGGGGGGGAAAACCATTCCCCAGAGAAATACAACACAAGAGCAGAATCAGACCTTCCAATGCTCTAAGTGAAGGCTCCAGGATTTGTCCTCTTTGCCACCAGTGGTGTTGGTTGCTTTGTGGTTTTTCTTCCCCACTGCCTCTTCCCATCTGAGAAAACAACACTTTGGGGAGTCAATGACAGAATGGTTTAATGTAATAAACATGAATCTGTCAGACTCAAGTGCCCTAAAATATTCCAGGCTGCAAATGCAGGACCAACAGTGAGCTTGTTGATACAGCCTCAAGCCAGAACTAATCAGACATAGACACCATTTGCTTTCAATAGAAATTACATTCAAGAGGGCTGCTTCCTGCTTGCAGGGAAAGATGGGAGACAGAACAGTGATGTGGCACACTGAAAGGAAAGAGTTTTCCCCTGTCAGGCAGAACATCACAGGGTTTCAACGTCTTGCAGGGACAGAGGCTCCCTGTTTGAGCAGAGATCCTGCTGACTCAGCTCGTGGCTGAAGATCTTCCCGAGAAGCAAGAACATACAAATGCATGAAATAGACCTTGTTGTGTGCAGGGCTGTAAATAACAGGTAGTGAAAGCAGAATCAGCAGCCAACAGGCTGTGGCTGTGAAACTGCACATGTTGGTGCTGCATCAGGACAAGAAAACAGTCCTTTACCTCCGTGATCTGGCAAAGTCATATATTTTTAATAACATTAATTTGCCCTTCAGGCAGCCCCTCTGATGCCCAGGAAAGCCAATATCACTTGGGTCTGGAGTCTCTGCTGGGAGACTCAGCAAAGAACTGGCAGGAATTCAGTGCAGAGGCTTTCCAGCCTCTGTTACACTGGGTGTAAATCCAACCCAGCTCACTGACGGGAGAGAGGTGACTTATACTGGTGAAAATGAGAGCAAAATTCGTTGGAATTCACCCTCTGAGATGGTTTGATCTGATCATTGGGGATGGATAACTAGAAGCACATGAGCCTGTAGCCTCCCCAGCCCTCACCATTTCCACATCACCATTATTCCCCAGTTTACTTTGCTGTGCTCCTTCCAGGACCCCTCTCCTCCCACTCCAAGCCACACACACATTTATGGCACTTTTCCTTTGAGGACTGTAGATCCTGGGAACATTAAACTCCCAAGACCTGTTCTTACAAGATCAGCAGCTTTGCTTTGCAAGCTCAAGGACTTCAGAAAACTTGGAGGGGATCCAGGTTCAAGGGAACTTAACTTAGATGTGACCAGGGCTCCCTGGTGCTAAAGTAATAAATAATAATTAATAATAATTAATCACTTAATGACGAGGTTCCCTGATCAGCCAT
This sequence comes from Trochalopteron elliotii, assembly GCA_024734555.1. Taxonomy (NCBI): domain Eukaryota; kingdom Metazoa; phylum Chordata; class Aves; order Passeriformes; family Leiothrichidae; genus Trochalopteron; species Trochalopteron elliotii. The sequence goes on from JANPWX010000348.1 coordinate 231,745, forward strand.
GATCACAGCTTCATGGCTGACATCACCCATGCTTTCAGACAGATATGACAGGCTTGACCTTTCCTCCTCACTGCCTTTATGCTGTTATAATTTTGTTAAGGCAAACCCTCAGCTTGTGTAAATCAGCACAGCTAGAGTGACTTCTGATTTATGTCAGTACAGGAAAGGAATCACATCCCCTACATATTTTACCAGCCTAACAGCCTAACACGTAGCAAGGCAGAGTCAGAGTAGGACTCTTTTAAACTGCCGTCTCTCACCTGCAGAGAAGAAAATAAAATCAGCTTTCAGGCTTCTAGGTATGATTGCTTCAGGGTCAGGAAGGGGAAACTCATTCTGTCTCTCCTCCCTTGCAGTTGGTATTCTCCTCCTTCAGCATATCACATGGCAGCTGAATTAGTCCTACAGTGCCTAATTACATTTTATCACCTCTGGAACATCAGATTTCAGGCAGTGAGAGAGGGGTCGTGTATTTGTAGCTGCATCCAGAATCCTACCCGACTTTACACGGGGAAAAAGAATAGGAGAGAAACACTCCTTCCACACCCCGAAAAGCTTTTAATATTCCTTTCTTCCTCCCCCTGTGGCTCTTTTTTCACTTTTCCAGAGGCTGCAGAGAACTGCCTCCCCGATTGAAGCAAACTCCCTCTTAAGGCTTTATCTCCTGAACAGACTCGAGATGTTCTGGCCCAGTGCTCTGCTGTGTGGGCACCCTCCCCACTCCTGATGTTCCTATTATCCTCATTGTCATTGGCCTGAGTCATTGTGGGCTCTTTTTGTTACACTCCCTGGAATGGCCTGTGATAAAGACACTTCCACATTATTATTGCTTTTGCAAAGTTCTTTTTATTCCTTCTGCAGCCAAACAATAATCTAAGGAGCCATATTGGAGGCAACGCATCAGAAAGTGCCCGTTTTATTATCAGCACAATATGGGCCTGTAATCTGATAATGATAAAAATCTGCCCCTTTGCTTCGGCTCTTATCATTTAATTGGAGCGAAGGAGCACATTCGTTTGTTAATAATTTTATAATTGGTGCTATCTGCCGAGACCCATCAAAGGAACCGTGCGCAGCAACGCCTTTCAGTACAAACCATCTCCTTGCTAACAGGAGCTTTATGGCATTTAACTGTCCCTGTTGTTGTTTTTAGGGCCCCCAGGAGCAGCTGCAGGTCGGTGCTCACACACCTCTGTGTGCCCCAGCCCACACACGGACCCATGTGGTGCCACCCGGGGAGCTGCTGCCTTTCTCAGTCCCTTCTGTTGTGCTTTAAGGAGACATCCCAATATTTTGACAGCGCAAGGGATGTGTTTGTTCACACCTGTGTCTCCCAGCCCGGCTCACCTGAGGCGTCCCCGCTTGTCACCATCTGCCCGCGGGCAGGGACAGCTGGATCCACATGGCTGCCAGGGGGAAACACACACCAAAGGGTTTGTTCCACCTGGGATGTGCCTGCACTGACAGCACGCCAGAGCCGAGCCTGATTTTTTAAAAATATGGATATTGATCCAACAGCGATATCCAGCTATGACGGACAAAGACTCTCTTAACAGTTTCAAGTTAGAAAGTGTGTTGTATTTCTCTGGGTTATGGTTTTCCCCCCCAAGGACCCCCTCAAACCTGAAGCCTGTAGAGCTTGACCCTTCATTTCTTGACCTTGTAGGCTGAGCCCCATCTTTCTTTCCTGCCAGGAGACTAAATAAGGCCCTGTTCCTCCTTATTCTTCCTCTTGCCCCCCTGGACGTCCTTCCAGAATAAAGCCTGGAAAATAGACATGGGGTAAGAGCCTCTTTTGAATCTTTTGTCTTGTCCCTGGAATATTCCTCCTAAGGACTGAGTTAGCCAAACAGCCCCGGGGCCTGCAGGGGGTGGGAATATTTCAAAAGTGTATTTTTTTTATGACGCCGGGCAGCATGCAGGGATAGCTCCCAAATACACACGGGCCATTTACAGATGATCACAGGGTACTTTTATGTACAGGAGTACTGAATACCCAAAACACAAATGCATGTTCATAGCTCTGATACATCCCATTCCCCACTTCTTATGGTAATTAGCCAAAAAGCCATTAAGCATGCCGAGTTTGTTCTTTGAAATGGGTCGGTGGTCCTTTATTATGGGGCGGGGTCCCAAAATGATGAAGTAAGATGGGTCTTCCTCACTTTGACTTTTTAACCTTTTAGTGCTACGTGACAACTGAATCCTGTTTTTCCAGGACTGTTTGACTTATGATTGTATTGTAATCTTGGAGTCTATTGATTAGCCAGAATACATAAGCAGGCCTCACGATTTATCAGTTCCTTAAATCCGGCTTCTGTTAGTAGAGGGAAGTTTATCCATCTTACCTCAGCAATACCTAGTTTAACTGAAGTCTTTAATTCTTAAAAATTAATGTCTCTAACCTGTCCCTAAATCTGGGGCCAGGCTGGTCCTGCCTGGGCTCCGTGTGGGGACACCCAGCTGAGGGGACACCCGGCTGAGGGGACACCTCTGTGCCCTGGCACACTCTGGGCATCAGCCCCGGCCCCTACAGCTCCACCCTACACTTGGCAGCTCTTCCCCAAGTGCTGCACTATAAACACAGCAAAGCAAAACAAACTGGCCACAGATTGCTCTTTTGCCTGAGGGTAAATAGCGTTGCTTGGCCCGTTGCCATGTGGCTGAACTCTTCCTCTTTCTCCCCCAGAGTCCTCCCCATTGCTGCAGTCAGAGTGTCTTTAGGATGACATGTCTGTTAGGGAGGTGATCCCACCCCTCTGCTCAGTCCTGGTGAGGCCAATCTGGAGTGCTGTGTCCGAGCTCCTCAGGAGGGTCAGACCTGGAGCTCCTGGAGGGAGATATGGAGATGATGAAGAGACTGGAGCATAATAAAAAGCTGGGGCTGATGCATTCACCTGGCTGTCACCCTGAATTTTGCTGCTTTCCAGTGTTTGCAGTTTGTAGTGGAGGTTCTCACGCAGCTTCATGTAAGCTATGTGGATATTTAGAACTTCTCTATTTTGTTTACATATTTCTCCTCTCAGAGGAGGAATGTGATTGATGGTGATGCTCACCAATGAGGTCAAGAAGGTGGCGACTTGTTTAGCCAATCTTTTGCCTTCTGGCCAAAATGTATAAAAGAGTCAGAAATTAAAATAGAAGCTTTTCCTCCTTGACCTTCTGTGTCTGCCTCATCCTTCATGTGCCTGAAATTGCCACACCTCTACCTATAACCAGCCAAACTCACCAAATAAAGGTGATGTATAAATCCTGCACCAGCCACACGATTGTCAGCACCATCAGTGCTGGTCTGCAGCACAGCCTGCTCTGCCTAAGGGGAGGAAACGAAGGCACAGGGGTGGGTTTGGAGCATCACAACGACTCTTTAGGACACCATCATTTCTCCTCAAGTGTGGTTACGAGTCCTGCCCACCCCACTGTTTCACTGCTGTTTCTGAACCCCTGAAATTGCCCCTGTGACCAAAGGACTCAGCAGCTTGCCAAAACCCCCATCAGCCTCCCACGCTGCAGCCTTGCTTTGCTGGGCAGCAGAACAGAGAAATCAGGGCTAATCCTTTTGGCAGTGGTTACCAACACCAGGCACCCGTATTTCTGCAAGCCCCTTTTTACACCCCACCTTCACCTCCCAAAATAGCACAAGGCAGAGCTGAGGGCAGGATGTACAAGCCTTTGACAATGTGTCCTTTTGAGACCTATTTTAGGGCTGGATCTGATGCTGTGCTGTGGAAAATTTGTAGGAATTTTCTGGTGCTTTCCAGGAATTCCTGGGTCTGAAAGCTCTTGTGCCCAGGATTTCCTGCAAAGCTCTGGAACCCCACAGTTCAGCAGTCTGTCATTAAAATTATTTGGGCAGAAGCTGAGAGAAAGTTATCACAGGCTCCCCCACTGCCAGCTTCTTCCCAACACTCTGATCTGTTTATGCATCACAGAGGGATTAAAAAAAGCCTAACAAAACTGATTAAATTTACGTTTGACCTTATCACATCTGTATAGGTCTGTTCATGCATCAATCAAAGGGAGAGCAAAAAAAAAAAAAACAAACCTCAATCTGTACTAACCCTTCACAAGAGCTCTGTGTCAGCCATCTGTGCATCCAGGGATGGCAGAATGATGGGAGAAGAGGAAAAACCCCACAAGCTTCGTGTGCCAGACGCCTGCAGGGTCTGGAGGGGACATCAGGAAACTTGTGCTGGTTTGGGACCTGCCAGTTCTGATCCCCAGGCACTGAGACATCCCTGACCCTGCTCAGCTTCTTGGGCTGGGACAGCTGAGGGTGCAGGTCCTTCCCTGGAGCTCTCTGCCCCATCCCAGGAGAAATAAGGGGGGGCAACTCAGGGCCATCTGTGCTGGAAAGCACCAAGCAAGCACTGGGCCAGGGAAACCACAGCCCAGGAACCACATGGGCCAAAAGGCTGTTCCTGTCCCCTTCTCCACCTTCACACCCCTCAGCCCTGTCAGGGGACTCAGCCTTTTTATAACCCAGAATAAGCACTGGTTTGACATGAGCAATGATGGTTTTTTTTTGATATAGCAAGGGTGGGAGATTAATTAAACCCCAGAGCTTTATTCTTTTATTTGGCTCCTGCAAGTTCTGGCTGTCTAAAGGTACATTTATGTGGGTTTTAAAGTGTTTTGTGCAAATTCTATTGCTTGTGAAAGTCCCTGGATTCCCCAGCATGGAGAAGAAAGTGCTCTGTTTGTTCCCAGGGCTGTTACAAGCAGCAGAAGGTCTGGCCCAAGCTCTGGAGGGATTCCCAAGGATTCCACTGGGATGTTCTGATATCTATTTCCATCCTTATCAATGTGCTGTGTCTACACAGAGACCAAATGAGGACCCTGGAACTCACATGCTTTTAGCCAAAGCAGTTGAAAACCTTACTGCTCCCACCTGCAGGGTCTGGGAGCTCTTTGTCAGGAGCCCTCAAAGCTGGTCAGGTACACGATGTGATGCCCTGCGTGGGAGTCACCAAGCTGTGCCTGCACCAGAGCTTCCCACTGGCTCCACTGCATCAATCAAAAAAGCCTGATTGAAATTAAAACTAAGGCCCAGGTTATGCAGCTTCAGCTGCTGCCTCAGGGATGTGACAATAATGGGAGATAACACAGTGGTGTCTGAAAAGAAGCAGAGAGGTCGTGCACAAGGCAACAGCTTTGGAGCAGAGAGATCCTTTTCGGCTCTCCCAGGGGTCCAGACCAAACTGAGCCAAACCAAATTGAGATTCCCTCACTCCCAAACCTCTGTACTTGTCACTGGTGCCTGAAGGGACAGCCCCAGCACTGCAGAGCCCTCGGTGAGGTGTTGGCAGCCTTCCCACTCTGCCTGAATTCACCCACAGTGACTCACAGTGCCCTTGGCTAGAACCTGCATTGTGGGGGACAGGCAGGGACCTCTCCCCTTCTGACCCCACGGCGGGGAATTCCTCAACAATTCAACAGGGACTCGTGATGAATCTGTCATTCTGCATCCCCTGGAGCAGGGCCCAAACGTGCAGCCACCTCTCCCCCAGTGCTGCTTTAAAAGCTGAGCCCGGCCCACCAAACCTCCTCGAGACAAATGGAGAAGCAGAAACAACCCAAAAGTTCCAAGCTCCACCTAATCAAATGCTCCTGCTTCCTTCCTTTAAAAATAGATACAAATTTCCTCCCCACTTCCCAGGGCAGTTCAGAGGATTAATTAATATTGGACGCACGTTTGGGCCTGACACACTTTATGAGCAGTTAGTATTAATCAGATTGAGTTTGACCAGCTCTGGCTCTGCCTTGTCAGGCACTGTCACAGCTCAGTGCTCACTGCCAGCACTGGGTTACCTGGCAGAGCTGTGTCCAGCCCTGGACTGACCCCTGCAGCAGTGAAGCACTGCCCCTTTGGACCACTGCAGCATTTCCACACCACAGGATATCCACAGAACAACCTGCACCAGTGCAAGGTGTCCCTGCACACGGCAGGAGTTGGAACTGTGTGAGCTTTAAGGCCCCCTCCAACCCAAACCATTCTGGAGCTCTGGGATAACTTGGATGCCAGTAAAAGCCACTTTTCTGACTGTGAGGTCTCTGCTAAGTGGGGCCTTTGAGACTGGAGGAGCTGCTCACCAGGGTCTGCTTGTCTTGTTTACCCCTTGGGTGATGTAACACAACAGGCTCCTCTGAGAGGCAGCCCTACAACTGCTCTGCATTTTGAGGATACACTGAAGGATCCCCCCCTTTGGGACACAGGAGTGTGATCTCATGTGCCACGTGTGTGTGTGAGCAGCAAGCACTCCTGGGAGCAGCTCATTTTCCATCACATCAAACACTCCACAACAGTGCTCTGATCCCTCTGCAGTTCAGGGGGGCAGGACCAGCCCCTCTGAGGGGAATGAACTTGCCCCAAGGTCGGTGTTTGGGGTGGGAGGACCTTCACTGACTGCTGGAGGGACCTCAGTGTGATGCTTTCCCTGCAGAGGACTGATGTCATTTTATCCTGTTTTCTGTCTGAGTAAAAAAAAAAAAAAAATAAATCTTTGCTTGGCAGTTCTGTTGTACAGTTTCTATTGCTTCAAGCTAGAAATAGGAAAAAGTAAAACCATGAGAGGTGTCAGACTGGTGAGGGAGGAACTGGGACCTATTTACCCCACTTTCCCCTGCAATAAGGCAGAACAAGCTGACTTTCCCTGGCTATAGATAGACCAAGGCATGTCCTATATCCTGCCTGCAGAGCCAAGTGATGCTGGCTCAGCATTAGCCTGGCTATCCTCCAAAATTGGATTTCCAATTAATAGCGTCGACTCATCACAGAAAAGAGGGAGCTCAGGTCTTAGTTGAAGGTCAAGGATTTGAAGTTGAAGGGGCAGATTTACACAGGACCCAACTTCCCAATCCCCTGCAGCACTCAGGGAAGGGCCAGGCCCAGCTTTTCCCCAGCTGGATGGAGCCACGAGCTGATCCCAAACCCAGCAGCTCTGCAGGGAGGGGGAGAAAAACCACAGAGATTTCCCCTCCACATTGGCAGCCACTGGGATGGAAAAGCATTTTTTACCCTCAGCCCACAAAAGGCACAAAACCCACCTGGGCTGGGGATGGAAACAGCTACAGGAGCAGCATTCAGACAATCTTAAGGAGACTCAGCTCACCCCACACCTTCCCTCCTTCCATGCTGAAGGACCAAGAGCAGCCAGGTGTCCTCAGGCTGTTCCCTGCCTGGGATGAGGCCCTTGGACAAAGTGCCACAGCACAAACATCACCTCACAGCCACCCTCTGCATCTGGAAATAATTCCCATTCTCCTGCTTAGGCAAAGGTTCACGATGTGAGGTTGGAGGGGAGAAGAGGGAGGAGAAGATATTTTATTTATAACTGCACATTCATTTGATTAAGAGCTGTTTCTGAAAGATTTGCCTGAAACAGTATGAAGGGAAGGGGTGGGGCAGCAGGGAAAAGAAATCATGGACCACAGTTTAATCCCAGCAGAGGGTTGGGAAGGAGGGAACTCTCCACACAACCCCTTCAGAGGCAGCTGAGCTCATTCCCAGCTAAAGGAGACAGCAGCTCCTGGAAATTCTCTTTCCACACACCCTTGGAGTCTGTTCTGGACGGGGGGGTGGGTCCCAACCAGTTGGAGAAGACTTAAATTCCCAAAGAAAGGACCAAAACTCCATCTGCTGAGGCTCACCAGACCACCCCGTCCCCGAGCAGGCTGTGGCCTGGCAGGACAGTGTAATCACCTTATCAGTATTTCCCTGTCATATAAATTCACACGCACAAAAATCAATTAACCACCAGCGTTGCTGATTATAAATCAACTATTTACATAATTAATTACTGTATTTTAATAAATGGTATGCAGGAAAGGAAGCCAGCAAAATATGGCCATTCTTTTGGTGCCATCAATTATTTGGAAGGGGAGGCAATTATACTAAATCTTTCTTCCACCTAGCTCTCATGTCAAGGGAAATTCCTCCCCTTCCTTCAGCTGATTCAAAGCCTGGAACTGAGCCTCCAGCATCACATTGCTAAATTGCTTAAGCAGCATTTTAAATAACAAAAAGGGATATCATTTAATTTTTCTGAAACATGAAAATCAATAAGCTGTCCTTCAGCTTCCCTGAGTGATTGGCCAGGGCTGTCTCTCTGTGAGCTAATTCAATTTTCAGTCTTATTCGGAGGAGCCAAGGTTTCAAAAAATAATCAGGCTGATCTTATGGGCCTAGCTGGGATTTCAACCAGGAATTCCTTTCACTGGATTAGGTACCCTGTCTGTTTGAAAAGGAGGTGCATTTCTGTCATTATTTGGAGACAGACCCTGGTCAATAATTCTTTCTGGTATTTTTGGGTTGCAGTCCCTTGCACACACCTGTGCAGCCACGTGGGAAGCAGTGACTGGATGAGGAGCCCATTGCCTGCAAGGACAAGGGTCTCTCCAAGGTGGATTCCCAAAAAGCAGCAGTGGGGGTCTCTCCCTGGAAATTCCTGACCCCTGGGTGCTGGGGGGGAGGAGAATTCACAGTGCTGAGCACCTTTCACTAAGGGACCAGCCCAGGAGCCTGGATGGGTGGGAGCCCTGCAGGCTTGAGGAGGTTGGCCCTGGGTGGGAGGAAAACCATCAGCTGAGGGGAGGGACTGCATCCTGCCCTGCTGCATCCCCACAGGTGCTTTCCAGCAGGATACTTGGATTGCAAAGATGCCTTCTCCTCCTCCTCCTCCTCCTCCTCCTCCTCCTCCTCCTCCTCCTCCTCCTCCTCCTCCTCCTCCTCCATGCAGCTCTGTGGGTGAAGTCCCCAACCAGTGCCCATCTGCAGAGGGTTTCAGCAAAGCTTCAGTGCACTTGTCCCCTGCTGGAGGATACCAGACCATGCAGAGCTTTGCCACAGGGAGTTCATATTCAGCTGTTTTCCCTTTCAGAGGGCAGGGAGAGAGGCATTGACAGTGTTTGGAAAAGTGGTCCTCATCAAAGTGCTGATGAATTGCCTTTGGGGCCTCGGTCCTGATGCTTTTCAGCCCACTAATCCAAGGGTTTGTGTGCTTATAAATAAAGTTTGCCTAGCAATGTGGTTTTGGCAGCCCATCTCCAGGAGTGGCCAGCAGAGGATGCTTGGGGAAAGAATAAGAAACAAGTACAGCACAGAATTTTTACCTTACCAGCAAGTCAGTGAAATGAAGGCTGAGCCAGCTCTTACATCTAGAACATTCTTTCTAGCAGTAATGCTCCAGGATTTTTTTCTGATGTGGAACTAGCATCTGCATGCCCTTCCTCCTGTTTGAGGAGTGCATCTCCCTCCCTCTGGGGCTGGTGCAAGGGTCCAGATGTGACAGCAAGGGGGGCTGCACCAGTATCAGAGCAGGGAAGACAGAAAACAGGTCATTTCTTTACAGCAGCTGATGAGATTGAGTGGGAAATGATCACTCATTAGAGATTTCACAGGAAAATCGAGCAGAAGTATAAATCTGCTCTGCAAATCCTGACGTCAGCTCCAGCATTAGGTCATGCAGCACAGAGGGAGATCCCTGTTCAATTCTCTGAGATTATGGGCTCATCCATCAGAGCCTCACCAGTTTCATCTCATTACAGTCATCCACCCCAGAGCATAAAGGATGCCGTGGCCATTGCCTGGGTGACTGCCCCATTTTACAATAAACTGGGATAGAAGGGGAAGTTCTGCTGAAGGGCAGAAGCTGAGAACAGACAAATGGTCACCCACTTCTTCCTGCTTTACCCCCTGGGAGATTTCTCCCTCCACACACACACACACACAGAGGTCTGTGTGTTTTCCAGAGTGTGTGTTTACACGGAGCTCAGTCATAACAGAGCAAATTGGAACATCCACTGAACCACCATAAACAACACTCGGTTTGAAACATTTTCTCCATCTTTCAAGATTATTGCAGCATCTGTTGATGACATTAAGTTGTAAGTGTGCTGTCTCCATGGAGACTGCAGAGTCTCCCTGGGTTTCCAGTTCCTGTGTGTGGCTTCAGCTGCAAACAGAGTCACCCAGTGAGTCAATCCCTGTCCCGTGGCAGGAAAGGGAAGGATGTCACCAGGCTGATTGTTGGACATGCTGGATGATGAAGCTGGATTTACTCTTTCTTAAAGGGACATTGGTGTGGAGGCAGCACCTCAAATGGGGATTTGTGTGAGGTTTTGTTACACGACACTCCTGAAAAGCAGTAGACTTCCTTCCTTCCTTCCTTCCTTCCTTCCTTCCTTCCTTCCTTCCTTCCTTCCTTCCTTCCTTCCTTCCTTCCTTCTCTCCATTCATCCATGGGGAAGCTCTCCCCATGAATTTGCACAATAACCACGAAATAACCAGAAACTCTCTTGTGAAACAAGCAGCAACAGATAAAAGCCACTCTTCAAGGGGAAAAAGACTGCAGTTGAAATCCCTTTTGCTTTTAATCAACTTGAGGGCCCCTCACAAGAAAGGTGAGGAGAGTATTTTTTGTAATGGATCAGGGCTGAATTCAAGAGCATTCAGCCAGCACACAAAGTGACACCAGTAATGAGGAAGCTCAGTTAATTTGGCTCACAGACTTCATTCTGTCAAATGATTGGAAGCCCTGGAATTCTGTCTTTTAACTGTGCATTTGCTTTTAGTTCTTGTAAAGGGAAAAAACTCCCATCATAATATTTGAGTTCAAATCCTACAGGAGGCAAATTAGGCACCAAAGCAATCAATGACAAGAAATGAACCACCTCTTATTGCAGATGCATTATAAATAAAAAAAACCCCAAAGAATCTCTCTTTTTTTTTTTCCTGTTCTCCCAAGCTAAGAATTCAAGAGAAGCTGACCAGACTTCACAGCCTTTGCACAGAGAGGCTTGATTCAAGAGGCTTCCTGCAAGAACAGGAGAATTTGTGCTGATGAAGGAGGAACACCATGTGCAGGACCCTGGTTCCTCCCCATAATCACATTTCCAGCCAGTGATGATAATTTTTCCCTTCTTCTTTCCATTCTGCACAGACCTTTCTCTGCACCATCCACCTGCAGCCCCTGCATGAATTGGAAAATTCTCCTCTCAGAACCACCCCTGCCTGAGAGAAGCCCCTGCTCCAGGAGCACTCCCACTGCTCACCCCCAGCTGCTGCAGCTCTCTTCTGCTTGGTGCTGTGGCAGGGAGAGGCTGCAGAGGGTGGAAGCTGCATCAGGGGCTCTGCCTCACTGGCAATCCTACCTTGGAAAAATCCAGCTCTGCCCCCAAATGCAGGTGGAGGAAGTGAACTCACTCTGTATCCTCAGCTGAAGTCTCACCATTCCCCTTTCCAACCCTCCATATGGCCACAGCACCTGTCCTGATCTTCCCTTTCCCAGAGAATGGGCCACTCCTCACTCCCCTTCCTATTCTCAGGGGAGAGGGAGGCACAGAGGTGCTGCCCAGCCTTGGGTGGGGCAGCCAGATGTGCCCCTGCCCTGCATCCTTTCCATTTCCAGCAGCCACGGGATCCCTCAGGCTGAGACCTCCTGCCCTGGAACCCTGTGTGTAGGAGCATCCCAGGACAGCAGGGAGAGGGAACTCTGCAGAGCTGAGACATTCTAGAACACGTGGGTTTATTGCAAGGGTGGTGGGTAAAAAGGGCCTTTTGCCTTCAGCCACCAGCCTGGGCTGAGGGGAAGTCCCAAAGAGAGAGAGAGAGAGAGAACAAGAGGGTGAGAGGTAAGAGAGGAGGGAGCAGGAGAGCCAGAGAGAGGTGGCAGGGTCAGAGCACAGGGGAAAGAGCCAAGAGAGGGGGTGCAAAGAGAGAAGGGAGCAAGAGAGCAAGAGAGCAAGAGAGCAAGAGAGAGACAGAGAGACAGAGAGCCAGAGAGATCGAGGTCCTTGTTACAATCCATTATATCTCCTTTTGTGTTGAATATTCCAATTTACACTAACCAAACAGTCCAAGACACAAAATCCTATAGAATCTACATACAGCCTATAAGAACTACTACATTACCATCCTGTGTTATCTTTTAAACTCTAAAAACTACTCTTTAGACTTTTCTCTTTTGCTACATTGACCTTTGGGTCCCTCAGCCAGCAGAAGAGTATTGTTCAATCCAAAGGGATTCTCCTTCAGCTGGCTGGGCTGTTGTTTTCAGGTTATATAGTAACTAAGGCTGGGTATCCTACAACTCAAAGCAAGCTTTCATTTCTATTTCCATTATAGGTTTCATATTTTCAGAATCTTTTGCTAAGCAATCATATTTATAAGGTTTCCCTGATTAATCTTCCCCAACACTGTGAGTGCCAGGTGTGGAGCCACAGCAGCTCTCTGTGCTCCCCCTCTCTCACACCCTGACACTTCCCTTCCCCAAAACACCACCACAGCTTGAACGAGGGGCCCTGCAAGGGGCACTGAACCTCCCTGTGCTCACAGGCTGTGCACAAGCAGAGCAAACCCTGGGGATGATTGAGTGTGGCATCCCAAAAGGAGGGGAGGCAACACAAATAAACAAAACTGCTCTGCTCAAAATGAAAGAGCTGCTGGATTTAATGTGACAGGGCCTGGGATGCTTCATTTGACACAGACTGGCAGCAGTCTGGTGATTGGCAAGAGCTGGGGATAATGGTTCTCTGGACTGTCAGAACAGAGCAGGATCATCTGCACGGCAGCCCCGAGCTAAGTGTGGGATCTGCTGGGCTGAGCTCACAAATGGGATGAGCTCAGTGGCTCAGGAATGTCCAGTGCCAGGCTCTGGGGGAGGCAGCCTGCAGGATCCAGGCTCACACACACACACCTGCCTCAGCTCTTGGGCACTGGGGGCTGTTCACACTCCCAGGACACTCAGAACTGCAAGACTTGTTGCTTCACGTGTTGCTCCACGAACAGAAAACCTTGAAGGAGGCAAGAAGGAGAAAATTGAACTGAACAGCCCTCAGTAGTACACTGCAGAGCACTGCAGAGTTCTTCTGCTCGTGCACAGGCAGCCCTGAAGTGCAACACCACTCTTATTCCAGGACCTGTCACCAGCAGCTGAGTGAATCTCCAGCCTGTGTGCCCAGAAAGGTCCTGGAGAAAGGTGGAGGCTCCAGCACTGCACACAGAGCCAGTCCAGGCTTCTTCAGTGCTGGAGGAAGGATTAAAAACTATTTTTAGAACAGGAGCAAAAGAAAAGAGCTGAGGGAATTCCCAAACATGGGCTCTCTTGGACACTACCACCACCACTGGCAAAAGTCTTAAATACACCATGAGCTGTGCCTTTCTACAAAAGAGGAGAGCAGGAGCTCCTCTCCAAAGACAAATCTTCCCCCAAAGGCCTCTGTTCAAACCTAACAATACCCCAAAGATCTTAGAAGACTTGGAGGCAGGTCACAGATTTCTCTGGCAATAACAGATTTGCTGCCTTCTAAAACACTTCACTATCAGAAGGCTGCAAATAGCTCCAATTGCTATAAAAAATTCCCACCCTTGCAGAGTTCTGGAGTGCAGTGCAGTGCTGGGGCTGTTACACCAAGGCTGAAAGGCTTCCAAAGGGGGGTGGGGGGGGCAAACACATATTTAGTGATTTGTGTGGATTGTATCAGCAACAACACAGCCAGCAGGAGCTGGGAGAGGATCAAATCCCTGTGCTGGGCACTGGTGGAGCTGTACCTCAAAATCTGGGGTCAGTTTTGGGCCCCTCACTCCAGGAAAGACCTTGAGGGACTGGAGCGTGTCCAGGAAAAGAAACAGAGCTGGGGAAGGGGTTGGAGCACCAGGAGAGGCTGAGGGAGCTGGGAAAGGGGCTCAGAAGGAGAAAAGGAGGCTCAGGGGGGACATTGTGGCTCTGCACAACTCCCTGACAGGAGGGGACAGCTGGGGGGAGGTCGGGCTCTGGGAACAGGGGACAGGGACAGGAGGAGAGGGAACAGCCTCAGGCTGGGCCAGGGGAGGTTTACACTGAATATTAGGGAAAATTTCTTCACCAAAATGGTCTCCAGCCCTGACACAGGCTGCCCAAGCACTGGTAAAGTCACCATCCTCAGATGGATTTAAAAGATGTGCAGGTGTGACCCTTGGGGACATGGGCTAGGGCTGGCCTTGGGGAACAGTTGATGTGATGATCTTGGGGACCTTTTCCAACCTAAACAAGTCTGTGGTTCCACTGCTGGATCTCACATGCAGATGACATTCTCCTCTGCTGTGTGCAGAACACAAAACACCTTCCCTCCTCCCCCCTAACCTGCATTTACACACCTGGGTCCAGGGTGGGGAGGGTGATGCTGGCACTGCTGTGAGCCTGGGCACAACCTCCTGCTGCACTCCTGGAGCTGCAGCTCTGCTGGGGCATCACTTTTCCTTTTGCTCTTTGGCTGTGACAGCAGAGCAGCTGTTTGGGTGGGAAAGCACTTGTGTGTGAGCAGTGGTGTGGCTCAGTTGGTGCCCAGGCTGTATTTATGGTTTTCAAGGCTGGAAGCTGGCACTGTCTGCCTGAACAGGCTGGTGTAGAAACTGTGTCTGGTTCCAGAACCACGCTCAGTTTGCAGTGGTGGAACAGGATTATTTCAAAACAAGCCAGGCACTGGCTTCCTTCTGGGCTAATCCATGCAGTTCCTGCCTGGTGTGTTTGGGAATATTCACAGTCCCCCACAGCTGCAATGCAGTGCAGCAGCTGCCAGCCTGCCCTGCTCACCACTCCCATGCAAGAAAGAAAATAATCAGATCCTCTGGCATTTTGTGGCTACACCAGCTCCAAAACCTGCTCAAATTAGAGGGGGAAAAAAAGATGCACTGAGGTCCAGCACTTCCAGATGACCCAATGGGCTGTTTTCTCTCTCTGCAAAATGCCATCATTTCCTCTGACCAAAGTCTTCCAAATCCACGGGTGTTGAGAGCACTTGGAAAAACATTACTTAAAGATAAATAATTTTTTTTTTTTAAAGGGCAGCTGGTGAAACCTACAACCCCAGTTGCTAAAATCAGCCTCGTCTGTTATTTCCCATCCTGTCGCAAAATGTTCCATTTTATCTGAACTAAAAACAGCTTTTCTCTGCTGGAAACATGCAAATATCATTCCTTCATAAAGAAGCCACCAGATGGGAACTTAATAACTGTAGACTCTAATTCGCGTTGCCTGGAGTCGCAAAAAACCACCAAAACTTGGAAAATTCTTGTTTATCCCCCTGCTCATTCAATGGTTTAAATATGTTTCCATGCACAGGCATCTGGCCCACAGCCAAGCTGTGTCAATTCCAGGGCTGTTTCTCCAGGCAGGACACAAGCTGAAGTGACTGCTGGTGGTTGTGGCTCTTTTTTAAAAAGGGGAGATTTACATGGGGTAATTGCTCTGAAGGTGAGCTGGTGGGAGTATGTCAGCCCTGCCAAAGCTGCCCTTTTTTCTCTGTGCTTGTTATTTTACCCACTGTTCATTTTTTTAACATAAAGCCTGTTCCCCCCCCTCCCCATCAAAATGTCTGGGAAGTGAAGCAGGCATTTTTCTGCTCTTGAAAAAGTTGTGGGAGAGAAAATTTTATGGGAGTTTTATGGATGCCTAAATGGCTCTGCTGTAGGAGAGGAAGAAAAAGTGCACAAGAAGGAGATGGACAGCAAAGCACAAAGCAAGAGTGATATCCCTCTGTGCTCGAAAATATAAGCAGAGGAATACAGAACCCAGAAACAGCAAAAGAAATAAATTCTTCATGGATCCATTTATAACCAGAACAAGTGTTTGCAGTGCAGGGAGTAAAAGCAGGCACTGACAGGGCAGCTTTCACATTAACTCTACCCATCCTCCAGGACTCTTCCAGGGCATTTTGGTGCAGGCTGAGCCTGGCTTTGTGTGCCAGCAGCTTTCAGAGCTCCCTGCAGGGCCTGGTTCACCTTCCTCCCTTGGCTGCTGGAGCCTCATCTCAGCCCCAGGACTCCCTCTGGGCAGGGACAGCTCCTACAACACAGTCACAATCCAGCACAGACCCCTTGTCTTGGGTTGCAGTATAAGATATGCACAAAGTATTCTATCACCATCTTCATGAACTGTTGTAACCAATTGCTGAAGCAGTGTTCTTCCAGATTTCCCCCTCCCTCTTCTGTTAAGGTGTCTTCTCTTAATGGGTCTTCTGTTAATGGGTCTTCTATTAATGGGTCTTCTGTTAATGGGTCTTCTATTAATGGGTCTTCTATTAATGGGTCTTCTATTAATGGGTCTTCTGTTAATGGATGTTTTGTTAATGGGTCTTCTGTTAATGGCCTGCTGCATGACTCATAGATATCATAGTTATCTCTCTTCAACGGGCCATCAAGGACTCATTTCATGACTATCTCTCTTTAATGGGCCATCAAGGACTCATTTCATGACTATCTCTCTTTAAAGGGCCATCAAGGACCCCCTGGATGACTCATCATCCCATTGTGAGATGCTCCACCCAGGGGGAGGAGCCAAGCATTCCCACCTGGATATAATCTGGGATTTGGGACAATATGGGGACCTTACCCACTGGATTCCCAGAGGATCAGAGCTACCAGACCTTTCTACAGGATCACTGCTTCCGTCATCCCACTCAGGTTGTATTCTGACTCTGTCAGTGGTCTTTTGCATTATTGCATTTATTTTATTTTACCTTTTTTTTCTTCTTCCTATTAAATTGTATTTCTGACTTGGAGCCTCTCACTCGTTTTGCTTTCAAACCACTACGCCCCTGCAGGGGTTCACAGTGGATTTTGCTTCCAGGAACAACACGGCTCAGCATGCTCAGCCAGGTGAGGGGACTTTTCCTGCCAGCAAGACTCACCTGAAAAAGCCAAACCCACACTGGTCTGACCACCCTGGCATGTTGGGGTCTCAGCCTCACCCTGCTGCCTCCTGATAAGGCATCTGATATCTCCCAGCTCACTGGAGCCCTGATTTGTATCTCCAGGTGCAAATAAAATAATTTTAATTTGCGAGATTGGCTTTTGCTGGTTTAAAGTGAGCAACACTGTGGGATTCTGGAGATTCACCTTGCAGAAGCAATATCTGTGCTTAGCTGAAACACCCATTCACCTCAAGCAGATAATGAGAAGTTCAGACCCATTCTTTAGAGATGAACCCAGGAAGGGAGGCTTGAGATTCCACCCAGGCAGCAAATGATAATTAAAACCTGCTAAATCTACCATAATTTTTTTCTCTCTTGGTATACAAGGAAGAAAGAAGAGAGAAGCAGGAAGGGAGGGAGGCATTTTATTCTTGCATCTAACCTGTTTTCCAGATGAGTTTTTCAATGATCAGATTCAATCTACTGTAAAAACTTCCCAGGGAGAGAAACCCTCGGCGCATGAACCAAAAATGTAATGACCTGGGAAATGTATTCCTCTTTAGGGGGAAGAAAACCAGCTTCAACTTTGTGCTCCCACTTTTATTGTTCACAAACGATGAAGATTTCCTTGCCACAGTGTGGGGAGGCAGTGACAGAGGCGTGACACTGAGCCAGGCACAGGCAGGGGGGGAGATGAGGTCGGTGTCAAACACAGTTCCCTTGGGGGGCTGCCAAACTGCATCACATCCAACCTCTGTCTGCTCATTCTCCTCCTCACATCAAGACCCACCCTGGACTCTACAGGGAAGAGACTGGCCTGGATGTGTGGCTTAATAAACCTGCAGCAAAATATATTTTTATATATTTATTTATAGATATTATAATAGATATTTTATATATTATTTATATATTTTTATATGTTTGTCTCAGGTTTAGGTTTTCTTCCTGACCCGAGATTCAGGTGGTGGTTTGGGTGGTTCGAGTGAGTCTTTTTTACCCTCTGAAGGCTCTGAGTTTGGTGTGAGAATGAAGAGGAGTCTCAAGGTCTTGTTTTTTCTTGGTTTCTCACATGTTTATTATTTCTTATCTTACAATTTCCTCTGTGCTCAGCCGAGGTGTTCAGAGCTGCTCGGACACAAGTGACTCCCCCCATGATGGGAGGTCACTCCCTTCTTATACAGATAATTTTGTGTCTCTTATTTACAATTCTGTGCCAATGCCCATTACCTATACTAAAAGGGTGATTTCTACTCTGATCCAATCTTCTTAAACCACTTTGTGCCCACGTCACATCAGAAGATGGAGGCCAAAGGAGAGGGAGAAGAACCCAGGGCACCACCCTAAAATCTCCATCTTTCCCCAGTCAGCTCCATTCTAAGAACCCCAAAACTACCAAATGTTCCACCCTGTGATTAGCTACACTACTGTTATCACACCTTTGTGAGTTGTAATTCTTCTTCTCTCAATGTTAGAAGCTTTTTCCATGGATTAAAGTCAAAGACTGTCTTCCTGGGCTCTGTACCAGGCAACCCCCCTGGACAGACCCCCTATCCAGGATTCAAACCCTCTTTCTCGGGTCTGCCGAGGTCTGTGACCTTCCAGGGCAACCAAAGGAATGCCCTGGACTCCAACATATTTTTGCCATTTTTTGTGGCAGTGCCCAAAGTGTCTTTGGTGACTCTTGTGGCTCAGTGGCTTCCTATGGCAATGAGATTCACAGTAATTATGTCCTGTGTTAAAGAGCACGTCGTAAATTTTTAAAATTTAAATTTAAATTTAATTAAATTTTTAATTTTAAAATTTTAATTACTTTTTTTTTTAAAAAAAATTAAATTTAAATTCACACAGTGAAATGCAGTTCTGGCTACATCTCTGCTCCCAGATTCTGCCAAAAGGTCTGGTCCCTCATCAGGGCTGCTGTGGCACCAAAGAACCCCTTGTGGCCACCAGCAGATTCCCCCAGGGCTCAGCACAGAGGGAGAGGCTGCTGTATGTGCAAAGCCCCAGGGAATGAGATTTTCCACTGGATAACTGCTGCAGTGAGGACAAGTGAGGGCTCCCAATTCCACAGGAGCTCTGCGAGCAGTGGCTGCTCATCCCCCACGCCCTGGAACTCAGGGCTCTGCTGAAACAAACCGAGTGTGAATTGCTACCAGCTCAGAGCAGGAGGGTTTTACATGCGTGTGAGCAGCCATGCAAGCTGATGAGTAACAGAGAAGGAGGTCTCATAGTCCAGCCAGTCCCTGGGGTAACTGTTGTTGCTCCAAAGGAAACCACATGATTGTGTTTGTCACTTCCAAACGTCGCTGAGAAAACTGAGCCCTTCAGAACTTTACGACCTGGTAGCAGCAAGGACCTTTATAACCATGGGTGCAACATGATTTAACATGTGAGGAAAAAATTTATCAGAGCAGCTGAGGTCACCAGAGCCAGGCAGAAGAGGCAGCTACAGTCACACCCAGTGCATTCAGTGTTTTCTGCAGGACACTGTAGGGCAGCAGGGAGGAACCTTCAGCCTCAGCCCGGGACACTGGAAAATGCCTTGGGCACAGGCAGGTACAGGGGAGCTGAGGGGTTTTCACATTATTCCCAGCGAGGCCTTTGTGGGATTCTGCACTGCTCTTTGTCACCTGGTGCCAGAGGAAATGTTCCTGTTCCTCGTTTGACACCGGAGCAGGCACAGGCTGCAGCCAGCCCAGGGCCACCTAAGCACAGCCTTAAGGGCTTAGGGACAACCTGTGCCATTCTCCAGGGTGGCAAGCCTGGAAATGAATCCAGAGCTGAATCCCACCCTGCCTCAGTGCTGTCTCCAGGACAGAACTGACCCAGTTCATAAACAACACTCTTCCTGCAGCATCCCAATGCTGCTGTATCGTTTAGCACTACCCGTGGACTAATTTTCTCCCTCAGGGACAGTAGATTAGATCCCACAATTTCTCTCTCCCCCTGAGTTTTCAAAAGGTTTTTCAAGCGTAATAAACTCAGGTATTTATATATCAATCTGTGTTACCTGAGGCACATATTACTGAGGCCTGGGTCACAGCAACATCGTTACAGTGAGTTTTAAAGGGAGCAATGGGAATAGGAGAGATAAATAATTCTCTCTGTGGTGCCCTTTCTATTTGTATGCTGAAGCTTAGAGCAGCTCCCTGCCTTGGACACACCTTCTGAAATACAGCATTTCACACCAGAGCTGAAAAAAAAAAAAAAAATCAAGGTAAGCAGCAACCAATCCTCCAGAGCTAAGAAAACAGCCTTTTCCCCTTTAAATTACAGGCACTTATGCTTCACCTTGGCCCCTGTCTTCTGCTGCTTCCTCCCACTTCTTAATCCCTTGAAGCTGTTGCACACCTGCAGTCACTGCTTTTCAGAGCATTTATGCTGCATTTTTACATTGCCAGGGATATTACAATGTGAGAAAATGAGGTCATGGCTTGGCTGCCTTGGGGAGCAGCACCAGCCCCTCTCCGTGGCACTGGGGCAGCTCAGCTCTGAGAAATCCATTCCACACTGAGGGAGAGTTCTGTTTAAGCATCTGCTTAATATTTTGTTGGGCTGGAGGCTGAAGCTGGGCCAAAAAAAAAGGCCTCTGAACACCTGCAGAACTCCTCGGTACAACAACACTGCTCTGATATCACTTCACCCAGTTCCTGAAGAACATAGTACACGTTTCTGACTGAAGAAAAAAGCAAAACCACATAAAAGGGCTGCAGAAGGGTTGTA
Organism: Trochalopteron elliotii; assembly: GCA_024734555.1. Lineage (NCBI taxonomy): Eukaryota > Metazoa > Chordata > Aves > Passeriformes > Leiothrichidae > Trochalopteron > Trochalopteron elliotii. Next base: position 252,136 of record JANPWX010000348.1, read on the forward strand.
AGCTCTCTTGCTTACTCACTGGCTGACACAAGCAGGTCAGATCATTCCAACAGCAGCAGTTTATTGTAGTATTCAGAGGCCAAATGAAAATCAGGTTCCTCTGGCACCAGGTGAGGTACAAAACCACTCCAAAAAGCTTTATGACAGCTTGAGGCTGTGAAGAGAAAGACAAACATCTGGAGCCAGCCAGCAAACACCACGGATTTAGAGGGTCTGACCCCTGGTCCAGAGCTCTGGCCACGCTTTCCCATGGGGACTGACCAGCCCTCACCTCTAAATCCCTGCTCACCATATGTTTCATTCTGGTTTATAAAGGCATTTTAATGCATTGCCTTGCCTCTGAGGAAGAAAGTGCCTTGGCGCTTGTTTAAGTGTCTTTATTAGCCTTGAAACAAACACCACATCATTTAACTTGGAGCCTTTTGTTGCTGGTATCAGTCGTGTACTGCAAATCACAGACTCAGGGCTGCATCCAACCCCTAATAAGGAGGGAAAGTGCCATTTGTCCACGGCCCTGCTCTCCCCAGCTGCTGTTATCTCTGTGTGAGACAGGGAATTGGAGGAAAGAATGACCCAGTGATTGTCTAAATCAGCCCAGCTCTAATTTACTGGAATATGGTTTGAGCAGCTAATGTAACACCCACTGTGAGCAAGATGGAGCTATCTCCAGGACTTCTGTAGGCAAGGAATATTCACTTAAATGGCATTGTCTGGCTGCACTCACTGGAGGGCTGCTGTACCACAGAGAGCAGTTAACCCTTGGAGTGTGAAATTAGGTCAAAAGAACCAAGCTTTCAATGGCAATCGGGAAAAGTTAACTTTCCACTGAAAATTGGGTGTCCTGTTTGCCACTGACACTTTCTCAACTCCTCGAGTAGCAAACAGCTTGAGCAATTACAGTGCTCAGGTAAACAGACACTGGCAAGGTGTCCTCAGGATGCCCTCAGTCTGGCAGGATCTTTTCCCAGCCCTCGCTGAGCACTTACATGCCATGTTTCCCATGGCTGGATTAAGCAGCTGGTCTCTCCTTAGATAGAAAGGATGGATTCTTTTTTCTGCTTTAAAATACTGCCTGAGACACACAGAAGTCAGCACCTTCCCTGGCCCTGGTGCAGAAGCTGAGCTGCCCAGAAAATTGCCTTTGTCTCTGTCCTGCTGCTGCTCACAATGAGGTGAAAGGAATAATTCCTCCTTTGATTATTGTCTCTGAGCATTTCAAGGCAGACACTGAATATTGACCTGAGCACATAAAGCACCCAGGACCCCACAACAGCAGTTCCTGATGGGGCAGGAAGATGCTCATCACATAAACAGCTTCAGTTTCAACAGCAAGGTCATCTCAAGCTGTTATAAAGTCAACACTCACAAACCTGCAAGTATAGGACAGAAATCCTGTTTTAACTGGGTTTGGTAGAAAACATATATAAATTAACCTTCTTTTTAAGTGGAAGGGTAGATTTTCAGAAAGCAGTGCTTTCCAATCAGGTGCTGTGGCATTTTACAAAAGAATACACCTGAATCAAACCACTTATCTCCATTTACACATGGGGAAACTGAGGCATGGGAAAGTGGAGGGGTTCCAGACTGAGCTGGAGCCTTGTAATTCACTGGGTTGTGTGCAGGTAGCACAGAACTATCTGGTTTAAACCTGCCTTGAGGGAAGCACAACTCCTGCCACCCTGGGCAGTTCAGGAGCAGGGGAGCTCCCCCAGGCTGGATCAGCAGAGAGAACCTTGTGCTGCTCCACCTCCTGGGCTGGGAGATGCTCCTGTCCCTCCCTAACCCAGCCCCTGCAGAGGGGAGGCCACTCCAGGGGCTGACTTACTCACTCCCTCACCTCCCACAGCACCCAGGGATCAGCTACAGCTGCCAGAGACACATTCCTGTGTTATCCACAGCCTGGGCACAGCCTGGATGTGAACAATGTCCTGCTTATGGCTCCCTCCTCTTTCCCCAAATCCACATTCCTGGGGAAATGACACCCTGGCTTGCTCTGGATCCTGGAATTAGTGCAGGAATTAGTGCCTTGGCCAGCATCAGCTGGAGGTTCCTGTCCTTCTTTTGGGTACAGTTGGCCCAGGAACGTGGCATCTCCCTCCGTTCTAGGGATGCCTTTCCTGTAAAAAGTCAATCCTTTCCTAACACCACCTGAAGGCAGACAGCAAGAGATTTAAAAGCCACAGGAGGAACAACGTTAATGAGTGCAGCACCATCTCTGGAAACAAGAAGAGAGAAAGCAAGATGAAAGTCTGGCAGGCAGATGTGGGTGAGGTCAGCTCAAAAAAGAGACTGAGACACTCAGAGGGGGAGGCAGAAGTGTCTCAGCACGGGCCAGCCCCTGCCCCAGGGCCCTGCACTGACCATCTGACAAGCCTCAGTCAGGTCCTAGCAGCTGAACCCTCTGCTTCTGCAAAGCCAAACCCCACCCTGAGGCATGGCCAGACCCAGCTCAGGGCTTGAGCTGCCCCAAGACCTGCCCAGGGAGGGCTTTGGGATGTTCCCCCACGCCCTGGGAACCACCACTCCCTTTTCTTGGGTCACCTGCACAGCCCATCCCTGGGAGCACAGTCAGCTCAGGAAGGTGATGCCTGTGAGGGGTTAAAACCTCTCCCTGCCACACACTTTGTCTATCTAACTGCACCTGAAGTCCAATTTTTAGTTATGGTAAAAAAAAAACCAAAAAAACCCCAAAACCACACAAAACCTACACAACCCTCCCTCCCCCCCAACAATCTTTATCCCAATTCTCCCAGGAAATAATGACTTTCTGTTATTAAATAATGTGAAATGATTGAGGTGAGTCATAAAGCATTTGTATTAACACTAAAGGATCCATGGTTAATTTTTTTTTATTTTATTATTATAAAACTTGTCTGTGTCTTCCCTTCCCCCTTTCTCTGTTCTCCCCATCACATTTTGTTCTCAAGGGAGGTAATCAAGACTTCACTTGAATTTCTCATTACTTGAAAGGCTCCACATCACAATATGATAATGGGACAGTTTCATAATTACAATTAAAAAAAAAAATATTGGAGCCAGAGAAAACTGGAGAGGTTTTCAGATGCTTTTGTCTTTGTCACCCAGAAATTAAAGGATTGCTTTAAAACATGTTTTAAAAACAAGAGGAGAGGGCGGTTTCATCTCACTGTTATGCAGAAACCATTGTGCCCAAGCTTCATTTTGGGAAGTCCATTCTCCCTTTTTATTTCCTTAGAACACCTCCTCCCTCTGTTGTTTTTTTTTGTTTTTTTTTTTTCCCTTTTGATAAAGTACCAGGCAACATTAACTGCAGGAAGATGCAAAACTAGACCAGTAATTAATTCTACCACTATTTCCCCTAGGGGCAAGTTACTGGGCCTCAGTTTCCCATTTGCAATGGAAGACACTCCAGCAGCTGTTTTTGTATTTTTTTATCCAGAATTCTACAGGCTTATACCAAGTATTTTAAACCCTGCCTTTAGGAGCAGGGCTCAGGTGGCAGAGATGAGCAGAATTAGCCCTGTGCTCTGCTAACAAGCTCTGAGATCCCACAGGATATAAGGTTGGATTAGATGTGACAAATAATAATGATTACTCTTATTATTCCTCCTAGAACTGGTCTAAGGCATCATCAGCTAGAGATGTGTCAAAGTGGCAAGACATTCTGGCTCATGTTGATCTCTGACAAAGCTGGAATTTCTGCCTAAAAATCAGGATAGAAAACCCCACATTTTCTGCCCAGAGTGTTGCTCAGTGTCTGAACGTGCTGTGTCTGAGGGAGGGGTAAAAAGGCTCCTGGGTGGACTCTGTCTCAATTCTCCCTCCTCCTCCTCCTGCTGGGGCAAGTGTCCCGTGCCTTTATTAAAAGATATCACTCCAGATAAGGCCGGGGTCCTGCCCACACCTTGACTTGTTAGGTGTAAGTTGAATTCAAGAAAAAGATTTATAAATTTTAAGTGATAGTAGATGTATATTTTATAAACTTGCAGTTTTATTGTATGTAGGTTTAAAATGCAAATTTTGTTAAAATATGTTAATCTAATTTGAAGAGTTCGCATCGTGATTGTTATTAGTTGTAAGCCATTTTGTAAGGTTTTTGTTTTTAAGATAATAAGTAAGTTAAGTTTAAGATAATAAGTTTTAGGATAATAAGTAAGTTAAGTAAGTTTAAAATAATAAGTTTTAGGATAATAAGTAAGTCAAGTAAGTTTAAAATAATAAGTTTTAGGATAATAAGTAAGTTAAGTAAGTTAAGTTAATAAGTTTTAAGATAGTAAGTAAGTTAAGATAATAAGTTTTAAGATAATAAGTAAGTTAAGTAAGTTAAGATAATAAGTTTTAAGATAATAAGTAAGTTAAGTTTAAGATAAGTTTTAAGTAATAAGTACTGTGAAATTGTTAATTTTCTATATTTATAACTGACTTCTCACGTGCTTTAGCACTTCTTTTCTTCACCTGGCAGTGACCACACCGTGCCTCAGTTTACTGCTGCCTCCCCGTGCTGAGGATGAAGGAGCTCAGGGAGACTCAGAAATGCATCCAGGGCTTGGAAAGGCTGGAAGAGGTTGGACCATCCCCTACCCCATCCCAGCACAGACACAGCAGGGACTGAAGTTCCCTCTCCTCTCCCTCCGTGCCTGAGTTAAATGGGTGCCCAGGCTGTTCCTTGCCCTGTCCCCTTGCCTTGTCCCCTGCCCCTGGCTCTGGGGCACAGCTCCTGGAGGCAGGACCAGCTCCCTGAGCATGGACACAGCTCCAGGGCCTGGCCCCTGGCAGAGATTAGGTGCTCCTCTAAAGCAAACAATGCCAAAATGCAAATAGAGGCAGCAGCAAATTCTTGATTAAATATGAACAAGCGCAGAGAATTGCTTATGTCACTCACCCCACTCCTCTCTGTCCTCCATCTGGCTGCTTCTCTCCTCTTCCACCATCTCTCCCCAGCCATCTGTTCAATGCTCTCCCTCCTGCTCTCCCCTCCCTGTCCCTCTGCCCTTCCCTCGGTGCCTGTTTTTCTCTCAGGGGTTCTCAGTTTGCTGCTCCTCTCCCTGCTCCCAGCTGGGCCCACACTGCTCCTCTCCAGGCTCTGTGCTGTGAGCTGGGTGTTGCTCTGATGCAAAAGTCTTTTTGTTGTTTATACTCTTGGAGTTTCTCATGAAGCTTCACAAAAACAATATGTATTTTTAGCATTTATCTGTTGTTTACATTCTTATCCTCTGGGAGGAGAAATGTGATGGACGGTGATGTTCACCATCCAGGTCAAGAGGTGGCAACCTGTGTAGCCAATCTCTGGCCTTTTGTAAAAAATGTATATATGGAGTCAGATTTTTTAGAATAAAGTAGTAGAAGCTTCCCCTTGAGCTGCTGCGTCTGCCTCGTTCCTCGGGTGCCCTGAGACTGCCACAAGCTGGGGGGGTCAGGGGGATGTTGTGCCAGCACTGAAAAGCTGAGGACAGATGATGCTGCTCCTCTGCATCCCCTGGGAATGCCCCTCTGCTGGGAGGAGCTGCAGGTGGGGAGGGAAGTGCAGGGTGGCTTTTAAAGCAGTTCCCCTGCTGGTGCAAGGAGAGGAGCCTTGTAGGGTGGCCCTGGGGCAGGAGGGTCTGATATCACTTCCCTGTTCTCAGGGGGATGCCTGGTCTCAGAATTCTGTTTGGGCCAAAGGCAAAGTGAAACTAAAGCAGTTCATGTTTGGCCATACATACAGGTGGTTAAAATACTCCGTGGTTATGGCAGAAAGATCAAACCATCCCACGAGCTTGTTGCCCACCTTGCAACACCACTCACACCAGAGCAGTGTTTGCACAAGCAGTTTTGAGATCAGAATAATGGCCTTTTACTCACCTTGATGGGATTTATTTGCTTTCCTCTGAAGTAAACAAAAGCACAAGGCAAAGGCACTGGATCGATGGGCATTAAAATCTCCAGAAAGGACATAAACCTCAGTGCTCTGGTGCACTGCCCACACCTTCCCAAGGTGGGGAGGATTCCTGCTGCCCGCCTGGGGTGTCACCAGTGCTCCAGGGGATTCCTGTCTGCCAGGGAAGACAACAAAAGTGGCTGCTGTCACAGACAGAGATTGGGTTTGATCCAGACTGGCAAATCCAGGGTTCCTGTAAAAGAGCTGAATAAGGGCCCTGTGTCTGACAAGAAGAAAATAAAACTATTGGACTGTTGGCTTTGATAAATCCTTTCCCTGACACATTCCTCTGTCTTTGTTTCAGCAAAGGATAATGGGAGAGAAACAGAGAGACACTGTGTCCTTTTTTTTCCTGATAATTTAAATACAGTGAAACAATGACCTGATATCAACATAAAGCTGTTAGAGGAATAACCTGACTGTGCACCTTTTTTTTCTAGAGCCTCNACAGGGTTTGTCCCCAGCACAAGTCCTCCAAGTGAGCATCTTTCAGGAACACCCTCAGTGTGAGCTACTCAGACTGTGCCACTGAACAGCTCCATCCTCAGCCCGTGCTGAATCCACAGAGCAGGGCCCTGACCTTGAGATCTTCCATCTGGGAGTGAGAATCAGATGCCAAAGTTACCTTCCAGACCAGCTTCACACCTCCTTCCTGTCACAGCCACCTTTGGACTTTGTCCTGATTTGCCCCAGCCCGAGTGAGAACAACGCTGGGCTCCCTTCAACTGGACTTCTGGCAACAAGAAACAAATAGTAATTTCACTGCAATGTTTTTCCTAAGGAAAAAAAAAAATAATCAAAACACCAAAAAAACCCACAATTTGTTTGTCTGCCTGTGACAGGGAAAATTTTTCATGTTGCCATCAGCCCTGGAGTTCATTCACCTATTGGAAAGATGTCCAGCTTTGAGAGATGTTTAATCTTACTTGAAAGGCGATAATTAGGAAAACACACACAAACCCATGTGCCACACACTGCCAGTCTCATTAGGGCTGCTTTCTCCTCCAGCTGAGCAAAGGGGGTTGTTTTGATGAAGGGGATGAATGTGTTTTTGTGCTTGGTTAAGGTGTGTGTGTGTGTACCCATGCGGAGATGTGGGTGCACATTTACACTGCTGGAGGGGGGAGGTGTTTCACTTGTCGAAAGCTGTGAAATTCCCCATCCTGGTTCCATTTTTGGAAGCAGATTTTGATGAGATCTCTCCCCGTCACTGCACAAGAGAGGATCTAATCACGCCGTGCTAAAGACAGCCACAACTGACAATACATCTCCCTCTTCCAGGAGAAAGGAAGAAGGGAACAAAATGAATAATTCAAATGATAATTAGCAGTGTAATTATTCCTGTTTTTAGAGTAACCTACAGGACAGAACATCAACGCATGAGTCACTGGCAAAGTATAAACAGAAATAATTTGGGAGACGCTGTCCTGATGCTTTACAAAGGGACTTGTCAGAGAGTTTCTCTTTTGATCTCACACTGGCGTCAAGACTCCCCTCCAAGTGCTCCCTGTAAGGTCATAGCTGGCATTTGTCACCCAGAGCTCAGCTGAGGGACAGGGCAGCTTCAAAGGCAGCATCAGGCAGGGAGGGCTTGAGGGGGGACACAGCCTGGAAGAACAGAGCTGAGACCCATCAGCTGAACACCCAGAACAGCAGGCAGTGGTTTGGGCTTGGCTCAGGCCAGGGAACAGATTTTCCTGTGTCTGCACAGGCTGGGGCAGCAGCTCCCAGCTGGGGCTGGCTTTGATCTGCTCCAATGCCCAGAGAGGGGATCCCCTGAGGGCACCAGGGGCTGAGACCTGCAGGGACTGAGCTCTGGGAAGGAAGGGGGAGGTGCTGGTTGTTTTTGGTGCTGGTTCTTTTAGATTTAGGGAGGGGAGAAGGTAAAATCTCAGTCTCAAGGTGTTCCCACACTGTGCCTGTGAAGAACCAAAACCCAGCAGAGACAGAGAGAGCTGTCACAAGCCTGATGCTGCCCTTAACCCCTCCTGAGAGGGATTCCTGCATTCAGCTGCAAGCCAGAGATCTTCACCCACAGCCTTTACAGTCTTTAAAACTTACAGACACTTTTGCTTTTGTTAAAGCCTGGAGAATCTCTCTCTGACAGCAAACATGAAGCCTTGATGGCTGGAGCAGATCCCATCCAAGCAGACAGGCAGCAGCAGCTCCTGTGAAAGTGAACAATGGGAAGGCTCTTGGCACTGCAACACAGGAGGAAGAGAAGAAAGATGTCTTTAATTTGCCTGGTAATGATCAATACAGAATCAAATCTGACCTTGAATTTTAATGGCTCTGTGCTAATAAGAGCCACTCAGAGAGGGAAGGAGGAGGCCCAGAATAGCCTGGGGGAGGGAGGGATGGGCTGGCCAAGGTACAGCAGGCTCAGCACCCTGTGTGGCCACCCCTCACCACCATGGATGTGCTTTTTGGGGGCTGGCAGAGGGAAAATCACTCGGGGGGGGGCAGTGCCTGGGGATGGGCTGTGCTGTGGGCACAGGAGCATCACCCAAGGCTCCCAGGACTCCCTCAATCTCTGTTTCACCCAGGAAGTTCAAAGCACTTTTTAAAAAACAAACAAAAAACTGGGGAAATTGAGTCAAGAAACAGGTAAGTCCTTGCCCCAGGTTCAGCTGGCAGTGACCAGAGCTGCAGCTCTCCCAGGCCCTGTGGCCTCAGTTTCTCCCTGCCTTTGACATGGATCAGATGCTGAACAGACAAGATGACTCATCTCCTAACCCAAGGCACTGACAGCTTTTGCAATTGGCAAAGACTCCTTAAAAAGTGAGGGGGGGGAAACATAATACATTTATATATATAAATAAATAGAGATTGACCAGTTGAAATTATGTAGTAGCTGTTAACATTGGCATCTTTATTTGCTGCATCAATTGTATTTGATTTAATCTTGTTCCCACAACGCTGAAAACATTTGACTCATCTGCTGGGGGTTCTTTTTGTTGATATAGAATCATTTTGACAGTTATCCTGTTGGCTGTTAATAAATATCTGCACTTTCTATAATCAATCATAAAACAAATCCAATTGCCTTTTCACTTTTTATTTGACCTTAATCCTAACAAATCTCCCACGATTTTATTGAATTCACTCGTGAGCCAGCAGAAGAAGGAAGAAGAAAGAGAGGGTTTCCACTGATGCCTGAACGTCTGTTTAAGATGAAGAGAGCCTGAAGGATCTGAGATGGAACCAGGAAAATATTCACCTGTACTCTGAGGCTGCAGGCTGAACCTCCCCAGCTGGATCCTTTGGCTTCCCCCTCCCCGAGGGCAGAGCAGCACCGTGGGGAGTGGAGCACCCCAGGGTGTTGGAAAAGATGGGACAGGAGGAGCTTGCAGAAATGGTTGCTTAGCAAGAGATACTGAGAACATAAAACCTAGGAATGAAATAGAAATGAAAGCTGAGCTTTGAGATCTGGTCATGGCAGGCAGGAGGACGGGGATTGTAACAAACAATGGGACACTGAGGGACCCAAGGGTGCAGCCCCACCCCACCCTGCCAAGGTGTCAGGGAAAAGATAGATGAGAAGAGAGTCTTTAGGGTTTAGAATACAGAGTGAGATGGTAATAGAGCAGTTCTCATAGGCTGTGTGCAAAGTCTGTAGGTTTTGGGTTGGTCACAGTAAATTAGAATATGCACCACAAAAGGAGATAGAATGGATTGTAACAAGGTTCTCTGCCCTTCTCTTTACCCTTCTTACTTTACCTCCCTTACCTGGCCCACCTCTTACCTCTGACCTCTCTGCTCTTACCTTACCTCACTTACCCCTCCTCTCTCTCTCTCTCTCTCCCTCTTAGCAGATAAGACTTGTGAGTAGATTGGTTTCTTTTGAAATGGAGAAGAAAAATGTTA
>JANPWX010000348.1:266168-289994 GCA_024734555.1 Trochalopteron elliotii
CAGCCTCCCTGATATTTAATCTGTAAACCTCAAACTTGTCACGCCCATCCCTGAGCCCCAGCAGCTCAAATCTCATGACAGTTATTTTCCTTTTTTTCAAAGCAGAGCTTCTGGAGTCCAGGGATTTGCATTGAAAAAAAGTCCTCGATAGATGAGAGATTGTGAAAAGCAGTTTGTAAAGGGCTTTTGGGCTTAGAAAACAAAACCACCCAGAACCAAAGGAAGCTGACAACAGGTACTAAAAATCAGATATAAAAATCTCCAGTTTACTCACTACAATTAATCAAATGGGGGAAGGGAGCTGATCTGCCTGGTGAGGACCAGCAGCGTGACCGCTTGGATCAGAGAAAATCAGAGTGGTTTGGGTTGGGAGAGACCCTAAAGATCATTTAATTCCTACCCTCAGGCGCAGGCAGGGACACCTCTCCCTGGGTGGATCACTGATTTATGGCCAGGCCAGGAATCAGCAGGGACACAGAGCAGGGTCCCCGGGGCAGGACACCCATTGCTGTGTGTGAAAAATGAGGTTGACTTTCTATGTAAATTTTAAGGAATAGGTTTAATAGAAAATAAGACAATTAGGAGATAGAAAAAAAGCAAAGTACGGCCCCTGCTGGGTCACACCCTGCTGTATCAGAGACATTCTTGAAACACCCTTTCTATTGTATCAATCTGTTGAATATTCATATTTTTCCATAAACTAGTTTCCATATTCCAGGAACTGTTTTGCATGGTCCCTCCTTGGGTCCCCCTTTTTAGAGCACGTGTGTTTCTGGGCTGTGTCTTCATTGTCACCTCCAGCTTGGGCCCTGGTCCAGACTTTCTTCAGATGGGAGATGCTGATAGTTGGTGTATCAACAGCAGGGTCTTCTTTTCATGTTCACTGGATGTTATTTTGATTAAACAGACAGTTTAAGGATATTTTATCAATAGCAGGGTCTTCTTTTCGTGTTCACTGGATGTTATCCTGACCAAACAGACAGTTTAAGCATACTATATTATTATATATATATAAAATAAAGTTGTTTTTTTGCAAGGTGTATGCTATTTGAATAATAACATTGTAGTAAGGATATAAGTTTTTATTTCTGCTATTAGTAAAGAAAATTAGTCATAGTGGTAGTAGTTGATATATGTGAAAAACGATGTTCACTTTTTATGTAAATTTTAAGAAATAGGTTTAATAGAAAGTAAGACAATTAGGAGATAGAAAAAAAGCAAAGTACGGCCGGCCAGCTTACAGTTTAAGCATACCATATCAACTACTACCACTGTGCCTAATTTTCTTTACTAATAGCAGAAATAAAAAACTTACATCCTTACTACAATGTTATTACTCGTATAGCACACACCTTGCGAAAAACCAACTTTATAATATACATTTATAACATGTGGGTCTGTGTCCTGCTCCCCTGCCCGACCCCACAGCCCCCGGCCCCTCCTGCCCTTGCAGGCAGAGCTCTGCTCTTGGCTCCGTTGTTTTTTCCCCCGGGAAAAATGAAAAGAAAAAGTGTCTTTTTCCCGGGAGCTCTGCGTTCCCACCTTCCTCGGGAAGGCAGACAAACAAGGCAGTTTCCATAGCCACGGGGGAAGAGAAGAAAGAAAAAGCCCGCGTGGTCAACGGCTGCCAAATCGCCTTTTGTTTGTGCCTACCAGCGCTTGGATTTGCCCTGATCTGAAATGACACTTTTCTCCCTCACTGGGGTCTTGTTTTCTGGGTGTTTGGTTCTTGTGCCAGGACTTGGACAGAAACCAATGGCTAAAAGCTTCCTCTTATAAACTCTGGAATTAACAACCTTCTTTCCCTGACCTCATCAGCACAGTGGGGTAAAAAAAAAAAAAAACAAAAAAAACCCAAAAAAAACCAAAAAAAACCACCCCCAACTAGACACATTTCCTCTTTTCAGACAGTTTAGGCAGAAGGGAATCAAACCCTTCATGGGAATGCCTGATCCAGCCTCTTTCAGAGGACAGGCACAACCTGGGATATGGTACCTGCAAAACTGGGGTGAAGTTTTGATGTTCAAAGGGGGAGCTTTCATAGAATCATGGACTGGTTTGGGTGGGAAGGACCTTAAAGCCCACCCAGTGCCACCCCAGCCATGGCAGGGACAATTCCCACTGTCCCAGGGTGTCCCAGGCTGCTCCAAACCCTGTCCAGCCTGGCTCTGGGCACTGCCAGGGATCCAGGGGCAGCCACAGCTGCTCTGGGCAGCACATCCCTGTAGGCTGGGAGCATGAAAAGGTTTGTGCATCCCTTGAGCATGGGACACACAGCTCACACTCATCAGCAAACCTGAACTGCTCTGTCCTCTCAGCACGGGCAGGAGTTACAGCCTTGTTCAGCCTGAGAACAACGCTCCCAAATATCCCCCCCTGGCAGAGACCAGGTGCTTGGAAAGTCACAGGTCCTGATCTTGAACAAAATCACCGGGAACCATCTTCCCTTGAGCCTGCCCTGGGCAGCACAAGGGCCATTTCCCCTCGTGCTCAGCATCCTCCTCCTCTCCTGGCTCTGTCCTCCCTCCCCTGACTCCCCCTGCTCTGCTCAGTGTTTGAAGCTGGGCGCTCTTTAAAGCAGTGGCTAATGATTCTCCATTGATCTCAATTATCCAGAGACAACTCTCAGTTATCCTCAGGCTGATTAAGCAGGTTGCAGATTAATCATACCCTGCTCAGTGGCCCCTTCATCCTCCTCACTGCTTCCTTACGTCTTGATTTTGTTCTCTGTAAGGAAACACACAAGCCACTGTGTGCTCCTCTTTCCCAAAAACACAAGTTTTGGGTTTCAGTGCCTCTGATCTGCTTCTTCAGCCTGGTTATTAACCTGGACAGGTAAGACTCAGATTTTTATTGCTATTTCTTATTTTCATCACTGAGACCTGCACCCAGGGAAACATTAAAAATGGCCCCAAAGAGATTATTTTCTCCAAATTCAGCACTTTTTTTTTTTTTTTTTTTTTTTTTTCTGTTGAAATGGAAATGTTGGCCCTGGAAATCATCAAAGAGCCCCAGGGAATTTTTCTCCTGTGTTTCAACGTTCAGATCTGCCTCATCCCAAACTTGCATTGGCTGGTGGTGCCTGCAAGGAAACCTCAGAACCTGCCCAAGGGACTGAGGTGGTTTGGGATGCTCCTGCAGGGGGAGGCTCAGAAGGGACAGGAGATTTCTGGACACCTGGAGCACAAAGTGTGAGAATTTCCCCTCCAGCTCAGAGAACCCCACTGAGGACACAGCCCTGGCCATGAGCCTGCACCCAGGGGACACACAGAGAACTATGGCTGGAAGTTAAGGCTGGAAAAGCCCTCTAAGCATTGAGTCCAACCATCAAACCAGCTCTGCCAGCCCATGGGGCCACATCCACACATCTTTTCAGCACAAAAAAGGATAGGTGAGAGAGAAGGATTATGCCATGCTTGGAATTCAGAATTTTAGGGCAAAATACACTAAAAGAGAAGAGGAAAAAGGATTACCTGTAGCACACTGTCCTTGAAAACCTGGCTGGTTTTCTTTTTCTTTTTATTTTTTTTTTTTTTTTTTTTTCTTTAAGCTCTCGGCTGCAGTTTACCCAAAAGGAAGAAGGGAAAAAAAAAAAGAAGATGGCAGTGCTGCCCTGCTGGGGCCAGCTGGCACAGCCTGGGTGAGGGGCTGGGGACGTCCCTGCAGTCTCCAGATTAAGCACAAGTGCTTTGTGCAGATAAATTGAAAACCCTCGGCCCTGGAACAGCGACTGCCAGGTTGGAGAGGAGAGAGAGCAGCTGCCTATGGAAAGAGAGATTAAAAAGCTGAGAGGGAGACTGGCGTGCCTTTATGTCTTGAACTGTGAGCCAGGGATGGCTTTGAGAGCAGAAAACGCAGAACTTTGAAACATATGTATTTATTTCTGTATCACACACCCACACACGCAGCTCCACGTACCCCAGGTACAATTCCCTGGGCATGCACACAAGTCCACACACAGACACACAGTGCTGGGAGTATTTTACACCTCAGATACTCCTGGCTCCCTGCTGGGTGTGCCCAAGGCCAGCCCGAGCTGGGGCAGAGTAGGGAACACCACAGGATCAAACCACAGGATGAAACCCCTCGAGTACAGCAGCCTGGTGTGAGCTTGGCTCCTGCGACTTTGGTGGCAGCAGAAAAAGCCAAGGAGGAGCTGGAGCTCAGGGAAAGCTGGGGATGAGCAAGCTAATGAGGGTGAGCAAGATAAAGGGGGTGAGCACACTCCAGTACCCCCAGCTGCCTGCAGCAGGGACACCCTGCCCCTCCACTGGGGGCCATTGCACTAATTACCCTTCCCAATTAACTGCTCTACTGCCCATCCCTTCACGTTTTGCAAGTGGCAGCCCCCGAGGCCTCTTTAGCATTCCCTGGAGGGGATGGGGACAGCAGGACCAGTTTCTGGGGCCAGTCTCATCTGCTGGATTGGTTGGCAGGACGAGGAGGAGGATGACTTCTGGCTCTGTTTGTGCTTTGGCACTGAATCAGGACAGGGAAAGGCTAACAGCAGAAATGAAATTATTCCCCATCCTCCCCAAGCCTGGCTTGCTTGCTCACAGCCACCCACAATCCAGCCCGTGATCCTGAAGTGAAACTGGCTTTTATCATTCCTTGTTCAATCTAGTCAATCAAAATTTCAATTAATGGCAGGGAATTATCATTCCATTCAGCGCAAAGAGGGTTTTGTTGTGAGATTTTTTTTAATTTTTTTTTTAAATCTATTACAAAGTGGCTGTCATGTTGCTGAGTCCAGCCCTGGGCAGCCTCCTGCAGGCAATCCCTGTCAGGCACAGAGATTTTGGGGGTTCCCAGCCTCCCTGGCTCCACAGGGCAAACCCACTCCTGCTTTTTACAGCCAGAAACCACTGACTCTGCTGATAATTCTTATTTTCCCTCCTTTCCTAATTTCCCTGTGGGGGGTTTCTCTGTGCACAGCCCAGATGAAGGGCAGCAGCTCTCCCTGTGATGGTGAGGGAGAGGACAGGAGGGAAGGATGGAGGGAGAGGGGGGTTAAAAGAAGAATCCATTTGTAATTACTGAAATAAACACAAGTCGGAGAGAAATGCAAATGCCTCGTGTTGTGAAATGCTTGACAGAAGAAGTGACAGCTTTTTATTAGGGTGATAACAGCAAGGAGTTTTAAAATAGAATAATCGGTGCAACAAAAGCAATTTTCATTCTGAATTTTCATTTTAAATGGATGATCTTGTTTTAATCAAGTGAGTCATCACAAAATGCTTTTAATTGCCGAAAGTCAAGAGCTATATTGTAATTTTGATGTCTACTTTCAGGCTGATGATTCGATTTATATAAAAGGGGGGGGGGAAATTTGTGTTGTTGCCCCATTCCTGTTTTCTGTCATTTCCCCCTCAAGTGAACACAAGATCTGAATTCACCATTCAAAAATCTAAATGGCTTTTTGGAAAGTGCACTCACCTTGCCAACGAATCCAGAACGGGCTTGAAACAGAAGATGTTTGTTAAAGTCTGGGTTTGTTTATTTTCTTCCCCTATCTCCTTCTGTGTTATTTGGAGCAGCTGAGCTGCTAACACGAGGTTTGACTTTTTGTGCTTTTGAAGCATTCTGGGATGGGGAGCTTGGACCACTTCCCACAGACTGGGATCCACCATCCACCACCGTTCCAGTGAAAAGGCTGATTTCAGGCTTCATTCCAAGCACAAATCCCACCTCTTTAGAGGAAAAGTGGCTGAGGCTTTGTGACTAGAGCCAAGACTACACAGCCAGGTCCTTGCTGGCTCAGTGAGGAACTTCTCAGTCTCTCCTCAGGTGAGGTTCTGGGGAGTGGTTTGTTGTTGGAACCCTGGAGAACTGAGCTTCTGCTGAACTCCTGCTTTGAAACCTTCCCCTGCCAAGTCCTGCCCTATAGTCAAAGGGAATTGGTGTTGGCTCCTGTGGAAGGAACTGTTCCCTCACCCCAAGATCCCACCAGAGATGATCTCCTCAGTTCAGAGCGTGGCTTGAACTTGATGAGCAGCCAACAGTTGGGAGAACCTGCCCAGCTTTGCCACCAGCTGCCCAAATCTCCCCTTCAAGTCCTTTCAAATTCCAAATATACTGCCCTGAGATAAGGAAAGCTACATAGAACACCTTTTTTCTTTTTTGTTTTAACAAGAAAAAAACGCCTGTGAGACTTGCACGTCCTGGCTTTGGGAAGTGAGTGTAAGGAGGGTGCCTCTCTTTTGTCTTTGTGTGTCTTTCCTGCTCCTTTCATGCTGCTGCCCAGACCCAGCACAGGGAGAGGGGACAGAAGCCATTTGCAAATGTGTTCTCTGAAGAAAATCTGCTTTCCCCCCTCCCGCCCCATTTCAGAAGCAATTCCTGTTGCTGCACATTTGGAGTGCGTGCAGGGATTGAAAGCCCAAAGCAGGAACGTCTCGAAATTCTCCACCAAGGTGTGAACGAAGACACAATGAGGAGCCAGTGCTGACATGCACAAAACAGCTCATTAAATGGGAGAGAAAACAGCACCTTTCACCTCCAACAAGCTGGAAAAGAGAGAATCCCTGCCAGATAACCTAAGCAAGAGCCTCTCGGGAGAGGTGTGAGCGTGCTGGAGTGCTGGGAGCTAATTGGGAGAGCCTCCACCATCCCCCAGCAGCAGCAGCAGAGAAAACACATCCCTTTGCTGTTAAATAAATAAAATATGCCAGCATTAGTCTCCTTCCCTGTCCTCCCTAATTCCTGTGCCCCAAAGTGAGCTGGAATTGTGCCCTCATTTAGCATCTGGCTGCATGGCTGAGCAGACCATGCTTTTAGCAGAACTGTCAGGCTCGTACCCGTCCCATCCCTTTGGAAATTTGGGTCAAGGGCTTTGTTCAGTTTGGTTTGAAGCCATAACTGATACTTGGAGGGGGTGAGCTTCAAAACTGTTTTACCCAGTCCTGCTCAGGATCCACCAGCCTTAACAGGGCATGTTGTCAAGGGCTTCCTTGACCATCTCCAAAATTAAAATTACTCATGTTTTTAAATAGATCCTCTGGTTTGTTTGCTTGTTTGGTTTGCCTGGTTTGTTTTCCTGGTAGGAATAGCTAAGGAGGGATCCCTTTCCCCTCATGCTGTCCACATGCACCTTTTGACTGAGAGCTTTTTGATGTCCTTATTTGTATTTTAAAGAATTTAGTAAAGATCCTAAAATATTCAAACAACACAAGAACCTGGCATGGAAACTAGCTGGGCCTTTGGAGGTCTCCCCTCATTAATATCTATAAAAACTGTGAGGCTTAATTGAGCCACTTTGGAAGTTCTCTTTGGAAGGCTCAGAGCAGCAAGAGAACATTGGGCTGATCATCACAGTGAGGATTGGGGTGACCTGGTCCCGTGGAAGGAGTCCCTGCCCATGGACTGGCTTTAAGATGGTTTTTAAAGTCCCTCCCAACCCAAAACACCCCGTGGTTCTATGATCACACCTGCTGTGCCTCCTTCCTGCCAGCTCATACCCCAAATCTGCTGCCTCAGATCTGCAGGGGAGGGTGGGGAAAACTTCCCAGCTCGGGTCAAGCAGAGGGGCAGGAGAGAGGGGAGTGAAAAGGATCCTTGCAAGTCCTTTTGAACCATCTCCACCACGAGCACCAGCTCTGCTCACTCTGGGGATGAGCCCTGGGGAACAGCAGGGTGGGAGGTGGGTGCTGCACCCCAGCCTGTGCTTTTCTTGGCCAGATCTGTTCCAGCTCTGTGACTCACCACATTCCCTGTTCCATGCCTGGAATTTCAAAGATCTGTGTATTTATCTGCTGCTCTGTTCAAATTACTGACTGGGCTCTGCTGGCTGTGGTCTCTCGGGGAGGACACACCATGCTGCACAGCTTTTTGATCGAAGCAATCTCTCTCTTGAGGTGCTTTTTTCTTTGTACAGGATTAAAAAAAAAAGCTGCTTTTTTTTCCCTTTTTCCCATCTCTTTCCCCCACTTTCTTATTTTTTGCCAAAGAGCGTCAACTTGAGGTGAAATATTTTCCAGTGCTGACAAAAGCTTTGAATTGCAATGCCAAACCCATCAAGCCAAAGCTTTTTACTCTGGATTGTTCTTTTTTTAAGATATTGAATTTGTGACGTTTGTTCTCCTTCCTCTTGCCCATGATTGATCTGCCTGTCCTATTTATCTCCTCCATCTCACCGGGCCACGGCCTCAGGCCCACTGGAGACTTTGCATTGATTGCTTGGGATTTTGGATGAAGCCAGCCAGTTATTTTCCCTTCCCCTCTTCACCTCTGTTACCTGTTGTTTATCCTCTAACCGGGCCTGGGCGAGGTCATTTTCTGCATCCAATTGACCAGAAAAAGCACATTACAGTTTGGTTAAACAATAATGGGAACATACCAGAGTTCTTTCAGGAGCCAAAGTTCTTCCTCAGCATTTCAAAACCCAACATTTCCCACGTGAAGCCATGAAAAGTTTAATCTAGGAATTATTACAACCATTTGTGAAGTGGCTTCAAAAGAGCGTGGAGAATAAATCATTTTGATTTTCTCCAACTCACCAAGAAGATGCACCTCGGGTCTGTTTTAAATGATGTTTTCCTGCACATTGGTGGAACCTACACATTGGTTGGGGGATATCAGCACTTTTGTCTCGATGTGACAGCTCAGCCTGTCCCTCCAGACCTGCCACCACCCAGCACCACCTCCCTCTCCCCAGGCATTTCTCTGAAGCTCTCCCAGCACTGACTCCTTCTAAATTAACTACTTCTTCTCACTACTTTTCCCTTCAGTCAACAGAGAGAAACTATCTCCTCCAGAAAACAATTGCCAACACTGGAGGCAAACTCGCTGTGACAGATAAGAACAGACTTTGTTTGGAGAGAGAAGGGGAAATGCAGCTGTGAAGGTGCTCACTGCAAACCCAATAAACCAGGCAGGATGGCAAACGGGAGACTGGCAACAGCACCAGGGATGTGAGGAGTTCGTGTGGAGGATTAAACTTTAATGAGGGCTTTTAGCATTTGGAGGGATTGAAAACACCACGAGGAAGAACAGGAAAAAGTCTCTGGGTCCTTTCCCTCACTCACACACACACACACACACATACAGAGTCTCTCATTTGCACCCAGCAGCTCTTGAGGGTCTTTCTGAGAAGAATAATTAATTACCTGCTGGAAATGTTGTTTTCCAGCCATGAATCCCCGAAGGTGCTGTGTAGGAGCATCCGTGGAGGGCAGGGAGAGGGAACTCTGCAGAGCTGAGACATTCTAGAACACGTGGGTTTATTGCAAGGGTGGTGGGTAAAAAGGGCCTTTTGCCTTCAGCCACCAGCCTGGGCTGAGGGGAAGCCCCAAAGAGAGAGGGAGAGAACAAGAGAGAGAGAGCGAGGTCCTTGTTACACTCCATTCTATCTCCTTTTGTGTTGAATATTCCAATTTACACTAACCAACCAGTCCAAGACACAAAATCCTATATAATCTACATACAGCCTATAAGAACTACTACATTACCATCCTGTGTTATATTTTAAACTCTAAAAACTACTCCTTAGACCATTCTCTTTTGCTACATTGACCTTTGGATCCCTTAACCAGCAGAAGAGTATTGTTCAATCCAAAGGGATTCTCCTTCAGTTGGCTGGGCTGTTGTTTTCAGGTTATATAGTAACTATATATAACTATATATATAGATTATAACTATATTAACTATATATATATTATAACTGTATATATATTATAAATATAAGGCTCGGTATCTTACAACTCAAAGCAAGCTTTCATTTCTATTTCCATTATAGGTTTCATATTTTCAGAATCTTTTGCTAAGCAATCATATTTATAAGGTTTCCCTGATTTATCTTCCCCAACAGTGCTGCAGAGCTGCCATGGGGCAGATTTCCCCTTACAGAAGGTTTTGCCCTCTCCCACTGGGACCAGACTGTGCAGCCAGAGCCCTTTGAGGTCTGTAATTCACAAGGTTTTGTCCTCCAACCCTCCTCCAGCATCTCAGAAAAACCCCAATCCCCCATTTTTTGGATTAATGGATTTTAATAAATCCATTATTTAAAATGGGGAGAAACAACAACAAAGTTCCCCCAAACCAGTAATTACGGATTACACAGGCTGTGGGGAGGAACAACTCCAAACTCCAAACTCCAAACCTGGTCCTTACAAAATGCTCTGAAACCTTCCCCTGAAAATCCTTTGAAGCTGGGAAGGAAAGTGCTCACAAGGCTGACTGAGAAACCTGTGATATAAATGTCCCTTAGCTCGTTTTTGCCTACTTGAAGACTTAATTAGTATTAAAAGCCCCAGGAAGTCTGAAGATTATTTATGGAGAACGTAGCAGTAGATACGACCCAAGGAATAAAGGAGGTAAGGCTGAACCACAGAGCCTGTCCAAGGGACTAAATCTACATTTTTACTGCTTCATTCCCTAATTTAGGTGCAAATTTGGGGGTTTTTTCCCCCTCTCCTGCCCGAAATGTCAAGGTATTGCAAAGCTTTTCAAGCCCGGAATTGGGACAAAGAAAGAAAGAAAGGTCAAAGCCCTCAAAACAATTTGGAGAAATATTGGCCAAGATGTTTCATTTTTACTCTGACAGGTTTTTTTATTAACTTGCACAATCATTTAAAGCAAAAATTGATCTGCTAAAAGACACCAAGAAGCCATTAGCTCTGTGCAGGCACAGGCTGACATGAGTTGGTCCCCCCCCAGCTCTAACGGGCCTTTGCTAGCATTAATTAACTCAGAATTTCTTAGTAATTTACAAAGAATAATAATTAATTCTTAGTAATTAATACTAACATTTTTCTTCCTAATTAATATAACTATTTAACTAAGGCTTTTCTTCATAAATTTCTTCATAATTAAAGTCACTGAATCCCAAACCTTTCCAGAGAAGAAGATTAAAGGGGGTGGGGGGTGGGGGGAGAGGGGATTTTCTGTTGATTTACATAAACCAGAAGTTGAAGACATGGATGATTATTTACAAAATCAAGAAAATGAATAAAAATATTCCCCTCTGGCCCCTGGAATGTGCCAGTTCCCATCTCCAAAGGCACCAGAGGCTCAGTGCATCCCCAGTAACTGAGGGGGTCCCTCATCCCTGTGGGCAGGAGGCTGAACCAGCCCTCACTCACCCCTCTGCAGAAAATGGATTTTGCCTTTAGTGATCCCTTCTAAAACACACCTCTGGGGGCTGCATTATCATTTTTCTTTGACCTTTAAAGAAAAGCTCTAATCGACAACCAATTTCTGGCTCATTTGGTGACAGCTTGTTTTGTCCTGTCAGTCACAGGCAAGTTCCTGAGGAGGAGGAGGAGGAGGAGGAGGGTGGGCAGCCTCCCCCAGCAGGGCGTGACAAGGGAAAGGCTGTGATGACACCAGGAATTCCCCTTATCCCCTTTCCAGCTGCTGAAAAAACTGCCACAAAGGGTTTTCATGGAGAGGAAACTCCTCTGTGGGTCCACAGGCAATGTCCCAGAGGAAGGCAGGGGAAAGTGAGCTGGGGTTTTGAGGGGGGTGATTCCTGTTCTCGGTGACCAAATCCCCCAGACCACAGCTGGGAGGGACCCTGGGGTGGGAGGGACCCAGCAGGAGAGGGCTGAATGTCAGAGGATCACACATTTTGGACAAGACTCCTAAATTCATCTGGCCCAACCACGAGCCATGTGTGGTTGATGTGGAGCCTCCTGCCTCAGTGAAACAGCACCAAATGTGAAAAAAAAAAGGAAAAACGTGGATAAATGCATGTGGGAGAGCACAGAGCTTTGAGGAATCACGTTGGGATGCTTGGGGAGGTGGAGAGAGGCATTTGGTCACCATCTGACCCATTCTGGTCACTGTTTTGGCTTGCAGAACCAAAGTCCTGCTGTCACCACTGACTGCCACGGGATGCAGTTGGGCTGCCCAGGGCTCAGCCAGAAAACTGCTTTATTTATAAAACTGTACAAGCAGCTGCAGCCAGGAGTTCTGCCTCACCCCAAACTCAGGCAACCAGCAGCAAAGGCATTTGTCACTCTTCCCCCCTCCCCGCTCCAAAACCAGGAAGCTTAAACAACATGCATCATTTATGCACCTCAAGAAGCAGAGGAAAATCAGAATTGAAAACAGGCTGGTGCCTCTGTCTGCATGTGTCTGCATGAAATATTCAGCACCAACCCCGGGTCCTGCTGCGTGTCAGGACCACGGGAGAGGTACCAGCTGCACCACACAACACACACCATTCCAGGGCAACTGCCAGGATGAGGAGGTGTTCTGAAGCCTCTTCAATATTTAAACCGAGGTTGAGAAACACCCAGAGCCAGTTGCTAATGGCTGCTTGCCTTGTGCTGCCACAGGAACACCAGGAAATTGGGATGGCTGCAGAGAGCAGTGAGGAGAGAGGCTCTGGGCTGTAATTGCTGCATGTCCAAGTCTGCTCTGCCTGGGATTGCAGCCAGGCAGGAGCAAGGAGGGAGATGTAGCAACTTGTGAGCAAGCCCTGGCAGCCAATGAGCCCTTACCTGGCTGGAGCAGGTCCTGCTGCAGGAGCTGCTGGTGAAGTCCTGTTCTCTCCAGATAACACTGAGCAATTCTGGTCTCTCAAACACAAGTCAAATCCTCAAACCTTCCCTGGCTGCTTAAGAGCTTTGAGGCTTCCCTGGGTGCCCCAGCAGGGATCTGCTCGTGGCACAAAGCCATCAGGGGCAGCTCTGCAAAATCTCCTGCAGCACCACGGGTTGGGATGTCCCACTTGGCAGTGCAAGGCTGGGCTCCTTTTGGGGTGGCACTGGTTGGTGAAACACCAAAAACCCCCCAACATTCTCCATCACACAGAGGCTGATTTAGCTGCTAACTCACCCTAGGAAGCAAACAGACAAATGGCTTCTGATTTCCAGCAGCAGATGGAGGCTAAAACAGACAGAAGAATCACTGACACACAGGGCTCCTGTTGAATTCCAACGACCCAAAGAGAGGCCAAACATCTGCCCTCCAGCGCTGGGCTGGCCTCTGGTATTCACAGAACACAAAACAGCTGGGAGAGGAGAGCAGGTGAAACATCCTCAGCACAAACTGTCCCGGTGCAAACCATCCCTGCTGGCACATGCAGCCACTGCTGCAACGGTGCTTGAAATCTGCATTTGAAACATCAGCTGTGGAGCATCCCCTGCCTGTGAGCTGCTTCCCACCCCACCAGGGCTCCCAGTCAGAGATAAACAAAGGCCAGACCTCCTCTGGAACAAGGGAAGGGAGGCAGTTTCCCAAGGGCAATTGCAATTAAGTTTATGGTTGAAATTTGTGGTTCTCTCCTTTTAATCCCCTTCTAATTTAGGTCTACATCTCCTCCCTGGGACTCAGCGTGGTTTGCATTGCCCTTGTCTCCTCCCTGCGTTTGGAGTCCTTCAGAGCAGACAGAAGCACTAAAAATAAAATCACCTGTCAGCTTCCCCAGTTATTACAAACAAAACGTCCTTTACCAAAATGCAACAAGTAAAACCTTCATATTGTGTATGCTTATCCACATAAAATATTTAGAAAGCTCCTAATGTTTTTATGGCTGTAATTAATCTTGTGTCATGTTGGGGAAGAACAGGACATAAAAAATTCCTTTGGCATCAGGGAGAAGCCTGGGCTTCCCAAAGCCAAACCTGTGTGTCCAAGGGTTCTGATCCTGTTTCCCAGGATCGAGGGGACTCCCCTGGGGTCTGGGGGGGTCCCTGCTCCCAGAAGAGCCTGGCAGGGTGGAGGAGGGTTCAGCCATGTATCCTTTTATATCTTTGTGACACAGATGCTCACACCAGCCCCGGCAGCTTCGTAGCCCTGTGCAGGAAGGGACCACACTGATTTACCCCAGCTCTGTTCCCTGGGGACAGCAGCACCCCACAAGCTGTCAGTGCAGCTTGGCCAGCACTGGGGCTCCCTCTGTGCCTTCCCCTGGGGAAGGATGATCCTACAAGATAAGTGCTCCTTTTATCATGGAGATTTTCAGAAAAACCTCTCTGCAGGTTCACTGCAACCGTCTGGAGGACTCTGGCTAGCACAGGAGCCTGAACACATATAAACTGTCACCAGCCAGAGACTCCTGGCCCAGCTTGCCTTGCCAATAAACTCTTTGATGGGAATATTCCCAGAAATATGATGCTTTAAAAATCTCATCCAGCCCTTGCTATCTATAGCTTCTCAACGACAAAGTTTTGGCCAGGATGCAAGAGAGAACAGCTTCCAGCAGCTCCCGGTGCCACGGAGGCAGAATTACCATCCATGGGGGAAGAACCAGGTGGCTGCTGGCTGAGGGGTTGGTGTTGTGGGAGAACAGCTCAGCCCTGTCTGAAATAGGTGCAGATCCAGCATTTTTGGTGACTCAAATTGTTTCGTCATGAGAGTGTGGGAGAAGCTCTCACTGCAGCAGGGCTGAAAGGAGCTCACAGGCAACACCTGGGATGAGAGAGAGGTTGGCCTCAGTGGAGTAAAGACTCAACTACATGAACAAAGAAAGGTGGATCTGACGTTTTAATCTTGATCCTTACACTCCTAATTGCCCTTTGGAGGAGGAAGATAATGTGTGAAGGGCAGGGCTGCTCCTGGGGACACCCCAGCTTGTGAAATAGTGACAGAAACACTGACAGCCCAGAAATACTGACATCCCCATGGAACCCAGTGCCACAGACCCTGCACAGCTCAGGGATTGGGATCGCCCAAAGGACACCATGGACTGATGGAAGACCTGGCCCAGGGCTTGAGCTGAGCTTTGGTAACTTTGGGCACCTTGGGCTTCATCCTTGGAGGGAACCTGCTGTTCATCCAGGCTGGGAATTCAGATCCAGCAACACCCACCCCAAGTGCTCCCTCCAAACCCACTGGGCCATGGGGCTCTGTGGGAGGAGAGGGTGGAGGGTGGTTCTGTCACTGGTGGGATGGTGAGATGTCCTGCCAGGCCCTGCTCTGGGGGCTTGTACACACCCCATTCACCATGGGGATTTACTGTTTGTCTTTCAGAGCCACCTGGTTTTTAACCATCCCCTGCCTGGAGCAAGGAGGGTTCAGAGAGCAGCACCATGTCCTGGGTGCAAAGCTCTCACACACATCCAGAGGCACAGATGGACAGCAAGGAAAGTGGAAAGGCTAAAGGAGATGATGGGGCTGGGACTGCAGGGCTGGGACTGCAGGGGAATGGACAGGCAGTGGGGTTCAGCTGAACCCCAAACCCATCCATGCAGCCACCCCCTCAACTCCTGTGTGTTTCTGCACAAGATTTTTTTTTTTTCATTTGACTTTCAAAGTAGCTTGACCTGCCAAAGCTGCCCATTTTGCCTGCAGATGCTCTGCCTTGGCGGCCTCCAAACCCCTTTAAACAGCCCCAGCTCAATCACAGCTCTGTCAGGCGATGCTCTATTTAACAGAGGCAGCAGCCACAGCCCAGGAATCTCCTCCTGAGTCCATTTTCTCAGTGAGTGGCAGCAATAAATAAAATCCAGCCAGTTGGTCCTTGAAACGCTACCATGGCTTGATTACTCCTGCCCAGGACTTTGCCAACTGTGCTGCAAACCTCCTGCAGATGCTGCCTCCCTGTGCCTGCACCTCCCCGTGCCTGCACCTCCCCGGGCTGCAGGAGGGAGGAGGCAGCAGTGGGATCACACAGGGAATGGGATCTCAGTGCAGGGCAGCAAAAAGGGGCCTGGAGGAGNGCACAGCCACAGGGATGAGACCCCCCCAGGGAGCAGACCCTGAGCACACACCTCCCCTGCAAGGCAGGAGATCCCCTGCTCACACAAAGAGCAGATGCCTGTTATTTCAAACCCTACTGTTACCTCCCTAAAGCAGCTGTCTGCTGTCCCCCAAAGACAGACAAATTAGGAGCCAACTCAACCAAGAGCATAACAAACACAAAAAATATGTGATGGAATGAAACACTAATGAGGCTTCTCCCACCACGCTGGGCCCAGGAGCTCAGGCAGGGGCTTGGGGACAGAGGTGAAGGGAGGCAGTGCAGCAGATTTGTTTCTCGTTTTCAAGTCAGAGCCCAGCTCAGCTGTTTCCCCAAACAAGCCAAAGCCATGAGCCATGTCTAGCTTGAATTTTTTTTTTTTTTAATTTAAAATATTTTTAAAAATAATTTTTAAATTATTACTTTAAATTATTATTTTAAATTATTATTTTAAATTATTATTTTAAATTATTATTTTAAATTATTATTTTAAATTATTATTTTAAGATTATAATTTTTAAAATATATTTTTAATTTTTTTTAAAAAAATTCTTGCAACGACGACATTTCAGATTCACTTCTGGGATCTCAGCTGCCATCCCAGCTCTCTGTGTGCCCTTCTGTGAGTTGTTTCTCTGCCCTGCCCTTCCCTCCCTGGCTGGGGTGGTCAGAGAGGAGGCAAGATCCTTAGCACAGTCAGGGTGCACCCCCAGACCCAGCCCGGGGCTGTGCCAGAGATGCACAGGGCACACACAGCGTGACCCAGCACAGGCACCATCCCTACACGGTGATGGGGTGTGGAGCACACAGGGAGAGCCTTCACCATCCCAGACAGACCCTCTGTTGGAGTCCAGGGCATCCCTTTGGATCACCTGGGACCCCAGGAAGGGAGTTTGAACCCTGCACAGGGGGGTGTGGAGCTGGTCCAGGGGGGTTGGAGACCTTGGCACACAGCCCAGGAAGGCACTGGGTTTGATTTTAGTCCATGGGAGAGGCTTCCAACACTGAGAGAGGAATTACAAACCTCAAAGGGGTGAAAATAGTAGCTTAGCACAGCACGGGGTGAAAAATTTTGTAGTTTTGTGGTTCTTAGCATAGAGGTAAATGGGGGACAAAATGGAGGATTTGGGGTGGTGCCCTAAGTTCCTCTCCTTCTCCCTCGTCCTCCATCTTCTGAGGTGGTGATGACACAAAATAGTTTAAAGGTGTGAAAAACGAGGTTCACTTTCTATGGAAATTTTAAGAAACAGGTTTAATAGAAAATAAGACAATTAGGAGATAGAAAGAAAGCAAAGTACAGCCCACACCTTGCTGTATCAGAGACATTCTTGAAACACCCTTTCTATTGCATCAGTCTGTTGAATATTCATATTTTTCCATAAACTAGTTTCCATATTCCAGGAACTGCTTTGCATGGTCAGTCCTTGGGTCCCCCTTTTTAGAGCACGTGTGTTTCTGGGCTGTGTCTTCATTGTCACCTCCAGCTTGGGCTCTGGTCCAGACTTTCTTCAGATGGAAGATGCTGATGGTTGATATATCAATAGCAGGGTCTTCTTTTCATGTTCACTGGATGTGATTTTGATTAAACAGACAGTTTAAGGATATTTTATCAATAACAGGGTCTTCTTTTCATGTTCACTGGATGTTATCCCGACCAAACAGTTTAAGCACACTATATCAACTACTACCACTATGCCTAGTTTTCTTTACTAATAGCAGAAATAAAAACCTTATATTCTTAATACAATGTTACTATTCATATAGCACACACCTTGCCAAAAGCCAGCTTTATAATATATAACACTCCTTAGCCAGGGGCAGCAGCACCGACACAACACCCTCCTATCTTCCTCCTCCAAAGGGCAATTTAGGAGTGTGAGGATCAAGATTAACACGTCAACATCCTCCCAAGAGCTGGAACCCGCGTCTTGTTCGGGCTCAGTTATTAGTCAAAGGATGCAGGTGATTATTTCCCACCTCCTGTGAGTGACAGCAGATGTTTGGGAGTGATTTGTAATCTAACAGAGACATTAACCTTTGAAAGCGTCTCCCGGTGTCCCCGAGGCTGCCCGGGGACGCTCCATTGTGCCAGGGAACAAAGAGCCCTGGATATTGCTCAGGAGGGAACGGCAGGGGATGAGCTTTACATAAAAGAGATCAATAAAAATATATCAACAGCCCACGCAGGGCTTTGGGGGGAGGCGGAGGGGAGGTCTGGGGGGAGAAGCAGTGTGAGTGGTCAGGTCACAGCAGTTATCCAGGAGCAGATGAAAAGGTGCTGATTGGGCTTTTAATCTCTGCTCTGGTCCCCCGGGCCAAACACACGCTTGGTTTTGCTGCTGATGGTCTGGGGGCTCCTGCCCTGCTCCCCTGGGATTCTCCAGCTCCTTGTCTTTTTCATGGCACGTCTGGGGGGGACCCAACACTGCCACGACAGCCTGGGCAGCCCCACCCCACACAACTCCCCTCCCTGAACTCGGGTCAGAACTCTGCTGCTCACACCTGCAGCAGGTTTGGGGCAGGTCTGGTTAGTGCTGGCACCCCACAAACCCAGAGTGATGGGCTGCACAGCTGTCCTGGCTTGTAGTATAGGATGTGAATAAAGTATTCTATCACCATCTTCATGAACTGATGAATCCAATTGTTGGAGCAGTGTTCTCCCAGGCCCCCCTCCCTCTGGGGTGTCTTCTGTTAATGGCCCATCAAATGCCTGCTGCAGGACTCACAGATAACTCCCTCCAGGAGTTATCTCTCTTCAATGGGCCATCAAGGACTCATTTCATGACTATCTCTCTTCAATGGGCCATCAAGGACTCATTTCATGACTATCTCTCTTTAATGGGCCATCAAGGACCCCCTGTATGACTCATCATCCCATTGGGAGATGCTCCGCCCAGGGGGAGGGGCCAAGCATTCCCACCTGGATATAATCTGGGATTTGGGACAGTACAGACAGCCCTTACCCACTGGATTCCCAGAGGACCAGAGCTACCAGACCTTTCTACAGGATCACTGCTTCAGGAAGAGCCCCTCATCTGGACTGCTTCCATCATCCTGCACAGGTTGTATTCTGGCTCTGTCAGTAGTCTTTTGTAATACTGCATTCATTTTATTTTATTTTATTTTATTTTATTTTATTTTATTTTATTTTATTTTATTTTATTTTATTTTATTTTATTTTATTTTACTTTATTTTATTTTACTTTTTTTTTTCCCTTTCTTCTTATTAAATTGTATTCCTGACTTGGAGCCTCTCACTCATTTTGCTTTCAAACCACTACAACAGCAAGGGCTGAGAGAGCAGAGGGGAACCCCCTGAGCTCCTGCAGGGATTCTCCCAACACGGGGATGGGTGAGGCAGCCCTGAGCACAGGAGCTGGGGAAAGGCTGTTCTATTTCTGGCCAAGACTTCCCCATCAGGGAAGCATGTAGCACCAAATGCAACACAGCTAGCCTGGAAAGCAGATGGTCCGTGGAGGTGAGTCCCACTGTCGTTGTACAGCCAGTCTGACACCCTGGGGAGAAATCCCACAGACAGGCAAGATCCCCAAATCCTCCCTGACAGAACTTTAGACTGGAGGGACAAAACAACTTGTTCAAACCCGGATATACCCTGGAGCAACCAGGATCAGGACCATGTCAGCAGCCTTTGGAGCAGCAGCGGGCAGTGGGTGCCTTTGCCCACACAAAATAAATGTATTTACTGAATGCACGCACGGATCATTAACAGTCTGTTGCTGTCACAGCCCCTGGCCAGCCCTGGTCTCTGTTTCACTACAAAGAGCATTGCAAAAACACCTTGAAGGCTCTCGGAGCTGACCTCTCCTGCCTTGGTACACGTAGGAGAGGAGGATCTGGCCCTTTCTAGTGGCAGCCAAGCTCCAACTGGTGCTGCTCTCGGGGAGTGGATCTGTTGCACCCCCTGGGGTTATTATCTAAATCAGATTAGAGATGCAGAAAACAGAGCAGCAGGTACAGCAGACAGGAGCTGCCAGACTGGAGCGGGGTGTGATAACAGCGTGGGGAGGAATGTTTCTTCCAATCTTTTCTGTAAAGCATCCTCCTCCAGCTGCAGCTGGGTGTTGTTTCTCAAGGGACTCTCTTCCCTGGCAGCTCCACTGAGCTCTCTGAGAGAGCAGGAGCAGGGCTTGGAAGCAGATTCCCAATATTTCTATGGGATCCCCCCATCACAGCCTTCCCCACCCCACAACCATCTCCTCTGGTGGCAAAAGCCACCTCACACCTCAGCCCCGGGGGTCCCTGAGTGCTGTGAGCGACTGGGAACTGCTCCAGTCTCATTTCTTTGGCTTAGAGGGGAAATATTTATCCAAGCAGCAGGTTTCCTGCAGTGGGGTCCAGAGTCCAGGCTTTGCCTGACCAGGATCCAGCAAAATTTCCAGGGGTGGAGCTGGGGCTGCTCTGATTTCTGCAGAGGGGGGAGCTGAGCCCCCCACCCCAGGCACGTTTGGGGCTGGCTGCACCAAACCTCAGCAGCAAAACCAGGGTTGTTCTGGCTCTGCTGGGCAGAAAGTGGAATCCTGCTGCCTGGGGAGGGTGCAGAAAGTGACACCGTGGGAAAGAGCTCCTTGGAAATTTGATCCAAGAACAGCACAAATGTGGCATCTGCCCCTGGCCCTTGGCTGTCAGAACAGCTCCAGGGAGCAAAGCTGGTTCCCAGAGCTTCTCACCGTGGCATTTGTTTCCTTCTACAGGCCACGGCCTTTTAAAGCATTCTGCAATACAGGATTGTGTTAAAAACTCCATTTTGGGCTCAGCTTTTCATTGCGGGGCTCCCTCTGCCTCCTGGTCATGAAGTTTAAAAACAAAAACAAAACAAAACCAAACCAAAAAAACCAAAAAAACCAAAACCAAAACCAAAACAAAAAAAAACCAAAAAAAAAAAACAAAAAACCAAACAAAAAACCCCCCACAAAAACAAAACCAAAAAAAATCACAAAAAAACCCCAAAAAAACACCAAAAAAACCCCACAAAAAAAATAATCCCCCCCCCAAAAAAAAAGGAGCCACCAAAACACAGAAGTGAACACCATCAAAACACCTTCCCAAAATCTCCCTCCTCACTGGGGATTCCCATTAACCAGCAAACACTGTCCCTGGTTTCTGGATGTCCCTTCTAACCCAAACTCTTCTGTGATTCATGAAAACGTTTGGCTGCAGCAAAACCCCCCACATCTGACAAAGTTTCCCCCTTGGTGGAAAAATCCCGACCAGCCACCAAAGGGGAAACAACCATTTGTGACACCTTCACAAAGTAAATCCACTTTCTTTCCCGTTTGTAGAGTGC
This sequence comes from Trochalopteron elliotii, assembly GCA_024734555.1. Lineage (NCBI taxonomy): Eukaryota > Metazoa > Chordata > Aves > Passeriformes > Leiothrichidae > Trochalopteron > Trochalopteron elliotii. Next base: position 287,099 of record JANPWX010000348.1, read on the forward strand.
AGGAGCACATTTCCCACATATCCCAGAGTTCTTCCCTAAGTTCCCTCTTGGAGCAGCCCTCACCTAAGCCAGGCTGCAAAGCCCAGGATTAACAAGCAGATTTGCACTGGCTCTGCTCTCACTACATTATCACACCAATAATAGCCCCAAAACCAGCACAGCTCTTCCAGGAACCTGATTTTTTGTACAAGCTGTTACAATTCTTCTGAGTAACATTAATTTTATTCAAATACCTGGGAAACACGGGAGGTAACAGCTGAAGTCTTAGTTCCTGCTGGACCCTTAGGGCAGGAAAATATTCAGTTTATATCTTAGACATCCAACCAGACCATGTGCTGCAGGGGCTCCTGTTCCTCATTTTATGTAATGAAAAATACAAAGCATAACTCAAAAGAAGAAATACATTTTAAAATATGGCATGAAAGGGCTTCTTTACTGACAGATCCTTGGTGCACTTTGATTTGCTTTTCCTTACAAGCTCTCTCTCAACTATTATTTTCTTTCCCAGTGGTGTCATTCTAATTTTCAAACTCAGGCAAAGAAACTGCTCATTCCTTACCTCTGGTCAGCAGCCACCTCAGGGGGGTTTCTTCAGCTCCTCAGCAAACTCCAGCTCAGCCAGAGCCTGCAAACATCTCCCATCCTGTGGAGTTGGAGCCACTGAGCAGTTGTTGTTAAATCAGCATCCACAGCTCAGGTGCACCACAACAAAGAACTTGGATTGTTGGAGACTTTCCCCCCNTTTACATGTTTACATTGATTCCTCAGGTCAGTTTTACATGTTTACATTGATTTCTCAGGTCACTTACACGTTTCCATTGATTTCTCAGGTAACTTTACATGTTTACATTGATTTCTCAGGTCACTTACACGTTTCCATTGATTTCTCAGGTCACTTTACATGTTTCCATTGATTTCTCAGATCAGTGGCATGCTTACATTGATTTCTCAGGTCACTTACATGTTTACATTGATTTCTCTGCTGCTGAGATCTCGTCACCTCTGACCAAATCCAGCCAAGATCCCAACTGGACAAATTCAGGCTTCTGGAGGAAGCAAGCTCTGGTTAAAGTGGGTCTTTGAAAAATCTCACAAGCAATAGATCTGAAGAGATGTAATCCAACCCAATCCAACCTGCCACAGCCATCTCCTACTTGCACAGTTTAATACAGTTCAAGGCCAGGAGGCTGCATTATAATTTCCTACATCTGTGTTTCTGCATGGAGAGAGGGAGAGAGAAGGTGGCTGGGGCTGCTCCGTGCTGGAAGAGCAGGAGGCACAAGAGATAAAGGCAGTGTGGGCAGTGCTGGGGGGCGTTTACAAATGGTAAAAAGAGGTGGGAAGACCTGGCTGAGCCCTGACCCTTGCACTGGTTATTATTTCAATTAGAGATGCACACACCAGCCCGTGTTCCCCAACCCCTGGTCCCAGTTGTCTGCACAAACTGGGCCCAGACATGAACCCAGCCCCTCCTGCCCAGCCCAGACACCCTGGGACTCTGCACCAGCAGCAGGGCCTCCTCCAACCTCCCTCCTCCTATAAATATAAAGGCTGTTTACGTCTCCTTCCACCCAAATTTCACTTCCTTTTCCCCTGCAAAGGCTCAGCCTGCAGACGTCACTGGGTGTCCCACGCTGAGCCCTGCTCTGTTCCAGGTTTTGCTTCACGCCTGCTCTGACGAAGCTGCACAAAAACCAGCTCGGGAGATGTTTAATTTTCCAAGCTTTAGATGAAAAGGATTCATTTAAAGCCTTTAAAAAATTTAGCCCACTTCACAGCTCCTTCCAAAGATCGGTGTTGTGCTCTTTAAATAGGAGACATGTTTTAAAGCTGCTGCCATCATTTATTAAATTAGCCTCAGACTTGCAAATGCAGCTCCCCTCTTATTGAATCTTGTAATATTTATTTGCCAAGCTGGGATATTTGGAGCTGCACACGTTACACACACGGGGGAAAGGGGGAGGTGACAGGGAAGGAGTGAGGGGAGGGGGGAAGGAAACCACTTCTACTGTAAATTGTGTAAATACATTTGCACGTCCCAGGAGGGGTAGGGAAAAGGCATTGTAATTAAAATGACTGCCAGGGTATTTTAAACAAGGGAGAATAAATAGACTTTTTCTCTGCATGGCACAGGCTCCTTTAACTTGGAAACTTCGTGACAGAAGATGATTAAAAATATCTTATGGCGTGTCTGAAATCTGCAAGCTTTGATGAGAAAAATGTTCTGGGGAATGAAAGGAGATCAAGTGAAGGAGGAACAGTCTCCTACACAGTGTTTTATAGGCCCAATTCATGACTGCAGATGTCACAGAAAATAATAATAAAAAAGCCTCTTTTTTTTTTTTTTTTGCTTCCTAAGAGAAGAGAAGAAAACCACGGAGCAGGGCTCCTGTAGTGAGAAGATCCCTCTTCTGCAGCTCTGGGAGCAGGGCTGAGGGATGCTCCAGGAAACCATGGCAATGGCTGAGGAGCTGCTGAGCTCCTGCCTGGGGATGTCACCCGAGCCAGAGAGGGCCCAGGGCTGGCCCTGGGGCACAGGACAGGGCTCAGGACAGACAGTTCTGCATCCTGCCTGCTGAACTAAAGCTCTTTTCTCTCTGCCAGCCCTGGGGAGCAGCTCTGCCCCTCTCACAGCCCCAGGCAGGGCCTGGCAGGAGCAGCAGTAGCTCCTTCAGGGGCTGATCTCTGGGATGGAGGGGCTGATCTCTGGGATGGAGGGGCTGATCTCTGGGGTGGAGGGGCTGATCTCTGGGGTGGAGGGGCTGATCTCTGGGATGGAGGGGCTGATCTCTGGGGTGGAGGGGCTGATCTCTGGAATGGAGGGGCTGATCTCTGGGATGGAGGGGCTGATCTCTGGGGTGGAGGGGCTGATCTCTGGGACTGAAGGGGCTGCAGG
>JANPWX010000348.1:292504-317270 GCA_024734555.1 Trochalopteron elliotii
CCATCTCAGAGCCTTCACATCCCTGCCTGTACCCACTGCAGAGCCTTCATACCCTGCCTGTACCCACTGCAGAGCCTTCATACCCTGCCTGAATCCATCTCAGAGCCTTCACAGCCTGCCTGAATCCATCTCAGAGCCTTCACATCCCTGCCTGTACCCACTGCAGAGTCTTCATACCCTGCCTGAATCCATCTCAGAGCCTTCACATCCTGCCTGTACCCACTGCAGAGCCTTCACAACCTGCCTGTACCCACTGCAGAGCCTTCATACCCTGCCTGAATCCATCTCAGAGCCTTCACAGCCTGCCTGTACTCACTGCAGAGCCTTCATACCCTGCCTGAATCCATCTCAGAACCTTCACATCCCTGCCTGTACCCACTGCAGAGCCTTCATACCCTGCCTGTACCCACTGCAGAGCCTTCACAACCTGCCTGAATCCATCTCAGAACCTTCACAGCCTGCCTGTACCCACTGCAGAGCCTTCACAGCCTGCCTGAATCCATCTCAGAGCCTTCACATCCCTGCCTGTACCTAGTGCAGTCTTCATACCCTGCCTGAATCCATCTCAGAGCCTTCACATGCTGCCTGTACCCACTGCAGAGCCTTCACAACCTGCCTGAATCCATCTCAGAGCCTTCACATGCTGCCTGTACCCACTGCACCCATCTCAGAACCTTCACACCCCTCCTGCACTCCTGCCTGTGCCTCAGAGCCACAAGGTCCCTCCAGAGCCTCCTTTTCTCCTTCTGAGCCCCTTTCCCAGCTCCCTCAGCCTCTTCTGGTGCTCCAGGCCCTTCCCCAGCTCCACTGCCCTCCTTTGCTCTGCACACTCTCTTGCTGAACAAGCAGCTCATCAATATCAGAGAACACTTTGGTTTGGAGGGGACCTTCCAAGGTCACCCAGTCCAAGCCCCCAAAGTTTGCTCCACCAGCTTTAGACTCCTTAAAGAAACTTTACTTTTTCTCCCCTCACCTCTCAATTTTTTTAGCTGCTGCTGTTGTAAACCTCAGACCCAACCTCCAGCTGCCATTTAGAAAATAAACCACAAATGTAATCAAAGCAATTACTACCTCCACTTCAAACATTACATTATCAAGCCAACCAGCTCCCCATTGAAGACAATTAATCTGCACACAGTCACCAAAAGAAACTGTCAGCAATTAGAAGTGGAAGCACAACTTTGTAGTTAATTGGGAATATTGCACCTCTGATACATGTTTAATTAGTTGATGGAGTGTGTCCCTTCTCAGACATTTTTCTTTTTAAATTATACCTGAAATTCATTCCTTATTCCCCTACTTTTTTTTTTTCTTTTCTTTCCAATGCAAAATAATAAAGGAAATAAATAAAGCATGAGTAATCTGAAACCTGATTCTGGCTCTCCTTTCATTTGCAGCTTGTAATGTGTACACAGGAGTTTAGAGACCTCCAAGAGATAAGGAGGAAAAGATCTTTCTTTTCTTTCAGAGCTTCTCTTTTTTTCATTAATCTGATTTTAAGACCTTGCCTGTGCATTTTCACACTTCTCTCATCAATCTCATTTTTGTCCTGTTTCCCTTGGGATTATCAGGTGAACGAATGGGAGGGCCCAGAGCTGAGCAGAGCCCAGCACATGCTGTGATACATTCATTTCAACACTTATTTTACAAAGGTTCTAAATTTTATCTTTGCATAATGATGCTGCTTTGCATATCTATAGCTGCTTTCATCCCATGATCTCAGTGCATTCTGACTGTTAATTAAGTCTCAAAACACAGTGGTGAAGTCAATAGGAGGGCTTTANTGGTGGGGGAAAGAGAAAACGTTTTCAAGTTGCCTGAGAACAGCTGCACACTTTAAAGGGCAAGAATTTGTGTGGGTGAGTCTGCATTGCTCTCCATCCCCGGGCAGGAGGAGTTTCAGCAGCTGAGGAGGACCCTGGGGGGGGGTTGTGTTGGTGTTTGCCTCTCCTCCCATCTCCAGGTAGCAGGTACAGCTCGTCAACCATCCTCTGGAGATGGAAGCAGATGAAACAAATGACAGAAACCCTCAGAAGCATGAGGTCACTGCTGGCACCCTGTGCACAGTGAAACCTCTCAGTGCTGGAGTCAAAGGGAATGGATCCACCAGGCTTTGGCTCAGCCTGCAAAGCACATGGAGTGTGTGGGTGCTTTCTTTTTCTGCCAGGGACAAACCAAGCAAAACTCAACCTCCTTCTTCCTTCAGCTGAAAGAAAGCATCAACAGGAGACAGAAATTCTGGCCTGAAAAGCAGCCAAGCACTGCTGAGTGCTGGCCCGTGGTCCGTGCAAGGGGGAGGATTACTGAAGTGCCTTTGAAAAGGGCCTTGAGATTGTTCCACCTCATGTCCTCCTGGAACACTGGGATGAGGGAGGAGCCAGGCTTGGAGCAGGGCCAGCCTCCCGTGCTGACCATGAGGCTGCAGTCCTGCACTCCCTGCTGGATGGGCACTTTGCACCATGGCAATGCAGCACCAGGAATTCTCCTCACCCTCAGCCCCACCCTGGCAAATGGAGGGTGCCCCTCAGGCTGCTTTGTGTTGGGGTAGGGAACACAGAGATGCAGCAGTGGGGTGCAGTGGAGCTCCCCCCACCCCATAAAAGGCATCCTCAAAATGAGCCCTGCTCAGTTTTGGATCCCTGACACAAGAAACACCCACACCCCTCTGCTCCTGACACAGCTTTGGGGTGCAGCAGGTATTTGAGACCTCCCTTGGCTGGTCCAGCTCCCACACCCTGTGGTATCAGCTGTTGCAGGCAAAGATGCAAATCCTCTCCTATCAAATCAAACACCTTTCTCACAGTTCTAACATAATCTTCTCAAAGGAAAATTTCCATCTTGCCCTCTCCTTTAAAGCTGAGCTCGTGCCCTAAAGCAGGAGGACTTCACCTCAATTCCAACACTCAGAGATGCTTTTAAATCCTTGCTTTGCAGCTCTGGCCACTCCAGTAACTCCCTGTGATAAAGGGAAATCTCTTTGTGGAGAACAGTTCTCCAGTGTGTGTGCCTGAAAGGCAGCCACATGCTCACATGCTTGACCTGCTTTTCTCACGACCTGGAAAGACCCACAGCTGGCAAAGGCAGCACACGGTGCCAACCCCACCACAGCCCCATCCTGGGGAGCCCCAGCCCCTGCCCTGGCACCAGCCCCTGCCCCAGTACAACTCTGCTTCACAGAGATGATGGAGAGAGAGCCCACAGTGCCAGGGGAGGAAAATAAAAGACCCCAAACTTTCCCTTTCTGCGCCCAGTTTTGTTTTCCTTGCCTCTTCCCACCCATGCTGCTCATGGGGATCCACCAAGTAGGGCAGAGCAATGGGCACCACCCAAAAAACCCAAAGGGTTTGTCCCTCTGAACGTGCCCAGGATGGTGTGGGATGTGGACACACCTTCACAACAGTGCTGGTGCCCTGCTGAGCCCAGGAGCTTCCCTGTGCTCTGAAATACCACAGTGGGACCTCTGCCCACCACAGGGTGTGTCCTGGAGAGCTGGGAAAGAGCTGAAACTGTTCCCTTTGCAGAGCTCTGGGCCAGGGAAAGGCCAGCTTGGGCCCATCTGGAAGGAATTATCACAGGAGCTGTTTGTCAGCTGCTTCCACACAGAGGAAGGGTTGGGGTTTTACACCACTGGCCTTGCCCAGAACAAAAAGCAGATAGGCAAGGAGATTTATTACACACAAATCTCCCAGGATTACAGCTGCCCCACGGAAGGAAACCTGCCTGGGAGAGAGTTTTCTGACTGGCATGCAAGAACAGAGCAGCCTTGCCAGAACTACCTTGGAGCATGGAAAATGGAGCAGATCCTTGGCTGGATTAAACAATGGCATCAGCAAATGCCTGGTTTGAGAGAGGAGGGGAGAGCAGAGATGAGGGCCCTGACTGAGGGACCACCCAGGAGATAAAAAGAGGCTGGAACTGCTGCTGAGCTCTGCAGCCTCAGCTGGTGCCTACATCAAATTTGAAGACTGTGATGATCCCCCAGCCTGATCTATTTGCAAATTATTTCAATGGGGTTTGAGACCCGGGGGATTGGGATCTGGTCTCATTCCTCCCTTCACCAAAGATGTGTTTACAAGTGAGAAATCATCCCTAGGGAGGACCATGTAGTGTTTTCATCGATTTTTAATATCTCCTGTTTACCTGTTTCCAATTTGCTGGAGTCGTTTTTATTTCTTTGCTGCTACATTTTCCACAAGAGCTTTTCTAAAAAAAAAAAAAAAAAAAAAAAAGAAAAAGAAAAAATCAAAATTGTCTTTGAAACAGATATCGAGCATGTTTTGTTTCCTGACAACCACACGTAGAGATTCAATTTGTATACACTCCTCGGTGGATATGTCATACTGTGATTGTTCACACATTAACTGACACAGCAGAGCTGGGTGGGAGATATTTTATCTATTCCTGAAGAATTTCAGAGACTAATAAAAACACCAGTGGATCTAAAAGAGACCTTGATGTTTCGTAATGAGTAAGACAAAAGGGTTTCCTATTTAATTAGCCAAAATGTTAGATCAAAAAAAGATGCCTCAGATTTGGAAATGAGTCAGTACTGAAACTTATAACTATTTTCTTCTCCCAGTTTAAAAAAGATTTCAAGTAGGGAAAACGAAAAGGAAAAAAACTTTGGGACGATGAATTTTTTGTCTCACGAATGAGCTGTACCAAACTGAACATTTTCTGCTGGAGCCCAAATCAAAAGCTGTGACCCTGATCCAGCTGCTCTTGCAGAAGCATCACCCCAAACACTCCTCCCCTGACAAAACTGGCTCATTTCCTCTAGAAAATACAGATAACGACCAACTTCCACACACTGTGTACAGAGAGAGTAAACTTGCACTGCCTATTATCCTGCGTGCAGGGACATAACTCTCCCCTTGATCTCCATTCAAGAGAGAAGGGAAATTCCACAGTTTCAGAGCCTTTGTTATTCTCTTGAGAGGCAGGGCAGCAAGCAGAGAGAGCATCCAGCACCACAAGGCAGAGGGAGGGTTTTGGAGACAGGGCACACCGCTGACATCCTTTAGGGCTGTGAGGCTGAGCTGGAGAACTCCCAGCAGCCAACCTTTCATCTGCCCATCAGCATTCCTGCACTGGGAACTGCAGAGTCAGAGCAACCAAGGGAAAAGAGAAAGGAGAAGAGCAATTATCCAAGCCCCACATTGGTTTTTATGTTATAAACACGAGGTTTGCCCCAAACACAGACCTGTGAGCAGTGGTTTGCAGGGCAGGGAGATGTGAGTGAGAGCACGGTGCTGAGGTTGGGGGTCTGACCCCTCTGTGGGCTCTGATCCTTGTGGCTCTCTTACAACTCTCTTACCTCCTGAGGTCATTGAATTAACCCAGCAGCACCACCAGGTTCAGCACCAGCCCACATCCCCAGGTGCCACATCCACACCCTTCTGAGCACTTGGCAGGGACAGAGATACCCCTCTTACCCAGCCAGCCTGTTCCAGTGCCTGGCCACTTCTTCTAGGCAGAAATTTCCCCTCATATCCAACCTAAACCTCCCTTGGCACAACTTGAGGCTATTTTCTTTGGTCCTGCCACTTGAGAGAAGCAACCCCCACCTGGCTGCAGTCTCCTCTCAGGCAGTTGTGGAGAGCAATGAGGTCTGCCCTGAGCCTCCTTTTCTCCAGGCTATCACAAAACCGTCAGTGAAAATGTCTGTGTTGGGTTCAGACATGAGATAAAACCCACAAGGGACAGAGGCAGAGCTGCTGAAAGGGAAGAGTGATGTCCCATCTGCACTGCAAATTGAAAATGAAAAGGAAAAAAAAAAAAACAAAACCACCTCAGAGGGTCTGATTCTCACTCCAGTTTTAAATGTACATCAGGAGGACTCAGTCACCCTTTTCCTTGGTGAGTGGAGATGGCTCAGCATCTGAAATCACATCCCAGAGCCAAAAAGCAAAACACATTGTGTGGACATACATGAAAATCTGGCCTGAATTTCCAGGTTGTGTGGTAAATTAGCAGAAACACCCAGATGTCCTGAGCATGGTCCCTCCCTGCCCTGTGAGGCACAGCCTCCCAGAACCATTTGTGCAATTGCCTTATTTCCCAGAGTGACTTACAGATGCTCTTGTAAGCAGATCCAGTCAATATATTTATTTTCCTTTTGATATACAGCTACAATAGGAAGCCATGCATGAAGTTTATTAAACCTGGCTAATTTTCTATCGCTTCTGCAAAAATATTGATTCTATGCATTCAGTTATCTGGCTCGGACTCAACCTGGGAAGAGAATCATTTAAAAACAACACAAAGAAGCATCCAGTTCCTCTGAAACAACACCAATCTGAGCCTGCAGAGTGTCCCCGTCCTCATGGGCAGAGCCCTTTGATCGACCCAGCCAAAGACAACTGTGTTATTTAGGAGCCATTTGCAAGCTGGCAGATTAAACCAGGCTTCTTTTTTTTTTTTTTTTCCTCCCCTAAAGGGTGGGTGGGGAAGAAGTAAACAGCTTTACAGTAGCAGTAAAACATCCAAATGATTTTTTTTGTTGTTGTTTTGGTTTTTTTTGTTTTGTTTTTCGGCGCTGCAGCTGCACCTTTTCCCCATCGTTGCGTTAAGCACCCCTGTTCTGAACCACCCCTTCCCTCCCCTCCCCGCATTGGCCCGAAGTTCCCTCCTGCCCAGGCTGCACCCTGGATACTCAAGGAGAGAAGGGAAGCCCAAATCTTGCTCTGGCACGTGGATCTCCACTGGAATAAAACCTACACCTCGAGCCCGCTCTTTATTCCAAGCCTAGACAGCCTGAGATTGAAAACCCACAAACTGCCCCTTTATGCTGGTATCTAGTGCTTAGCTGGCAAGCAGTCCCAGGGACCACCTCCCTCCCCTGTGTCATCCATCGGGAGCAGTGGTGGTGTGCACAGCCCCTCGAGCCCCCCACCTAGAGCTGATCTTAATAAAGGCATCAAAAAGGAGCGAGTCTGTTGCCCTGATGCAAAAGCCTTCTAATTGTTCGCACCCTTGAACTGGAGTTTCTCACTCAGCTTCACAAGAACAATGTATATTTTTTAGCATTTATCTATTGTTTACATTTTTTCTGCCCTGGGAGGAGAAATGTGACGGGCGGTGATGTTCGCCATCCAGGTCGAAGAGGTGGCGACCTGTGTAGCCAATCTCTGGCCTTTTTATATATATAGAGTCAGATTTTTAAAATAAAGTAGAAACTTTCCCTTGACCTGCTGCGCCTGCCTCGTTCCTCGTGTGTCTGAACCAGACACACGAGTCTCCTTGCCCATTCATTTCATGCCGTGAGGCTGCTCCAGACCAGCTGCGGAGCATCACCGGTACAAGACACAACATATGCACGAGTAAACAAATTAGGGCCATCTCCAAAACAACAGGCCCCTGGCTTCCTGGAAGGGCTGCGGGAGAAACTTAATCACCAGCAGCGGGTTGAAACGGTGAAGGGGAGGGGACGGATCTGCCGAGAGCGGGGGATGCTCCGGCCCGGCGGGGAAAGCACGCCAGGAGGGGAGGGAGGAGCGCTGGGAGCGCAGCCCTGCAGCTCCTGTGCTGCTCCAGTGCAGCTTCAGTGTGTTCAGAGCAAGAGCAAACACAGCCCTGCTGCTCCAGTGCAGCTCCAGTGCAGCTCCAGTGCAGCTCGGGTTTGCTCAGCACAGAGACACAGCCTTGCTGCTCCAGTACAGCTCCAGTGCAGCTCCAGTGCAGCTCCAGTGCAGCTCCAGTGTGTTCAGCACAGAGACACAGCCCTGCTGCTCCAGTGCAGCTCCAGTGCAGCTCCAGTGTGTTCAGCACAAAGACACAGCCCTGCTGCTCCAGTGCAGCTCCAGTGCAGCTCAGGTTTGTTCAGCACAGAGACACAGCCCTGCTGCTCCAGTGCAGCTCCAGTGCAGCTCCAGTGTGTTCAGCACAGAGACACAGCCCTGCTGCTCCAGTGCAGCTCCAGTGCAGCTCCAGTGCAGCTCGGGTTTGCTCAGCAAATGGAGCTGATATGGGGAGAAGAACAAGGATCTGAGCAGGGGCTCATCTCTGGCCAGTGAGAGCTCAGCCAGGGAGGCCAGAGGTGGTTCCTTTCAGAGATGGTTCCATCAGAGATGGTTCCATTCAGAGACGGTTCCATCAGGGATAGTTCCATTCAGAGGTGGTTCCACCAGAGATGGTTCCATTCAGAGATGGTTCCATTCAGAGACAGTTCCATCAGGGATAGTTCCACCAGAAGTGGTTCCATTCAGAGATGGTTCCATCGGGGATAGTTCCATCAGAGATGGTTCCATCAGGGATAGTTCCATCAGAGATGGTTCTATCAGAGATGGTTCCACCAGAGGTGGTTCCCTGGCCTTGCTGAGCCTCCCTGGCTCCCTCTCCAGGGGCTCATTAAAAGGATGAACTCGCAGCAGTGAAATCAGCTGAACTCCAGGGCAGGTAAATCTCTGCTCACCTCCTCGTGAAGGCTCCGGCATCGGGTTGGATCCTCCTGCCACCAGAGCTCAGGTCCTCACTGAGGGAGTGATGTGGGAAAAGGAAACAGCAGAAGCCTTTCCCTTCCCAGCTGCAGGCAGCTTCACCCCACAGCTGAGGTTTTCCCTGCTGAAAACCTCTTCTGGACCCTGCAGCCCCAGCCAGAGTGCAGTTACCTACAGCAGTTCCTTTGGGGAGCTCAGGACCTGCAGAGTTAAACCAAAACAAATGTCATTGCAAAGTGTGATCATTTAACATTGAAGAAAATCTCTGTTTTTAAAAACCCCGTGTGCATGCACCTGGCTGTTTGCTCCTCTCTAACCTCACATTCTTAAGACCAGCTGGATCTCCCTGGTTTTCCTTTCACCCCAAAAGAGCAAGACAGCCAGCATGTGCTCCCTCAGCAGCCCTGGGAGCCCTGGGAGGTATCAGAGTTTCTCAGATCACTCCTTGCAGCCTGACTCCTCACCCAGCACACCAAACTCATCCCCCTTTGCCATGGAAAGCTGCTGCAGAAACAACTGGGAGCCCCAGCTCCTCCTTAGCCCAGGCCCCAGTCTGAGCAGAGCCTGGCACTGAAGTCTAACACAAATCCCCTGGTGTGATAACAGGCAGTCAGGGCATCTGACAGCTAAGAGAGAAGTATTTAAAATAACTGGCTGATTTAAGACAAGTGTCTCCTTAATCCTAAGCAGTTAGAGGTTGTTTTATGCCCTGGATGACAAAGGTTTGTATAGCTAGTTTATCATATGTTTAAAGCTGCCTTAATGTAACAGCAGAGGATCTGCTATTCATCTCAGGCAGAGCAGGGGAAGGCTGGACTCACACGTCTGTGGGAAGAAAAAAGGAATGTATGATAACCAGGAGCTTCTCATTGCACAACCCAAGAGCCACCAGAAACATGTGAGGAGAAAACAGAGTCCTCAGGACTGTAAAGCTGTTGGAAGTTCTTTGCTTTGTCCTCTTTGTAGCTCACTCTCCAGCTGGAAGGGCCAAATCTGGGGTGGAGACGTGGAGAAACCTGACTCTGCAGGACCAGCAGCAGTGGGATCACTGCAGGGGGAAATGAAAGAGAGGAAAGCTGAGGGCTGTGCTGGCCCTGGTCACACCTGAGCAGTGGGAGATGTCAGGATCCTCTCCTGGGGAAGGGCTGCACGGGGAGAGTGTGGCAATTTCAGGCACACGAAGGACGAGGCAGACACAGAAGGTCAAGCAGGAAAAGCTTCTATTTTAATTTCTGACTCTTTTATACATTTTGGCCAGAAGGCAAAAGATTGGCTAAACAAGTCGCCACCTTCTTGGCCTGATTGGTGAACATCACCATCAATCATATTCTCCTTCTGTGAGGAGAAATATGTAAACAAAATAGAGAAGTTCTAAATATCTACATAGTTTACATGAAGCTGCGTGAGAACCTCCACTACAAACTGCAAACACTGGAAAGCAGCAAAATTCAGGGCAGCAACAGAGTGTTGCCTTCACAAGATGGACCTGGCACATCCCTGAGCCCAGGTGAGATCCAGGTGGGATTTTGGCTCCTGCTGCACAGCCCCATCTCACTCCCTGGCTCCAGCAACCTCCAAACCTGGGCTTTGGCTGGGCTCTCGTGGCTCATCAGGAGGGGATTGCAGGAGTTAAACTCCTTGCTGCAAAGCAGAGATCCCATTTCCCCCCGGCCTTAAGCAGCTTCAATCCATCTTTCTGCATTACAGAGCCTGTGCTGATTGTTCTGCTGTAGTGAGTAATAACAACTTGTACTTTGCAGATTCCCCCAGGGAGCCAGGCTGGCTCTGCCACACCTCGGGCTGCACAGGGCAGGGACACGTCTGCCCAGGCACCCAGAGAACAACACACCAAGAAATTTGGGTGGGAAGGTGTCAAGAGTGAAAGGGACTAGAGTGTGGCTGATGGAAACTGGGGTGCCCAATCCCCTGTGGGGTGTGAACAGCATGGTGGACACAGACAGAGTAGGGGGGATATTAGGAATTTTTCTCCCTCCCCAAAGCTGCACAGACAGGTTTCCTCCAAAGGAATCCATGACCAGAGTTACCAGCTCATTTTCACCACAAGACCTGGGTTGGTGAAATAAGTACCAATCTCTACATAGTTGTTTTTTTTTAAAAGCAGATAGTTAAAAAGAGAAAAAAAACCCACAACCTCCAAAACTCTGCTAAACAGAGATGGCTTTGCTTTATGTCCAAGCTTTGCAAGGCATTTTGCCAAAACTAGAAAAGATATTATTTCCAGCACCAATATTTAATAAAGATGTCATCTTCTATTGCAAGGCCAACAGCTGGAACTGGAATCCATTTCCAGACATGGGCACTAACCTGCAATGGCCCAGATTTGCTCAACTGCCTTTTTTTAATTGTGGGCATGAGCAGATTATGGGTCCTTTTGTAGCAGGTCCATAAAACACTGCTCTGTAATCTCCTGTAGGCATTAGGCTCCAGATTATCGTGCTTGTAGTTGACAATAACAGAGAAGGGATTCCCTGGACCCCTGGGAAATCTGAGGCACCTGGCAGAGGGCAGGAGCCCACAGTGCCCAGCCACGTGCAGGGACCCACACAGGGCAGAGCAAACCTGCTGCCACCTCGCCCCTGGTGAGGCAGAAACATCTCCATTCCTCTTCTTCCCCCCTCACTTTTTGGGTGGAGGCTCTGGCTGCTTCATCTTCCTGTTCTGTAAAGACGTGGGTTATCCTTCTCTTTCATCCTAGATGAAAGGAGGTGGTTACATGCACCAGTTTCCAAATCAGCTCCCAGCAAGAGAAAAAAAAAAAAATATCATTAAGAGGGTGCAGGTCTGCCTTGCAGCCGAGCTGGGGACTTGCTCAGTCAGCAGCAGGGAGGGAAACATGTCCCACATATCTTCCAAGAGCAACTGGGAGCACTGGAAGCACAAAGTTTTCAGTGGAAGGTCACTAGATGGCCCCAGATCTTCCTCTGCAGCAGCCACCAGTAATTCCAGCTCTGGGAGCCTCATCCTACAGCCTGACCCCAAAGGAGCAGCATGTCCTGGTGAGAAGGGCACCAAAGGAGAGCCAGGGATACTCACCAAGGTGTCTCGAGTGAAGCACTCACCCCCTGATGGCTTTTCCTGCTCCTGGCCTTTGGCTGTTGAGGGCAGGAGAGCCTGGAGAGTGTCTGGGCAGTGCCAGGGCCAGATCTGAGCTGACACAGATAAAGGACACAAAGCCTGATTGTGTACAAACTCACATCATCCCACTGCCAGGCTGCTGCAAAACCCTCAGAGGGGGAAAAGCCATCCACACTTATCCCTGAGGTTAAATCACTGCTGGCTCTGGGGCCTGTGTGTGGTGCCTGTTTTGTTGGAGCTGTAATGATGTCCACGCAGGTCAGGCTCCTCTGCGTCTCTGCTTCAGTTTAAGCTGTTTGGGCAGGACCAGAATTAGATTCTGTGAGCAGTTACATGGCTCTAAATCACCACTAAATTCCTCTGGATCGAGCAGATGCTCCTGTGCAGAGCATGCCAAAGGAAGAGCTGGTTTATACCCCAGCCCTGCCCTGAGTGATGGCCCCAAAGAAAAAGCACAAAGGTACACGGGGGGGGCTCTGGGAGTGCTGGGGTAAGTGATCAGTTAATGGAGGCAAATGATCTTTTCCTTTCTCCCGACTCGGGTCTTTGTTCAAGTGGTGAAATGGGACCCGTTGCCTGTAATTGCTCTGCTCTTGCACACAACTGCTGTCTCCCACGTGTGGCTTGTTGACATTTAAATAAATTGCAATTATTCCGACAAAGTAGATTGCAGGGACTCCAGAGAAAATGGGTCAAAAATACGTCCAGGAGCATCTGCAATGTGTTTAAGACATGATTATCACAGGGCAGGATGGGGAGGAGAGGAGGTGCTGACAAGAATGGAGGCAGCTTGGGGCTGGAGACAGCCCAGCACAGCCCAACACCGTGGTGGGATCCAGCAGGAGCCAAAACCTCCCTGCCCTGGGAGGGGAGGAGAGAGCAGTGGTGCAAAGGGAGAGCCCAGAGGGGATGGGAGCAAACAGGCACCACTTGGACTCTGTGAGTGAAGACCACCTTGGCCAAAGTCTTTAGATCTCCTCTGCTTCCTTCTGCAAGAGCATTCAGGGATTTCAGAGGAGTTCCCATCTCACAGTCCCTGAGGCTGGGAGAGGGAAGCCCTGCTGACCACCCAGACTCCAGATTTCCCTCTTTCCTCACTCCCCAGAGCCTTCTCTGTACCTCATTCCCTTCTCCTCACCCTCCAATCTCTTGGGGAGGATTTGTCCTTTTGCCCACATCAATCTGAGGTCCTGAGACCCAGGCTGCAAACACTGGATTTCTCCTTCCACCTCAGGGGTTCCACAAGCAATCCAGGGCAGCTGCTCCCTGCTGCTCTGCCAGTTGTAGGATACAAGAGGTTTTACACAACAGGTGCCTTGGTCCCACACCTGCCACGGCTCCTTGTCCAGCCCCAAAGACAGACCTGCCCCTCGTGTGGGTCACTGGCAGCACAGAAAAACAGATCTGAGCAGAAACAGAGCACTGAGTGCAAGTAAACAGGTGAAGAGTGTGGCAGTCTCAGGGCACCCGAGGAACGAGGCAGATGCAGCAGCTCCAGGGGAAGCTTCTACTACATTTTTATAAATCTGACTCCATATACACATTTTTACAAAAGGCCAGAGATTGGCTACACAGGTTGCCACCTCTTGACCTGGATGGTGAACATCACCGTCCATCACATTTCTCCACCCATAGCAGAAAAATGTAAACAACAGATAAATGCTAAAAATACACATTGTTTTTGTGAAGCTGCGTGAGAAACTCCAGTTCAAGAGCATACACAACAAAAAAGGCTTTTGCATCAGGGCGACAGAAGAGTTTAGAGAACACTGCAGAAGGGTGGAAGCCATCACAAGAAGAACGAGGACAAGGCAGAAATGCACCTTCAGCAAGGTCTCCCAGTGCTGCCCCACCTCTTCCTTCTCTCCCATCCTACTGGAAAAACCTTTGCCTTCTCCCCACGCCACAAACCTCCTCCTTGTTTTGCTTCCCAATATATCAAAATGTCTCCCTGCAAGTGTAAAACTCTTTAGATGAGGGGGGAAACAAAATCGATTTGAAATCCCGGCTGCTGGGAGTCTCTGGCACACACACACACTGTCTGCTGACATTTTCTGCAGCTCTTTTCCCAGTGAAATCTGTCTCAAGCAGAGCCCAAGGGGGCCAGTAACAAATCAGTTGCCTGGTACACAAGTGATTTTTTTTAACTACAGGTCCAACACAACTGCACTGGAAACCACAGTTCTAGTCTCCCGTGGATCATTAAACAAAAAGGGCTGTTTGTTAAAAGGTACAGGTTTTTAGGGATTTGTGGTTCTGAACCAACCTGGGTTCGTTGCATATTCAGTCCTGGTTTGTTCTGACAAGCAGTGGAGCATTCCCATCAGACTGGCATTCCTCTGGGCACTGAGCACTCACCATCTGAGTGGGGAATTGCCTGAAAGATGGAGCAAACACTCTGTGAGGGAGGGACAACACTTGTGCCTTATGCTTTCCCCTCTTTTCTCAGCTTTCTTCGCCGTTACCAGAATTTTAAAGTCAGTTTTTATAGATAAAGTGAAAGGCTTTTCAGCCATTCGGTTTCCAACAGCTGAAGTTTCAAAGTAAGGTGAAAATCTCCAGTACCTCTGGAAATTTGAGTCCCTCCCAAGACCCCCCACCAGCCAGTCCTGCTGTGGGATCCAGGAATCCAGAGCTGAGCTCAGAAAGGCCCAACAATAAGCTCCTCCAATGGAGCTGCCCTCTGGAGGTTTGGGTGATGGCAGAGTGAGGCCACACAGGCAAAAAGAGACTTTCAGCTCCTGCCATCTGAGTGACAGTCACCAACTGACTGATTCCCAATGACAGAAGCCAGAGGGAGATGAAATGAGAAGCTGAATGCAGGGAGCAGACCCAAAGGGAAGGGGAGGAGTTCAGGCAGGTTGTTAATGTTCCATGACCCAGCCCTGGGACAAAGTCAGGGGTGATGCCACAGGCCTGCAGACACGAGAAGTGTTGCTGAGCAGCCAGAGACAACAGAGGGGATGAGTTTGTTCTGTCCTGGGAACCTCCAAACCTGCCTCCAGGGCAGAAACAGGTTCTGGTTCCCATCCTGCCGTGGCTCCAAGTCCTGGCATGGTGGTGATACCCAGGTGGGAGAGTGTCTCTGACTCTCTTTTACCCTTTGGGAGAAGCCTGGAAGTCTGGATTCAGGGCTCCCCAAATGCACTCAGCATGAATGTTCAGCTCCAGCCTGCAAAGAACGTCACAGTGTGAGGAAGGGACACACATCAGACCCCCAAAACCCTGTGTGAGCTCTTGTCAAGGCAAAGTTAAATGCTGCAGGAAACTTCCATGACACCAGATTTTGGGGACGTATCCTACATCATCATTGCCATGATCACAGTGATAATCTCAAGGTGGAACAAGAGAGGCTGGCAAGGCAAAGCTGCACATGTGGGCAGGGAGACAAACAGGACAGTGTGGTCTGCAGGGCAGGACACAGGCAGGGACCCACGGGGGAATCCTGATTTGTTCCTTGTGGGAACATTTGTGGACAGCAGGGAGAGGGAACTCTGCAGAGCTGAGACATTCTAGAACACGTGGGTTTATTGGAAGGGTGGTGGGTAAAAAGGGCCTTTTGCCTTCAGCCACCAGCCTGGGCTGAGGGGAAGTCCCAGAGAGAGAGGGAGAGAGAGAGAGAGGAGGGGTAAGTGAGGTAAGGTAAGAGCAGAGAGGTCAGAGGTAAGAGGTGGGCCAGGTAAGGGAGGTAAAGTAAGAAGGGTAAAGAGAAGGGCAGAGAACCTTGTTACAATCCATTCTATCTCCTTTTGTGGTGCATATTCTAATTTACAGTGACCAACCCAAAACCTACAGACTTTGCACACAGCCTATGAGAACTGCTCTATTACCATCTCACTCTGTATTCTAAACTCTAAAGACTCTCTTCTCATCTATCTTTTCCCTGATACCTTGGCAGGGTGGGGTGGGGCTGCACCCTTGGGTCCCTCAGTGTCCCATTGTTTGTTACAATCCCCGTCCTCCTGCCTGCCATGATCACATCTCAAAGCTCAGCTTTCATTTCTATTCCATTCCTAGGTTTTATATTCTCAGTATCTCTTGCCAGGCAATCACATTTGTGAGCTTTTCCTGTCCCACCTTTCCCAACAGTTCCTGTGCTCCCCAGGACACCTGGCCCCACACCCAGCCCTGGGAGAAGCCACATCCTTCCTGGAGCAGCTGGGGACACCTCTGGGTAAGGTCCCCTCCTGTCAGAGTAGAGGAGGAGGAGCAGGACCAAGGAGAAAATGGCATGAAGAGGCATCATCTTCCTCATCAACACATCCAAGCACAGGGGAAGGGTTTGGCTGGCTGGGGGACAGCACCTTCTGAGCAGTGACACAGATGGGTTATCACTAAACCAGAGGAAGTCTTTGCTGTGCTTCCTTCAGTCCTGCTCTGGGCTGGCTTTTATTGGGAAGTAATTAACACTGCAGGTTTGGGTCCCCTCCTCTGGTCCCCACAATGAAAGAAAAACATGAAATCTCAGCTGGAAATACCTTGAGCCAGAGCAATGGGGGGGAAGCAAAAAAATGGGAAAGGAATCAGGGATTAAAGACATTTGGTGTGGGAGCTGGTTTACATCTGCCAGGATGTTCCTCCATTCCCTCCCAAAACACACATGCATGGACATACAGACACACAAACACACACACACAAATAAACTGCATCTTGCTTTTTAGTGTTACCTAAGGGCAGTCCCCAAAACCCCTGAGACCTGTGGGGAGTTGCAGCCAGGGGGAATCATTTCCCAGCCTGACGGATAGAGAGAGGAAATAAAAAATGGGGCAAAACATGGAGCAACTCCCAACAATTCCTCCCTCTGCTCCCAGCAGGAACAGAACCCACAGGAGCACACAGGGGCTGCCACAGGCTGTCCCTGAGCATCGGGGAGCTCAGTGAGCCCCCTGCAGCAGCAGGAAAAAAAACCTCTCTGCAGAACCCTGAGGGCACTTTTCACACTGTCTCCTCAGACAGGAGGTGATGCCAGCGGGAGGCAGAGGTCTCCACAGCAGGATTCGCTTTGTGGAGCTGGGGAGATGGAAGGAAAGAAAAAAAAAAAAAAAAAAAAAAGGATGAAATGCTTCTGAGCGTGGCGTAATTGGCTGCCTGTGCTGCTGGCTGGCAATCTCCCCGCTCACAGAGGCTGCTGTGACAGGTACACCGAGCCTCCTGCTACCCAGGTTGTTCCAGGTCATTATCCAAATATGCCTTAAGCACCTTAAGGGGAGCTGGATTTATGTACTAACATGATGCAAACAGATCTTCATTTTTTTTCTCCGGGCACACCAGGTAGAGGAGCCGTGTTTGGGCAGGCTCTGGAAGCATTTCCAGCCCTGCTCAGAGGCAGCACGAGCTGCAGGGAGCCCTGGGCTGTCTCGTGTGGCTCCAACACCCACCAGGGATGGGGCAGGCAGCCAAGTCCCAAACTGCACATGGGGATACAGAGCTGAAAACACTCACAAAACCACCATTAGAATTTAATCTCATATATAAGGGGCATAAACCCTCTCTAGTAAATGCCAAAAATTAAGGAAATGAGAGGCTCTAACGTGCTTTGACCAAGACATCAAACCTGCATGTTGGGGAAGATGAATCAGGAAAACCTCATAAATATGATTGCTTAGCAAAAGATTCTGAAAATATGAAACCTATAATAGAAATAGAAATGAAAGCTTGCTTTGAGTTGTAGGATACCCAGCCTTAGTTACTATATAACCTGAAAACAATAGCCCAGCCAGCTGAAGGAGAATCCCTTTGGATTGAACAATAAATACCCTTCTGCTGGCTGAGGGACCCAAAGGTCAATGTAGCAAAAGAGAAAAGTCTAAAGAGTAGTTTTTAGAGTTTAAAATATAACACAGGATGGTAATGCAGTAGTTCTTATAGGCTGTATGTAGATTCTATAGGATTTTGTGTCTTGGACTGGTTGGTTGGTGTAAATTAGAATATTCAACACAAAAGGAGATATAATGGATTGTAACAAGGACCTCGATCTCTTGCCCCTGTGCTCTGACCCTGCCATCTCTCTCTGGCTCTCCTGCTCCCTCCTCTCTTACCTCTCACCCTCTTGTTCTCTCTCTCCCTCTCTCTTTGGGACTCCCCCTCAGCCCAGGCTGGTGGCTGAAGGCAAAAGGCCCTTTTTACCCACCACCCTTGCAATAAACCCACGTGTTCTAGAATGTCTCAGCTCTGCAGAGTTCCCTCTCCCTGCCCTCCACGGATGCTCCTACACCTGCACAGCTGTACCAAGGCTCAGCTCTCATATCAAAGGCTCTTCTTAAAACACAAACCACCCAGTTCCTCCTGGGCACTATCCAGGGAGTAGGGCTGCCTTCAGATCACTTCTGGACCATGCAGCAAGGTGACACAAACACTGCCATCAAGTAAGATTCTTGCCTTGGATTATTTTCTTTTTTAGTGGTTACATTAGTACTCAAAAGGCCAGGAGTTCAGAAAAATACAGCCTGAAAATATCATCCTGCAAAGCTGAGAAGAAAGGTCTCTGCAACACGGAAACCTTTGTGGCTTCTGAAAATAACAGCACCTGAGTGCTGGGCTTGGAAAAGATCCATGGATACATGCACTGGCCCTTGACAAAGTGGACCTGAATCCATCATTTCTGGCCCAAGGCAATCCAGACAGCTTCAGGTGGGAGGAAGAGAAGAAAATGTAGTTTCAGATTTTTTTTTTTTTTTTGGCAGTGGAGAAGTTTCAAACCAATTTCTCCTGGAATGAAACATGACAGCATTTCCAAGGGCTTGATGGAAACAAGTCTTTCTGCAAGTCCTCAGACCGAGCTGTTTCATTTCATTTGTGGAACAAATGGGGGAAAAAAAAAAAAAGATTTTTAAGTCAGTTCACAAGAAAACTGCCATCTTCTGCAGGGTGTGCAGCCTGGTGGGAGCCATGAATCACTCCCAGAGCAGCACAAGGCCCCTGGAAGCACATGAGGAAGCCGAGGCTGTTGTCTCCTTCTGAGGAAAGCAGGCAGGTCCTTCGGATGGTGATCAGTGGCAGGAAACTCATTTAGTGCTTTTAATTGCCCTCTGGAGGTCACTGCTGCCAGCAGCTCAGGAGGGGACAGGGCTGGCTTAGCTGAGCTGCATCATCATCATCTTCATCCAGTGCTGGGCACGTGGAGCTGAGCTGAAATCCTCCCTTGTGTGAAATATCCCCCCTCAGCCCCCCAGGGCTGTTTGGCTGGCTCAGTCCCTTGGAGGGATATTCCACGGACAAGATAAAAGATTCAAATGAGGCTCTTACCCCATGATTATTTCCAAGGTTTTATTCTTGAAGGGATTCCAGGGAGCAAGAGAAAGAACAAGGAAGAGCAGGGATTTATCTAGTCTCCTGCTCAGGAAAAGGTAGCTGGATCTCACCCAAACAGGTCAAGAAAGGAAGGAAGGGTCAAACCATACAGGCTGTAGGCTTCAGAGGGTCCTGGGGAAAAACCATTCCCCAGAGAAATACAACCCCTGTGAGCCTGAGACAGGCCAGAGCAGAGCCCCAAAGGGAAGGGATGGAAGGAAAGGAGCTGGTGGCACTCCCAGCCCTCTCACACCCTCTCACTGCCCTCGTTCTCCCCACCCAAGGTCTGAGAAGGCAGAGGGGCTGCAGACACACAGGGAGGAGGCTGAAAGAGCCCAGGGTGTTCTCTGTGCTCCTGTCAGAGAACTGCTGCTCCTCCCACTGCAAGTGTCTCACATCTGACCAGTGAAGGAGAAGTGGCTGGACAAGAGCCCTGAGCCAGACCTGGAGGTGGCTCTTGATAAAGACACCAAAAGCCACAGTGTCATCCAGCTGCAGAGCTCTGGGCTGGAGGAGAGTCCTGGGGGAAATTCTCCAGGCTGTCGTGCATGAGGTGAGATGAGTTGATCTCAGTGTGCTTAATATCTGTGAATTTCTTTCCATCTTCACGGGCAGCAGATGCTCTAGATGGGCTGAAGTTTCCCTGAAATGGGTCAGTAGAAAAATAGATCCTTCTTACAAGGCAACACTGCAGTGCCTTAATTTAAAAAGGAGCAACAACAAAAAAAAAAGGGGGACAGAATCTGGGTAAGAGAGAAACCCTTTGCTGCATTTAATATTATCAAAGCCTTCTGTGCTGGAATGAGAAATGTGTGGCACAGTGAGCCTGACCTCCAGCCCTGCAGCTGCCAGACCCAGAGCCCTCCAGCACAGCTCATTGCCAGCGTGGGACAGAGCTCCCACATCTGCACCAGGATTATTGACTTCTCTGGAGGCAGCACTGTCCTGGCATTTAAAATAAACCACAGCAGACAACACACGAGGAGGGAAAAGGGGAGCTCTGGGTGCTGCTGAGGCAGGGCTGTTGATTAGAACAGTGATGGAGCTGTGTATCCTAAATCCCAGATATCCCACAGCACCTCGGGGATGTGCCTGTCCCAGGAGGGAAGCTGAGGGAAGTTAAGGCAGGTTAAGGAGCAGATGAGGTCTGGAAAAGGCCGTGCTGGGAGGTGACACAGGCAAGTCTCCCAGAAGGATTCGTGGCTTCTGCAGAAATGATGCAATGGCAGCGAGTTAATTGTCACCAAATCACAGAAAAGCAAGAGATGAGAAGACAGCAGCTACTGGGAAAAGAGCCCTGGTTTTTCTTGTCCCAGAGCTCAAGCAGAAAGGAAATGGTAAATGGAGAGCTTCAAATTGATGCCAAAAGAAGGGATAACTTGAAATATTCAATACAAGTCCTGTGCAGAAAATTAACTGGGAGTGATGGGCAAGGTGGATGCAAAGTCTCATGGGCTCAACCAGCTTGGAGCAGCCAAAACCCTCATGAACCCTCCACAGCCCTGGTGAGGAGAGAGCCCAGGCTGCTCCACACACACATTTTTGATCAGGGCACCCGTGGAAGCACCAGTGCAACCCACGTGGAGCCTCCTCTGACAGCTCTGCCTCAGGGGAATGCCCCAACTTTGTGCTGAACCGAGTGCCAGGAGCCCTCCCCTCCTTTGGGGAAGTTCCTACCCCATAAACCAAGCTCCACTGCACCCACTCTATTAAGCAATAACCAGGTTCCAGCACGGCCTCAAAGGATGACTTACAGACCTCATTTATCAGGCAGTTCTTTGCAGTTTCTTGCACATTTTATTGCAGGCTTTTCCTGCACAAACATGGTTGGGTTTATTGCTGGGAGAGTCACCAGACTGTGACCCAGAGGGGAGCAGCTGCTGATCCAGCACTGGGAGCTATTGGGTGAGCACCAAGGTGAATTTAATTGTCACCTGATTTAATTTACAGCTCACCAGGAGCAATTAGGGTGGCCCATGGCCCCGTGTGCTGCCTGACCACTGGAGACAATTCCCTCCTTGCAGAGAACCAGCACCAAGCCTTGACAGCAACACATAAAAACTACTTTGAGAGTCCATGTGGGATTTGAGTGATCTATAGATCCTGAGCAGGACAAAGGTAGGAAATTCAGCCTTGAGCACTCACAGTTAATATTGGCTGTAATTAAAAGGAGAAAGCCAAGTTCCCTCTGCCACAACCCAACTGACATGGGCAGCATCACAGCAGCAGAGAGCCTCACCTTTGATCCCCAAAATCCATCCTGGATGGAGATGGAGGACAGGATACACCTGCCCATGGGGCCAGAAACCTCCAAAGGCTGCGCCAGGCATGGAAACCTTGGGCCTGTCTCACACAATCCCATTGCAGGATGTTTTTTTTTTCTTGCCAGGGCAGACACCATCTCCATTTCCCCTGCAGGACCTTCCTTAGGGATGTCTGAGCCCAGCAGAGGTGAAGAGGCCTCTGCTCCCCTCACAGCAGGATGGGGATGATGCCATGGGCTCCAGGGAGCTTTGGGCACAGGCAGCTTCACCACCCAGCTCCCTGTTCCTCCTCAAACACCTGTGGGGGACAGACACTGGGCCCTTTATAACTCCCAGACCTTCCTTCATCCAGTCTGTGTCTCAGGCTCTTTCTTTTCCAGCTCAGGTTTTCCCACCCCCAAGCCCTGACACCTGGTTTTGACACCTGGTTTTCCCTCTCACCAGCCCATTTCCACTCCCCTTTTTACTTCTTGCCCACACCTCACAGTGCTCCCCTTTCCCTCCTGCTCACAGAGGAATTCCTGAGACCCTGTCTCTGCTCCCAGGCAGGCTGACACAGCCAGGCAGGAGCTCTCTGGGGTGATCTGCAGAGCAGAGCTGGTTATTATTGGTCCTGCAGCACAACAATCAACACAGCAATGCAGCAAGATGGGTTGGAGCTGCTTGAGGGTACAAGGAAATGGGATGGGTGCTTTGAAAGGAAAGTGGCCTGACTCAGCCAGGGCTCTGTGCAGGCAGCCCTGAGCTCACACAGCCTCTCAGGCAGGTCAAACCCACACTGGGAGCACCAACACCTCCAATGGAAATGGAAGTTTCCCAGTGGAAATGGGATGTGCCCACGCTGAGGCAAAAGGAGCAAGACACAGCTCTGCTGGGCTGCTCCTATTCCTTTCTTGTTACCAGCAGAGATCACACTCCTGCTCTGTGTTTGCACCAGAACAATTCTGCTCTTTGGTGCTTCTGCCTTTCAAATGTTCTGGGAGAATAAAGACCCAGCTCTTCCCATGGCCTCTGCACCAAAAAAAAACCCCTGAGCAGACTGCAAAGCCCCAGAGGCTTCAAGCTACCTGCTCTCCCACTTAATCACAAAGATTGATTCCACACCTCCCTTAAAGAGATGAGGTGTGAGCAGGTACGAGACTCCTTCCCTGACCCAAAAACATTCTTTCTCCACAAATCTCTCTGCTGCTTTCTTGAAATCAGCAGAGATGCTGCTCCAAAAACTGAAGAAATGATCTATCAACAAGGTAAAAACTCTCCCACGAGCCCCAGTAGCTCTGGGAAGGAGGGAATGTTGGTAGAGCTGGCCTGGCACCTGAGGTGCTGGGAATTATCCTCCACAGAGGCATCTCCTGCCCAAAAAGCATGTGACAGTGATCCTAAAGAAGGAAAAAATAAACTCAATTTTGTCTTTTACTGACTCAAGTGTCTTTTTTCTCTCCCAGAAATCAGGGCTGTGAATGCTGCTGTGGAGAAGCCCAAGAGTTCTGGCAGAGGGAAGAGAGAAAAATGCAGAGACACCAAAGCAGGGGAAGTCACCACTTCACAGGGAGCTGAGGTGCTTGGAGACCAGGGCACATCCAGGATTTCCTATTTACCCATTCCACAAAGCATCTCCTTATTACTCTTGTTTATTGACTAAGTGTAAACTACTGTAGTAGTCCAGGCATGGAGATCTGAGTGGATTTCTTTCTGACCCCTGTGCCCCTCTGCCACAAGGCTGGAGGAAAGAGGGGGAAAAGCTGACCTGGTCCTGACTGCTCTAATTAACTGGAATCCTGATTGATTTTGATATGCAGCTCTGGCCTCATTCATCAGCACCACGTTTACCCAGATAAGGAGAGAGGAGCTGTGCCTCAGCCCAGCCCACCCAGGGCAGCACAGAGCTGGTCCAGCAGGAGCAGAGCCTTTAGTGCCTCTCCTTGTTGCCCTGAATTTTCCTGCTGTTCAGTGTTTGCAGTTTGTAGTGGAGATTCTCACGCAGCTTCATATAAACTATGTAGATATTCAGAATTTATCTATTTTATTTACATATTTCTCCTCTCAGAGGAGGAATGTGATCGATGGTGATGTTCACCAATAAAGTCAAGAAGGTGGCGACTTGTTTAACCAATCTTTTGCCTTCTGGCCAAAATGTATAAAAGATAAGAGTCAGAAATTAAAATGAAGATTTTCCTGCCTGACCTTCTGTGTCGTTCTTCGAGTGCCTGAAATTGCCACATCTCCTCACATGGAGAGACCTGAGCACCTTTCCCATCCTGACCCCTCAATATTTCAGACCTTCTAAGGAAAATAATTCACCTCCTTCAGGCACAGAGCAAAGACAATCCCTGAGGGCTCAGCCTGGTTAAATTTGGGGCTGCAGGAAGCCCTGGCCCCACCAGAATCAGGGACAGAAGGGTGATTACAGGGCCCAGGTCCTTCAGCTCACCTCCTGCAGGACTGGGGCTGCAGCTCCTGTAAGGACACAGCAAAGGCCAGCAGGGCCACATGGAAATCAAACAGGGAGACTGAGTTGGGATAAAACAAGGCTTAAGATGGAGATTTTGATTCAGAGAAGGAAGGGGGAGCCTCAGCAGAGCCCTGCAGTCCAAAGGAAGAGGCTCCAAGAATTTTGCCCATTGGATTTGAAAACCCTTTCAGCTGTCAGTTTGATTTTGCTCTCCTTCAAGCATGTGATGGGGAGAGAAAATGAATGCAAGAAAAGAGATACTGTTGGTTTAATTGGCCATATTTGTCACTGGAGCAAGAAAAATAACCCCAGCAATAGCCCGAGCTGAGTGACATACATTTAATTAGTATTTGGGAGGCATTTGCTTTGGCCAATGAAATAAATACATTAAATCTTCATCTTGACCTGACCTTTCCAGGAGAGCTCTGGTCTAACCAGCACTGCCCAATGCTGCTGACACCCCTGAGGCCTTTGGGCAGAGGTTTCCAGCTCAACTGTTTGTAGTGGTTTGAAAGCAAAACGAGTGAGAGGCTTCAAGTCGGAAATACAATTTAATAGGAAGAAGAGAAAAAAAAAAGAATAAAATAAAATAAGAATAAAATAAAAAAATATAGAAAATAAAATAAAATAAAATAAAAAATAATAAAATAAAATATAAAATAAAATAAAATAAAATAAAATGAAATAAAATAAAATAAAATAAATGCAGTATTACAAAAGACCACTGACAGAGTCAGAATACAACCTGAGTGGGATGATGGAAGCAGTGATCCTGTAGAAAGGTCTGGTAGCTCTGATCCTCTGGGAATCCAGTGGGTAAGGTCCCCATATTGTCCCAAATCCCAGATTATATCCAGGTGGGAATGCTTGGCTCCTCCCCCTGGGCGGAGCATCTCCCAATGGGATGATGAGTCATCCAGGGAGTCCTTGATGGCCCATTAAAGAGAGATAGCCATGAAATGAGTCCTTGATGGCTCATTAAAGAGAGATAGTCATGAAATGAGTCCTTGATGGCCCACTGAAGAGAGATAACTCCTGGAGGGAGTTATCTGTGAGTCCTGCAGCAGGCATTTGATGGGCCATTAACAGAAGACACCCCAGAGGGAGGGGGGCCTGGGAGAACACTGCTCCAACAATTGGATTCAACAGTTCATGAAGATGGTGATAGAATACTTTGTACACATCCATGGACACACCCATTTCCTCCTTCCCAGGGCCTCGGATTT
>JANPWX010000350.1:10760-25478 GCA_024734555.1 Trochalopteron elliotii
CCCTCCCCTCCCCTCCCCTTTCCCGGATCCCCCCACTCTGCTGCCATGGGATTCCTGCTGGGATCACCTGGAACTGTTCCAGACTCCCACATTCCCAAACCCCTGGGAATGAGGCAGCTCAGCCCCATGCCTTGGGAGCAAAACACCAGCACAACCCCAGCCCTGGGATTGCTTAGTTCAGAGAGCGAGGAAAACCAAATATTTTCCTTCTTAATGACCATCTTCCAGGCAAGCAATTATTGCTTCTGTGTGTCACTCAGCCTAATGACAAATTCCCAGTAAAAGCCACACTGGGCTGCAGCCTTGAAAGGCAGGAAGCAGATTTGGAAGCAGATTTTGGAGCTAATCTCCTTTCACAACAAGCCCCAAGCCATGGCTGTGTTTATCCTGGGACAAAACCCTTGGGAATGAATGTCTGAAAGGGCAAGGAATTTTTTTTCCTGGATGGGATATTTTTTGCTACATTGTTATTAAGGAAACGGAATAATAGAGGGAAGGGCTTTGGAATGGTGGCTGGAAGGTGGCAGCAGCTGAGGCTGGAGTTCCTCTGGAAGAGGAGCCCTGGAGCTGCAGAACATTGGCCCAAACTGTGCCACCCTCATCCTCCACGAGGTTCTCCTGCCTCCATCAGCATTCCAGCATCCACCCCCTGACACTGTTTTACACCACAATGACACAGACTCCGAGATTCAGAAAGCTGAAAATGACTCCTTTATTTTTGGAATGTGTCTCCCTTTTATACTATTCTACACAGACCAATTGGATTGGTGAAACAAAGACAAACCTCTTCACTCACATTGGTCAGAGCAGAGGGACATCAAGAAGAAGTCCCTCCTAGGGAAAGGAATGAATAACAAAGTTACAGTTAGAAAAACATTTCTCCTGTTTACAGAAAATTCCCTGGGAAAAGAATTTCAGAAAACGAAAACATCTCAGGCATGGAACCAGGGCTACAACTCCCCATTTGGAGTTGGATTCCAAATCCACCAGATCTCCCACAAACCACTCACAGCCTCCCCCAGCAGAGTTTTGGGAGTTGCTGGTGCTGCTGGGGTGGTTCAACACAAGGAGGGTTGTAATTTTTCCATGTTTTATGTTGGTCCAGGGTTTCATTCATGATTGATGCCCTGATCCCATTTCTGGGTGGATGAAGAGTGTCTCCAGGCCACCTGCACCATCCCTGTCCAGGTCTGGATAATCCAGGCTGCCCCAGGCTCCTGGAGGAGCTGCAGCTCCTCGTGGTCTGTGGGGATGTGGGTGTGGAGGGAGTGGGACACGCCTGGGTCCAGTCCTGACCTGCACTTGAGATTTGGGAATTTGGAGCTGCCCAGTGTGGACAACCACAACATCAAAGTGCTCTGATTCACCCCAGGCATGTCTCTCACCACTAATGGCATTTTTTTCCCTCAAAAACTCTAAAATTCCTTCCCCAGAATTCCACATCCCCACGCCTCAGAAGAGATAATCCTTTCCCAGTGGGGGAAATGGGGAAACAAAGCCCAGGGAAATACCAAAGTGTGGGAGCTCTGGAATTCAGGCTTGGGGAGAACGAGAAAAACTCGATTTCCAGAAAGATGTGGCAACAGGAGCAGTGCAGGGGGAGGAACACTTTGGGAAGATGTGGAAAAATTGTGAAACATCCCCAGGGAGGAATTAGAGGTTCAAAGGCAGCAGAGGATTTTAAAAAGAGAAGGAAGTGATTCAAAATAAGAAAATTAATATGCAAAATGCAGTTGTACTGAGCAAAAAGTTCAGGTCTGGACATGACACTGCAGAAATCCAGGTAGGAAAGATGGAAAGTCCCAAGGCAGGTGGGGAGAGATGGTTTCCCACAGCCTGGAATGAATCCGAGCTCCAGCCCAAGCCCTGGTTGCCTGTGGAGGTGCCTTCCCTCAGCCTCTGGGACACTCACAGCCAGAGGAGATGGGATTGTGACATTCCAGAACTTCCAGACGGGAACGAGGCACCAAAATGCCTTTTTGGTTTGGTGTTTGGCACCTCTGCTAAGGAAGTGGTGCCTCTGTCACTTTGGGGGGCGATGGGGATGGAGATTTTCCACTCCCAAGCTGTTTGTGCAATGCGGAATCTCCCACTGGGAGGACTGGGAAAGGGTTAAAAGCATTCCCAGCTGACAAATTCCCCATTCCCGAGATATTTCAGAGCTGGGGACAGCTCTCACCCGTGGAGTGTCTGGCAGGGGAACAACACCCACCAGGAAAGGGCCAACGCAGGAGTCTCAGTCTCTTCAAGAACCGCGTCCCACTCCGTAGGTTTTTCAGGAATTAATTGCAAAGACATTTCTGGGGTTTGTTGCGATGGGGGTTGCCATGGCAACTGCTCCAGCTACTCACAAAAACCAGGGAGGGCTCCCACTGTCACGGGGGCCATCTGTCCCTTCCATGGGGGGTCATTTTGAAGCTCTGCTCCAACCTCCACCAGCCAAATCTTCCTTTTTAAGCCTCTGAAAGTCCTTGGTACCATTTATCAACCAGCTCCTGCCCTCAATCTCTGTTTCTTTTCTCGGCACTGACAGGATAATTTCCTCTCTATCGCTGCAAATTAAATTCTAATGAGGAAGCTCTGCATTTCAATGTGATGGAGAGCTTTTCTTCTCCAGGATGCATGGGAGAATTGAATCCATGGAGGAGGGAGGAGAAGGAATTAAACAGGAATGCCTGAGGGGCAGGAACCCTCTGGCAGCCTTGGGAAAGGCAGTTCTGTTGACAGGACAAGAGGGAACGGCCTCAGGCTGGGCCAGGGGAGGCTCAGGGTGGACAGCAGCAGGAATTTCCCCATGGAAAGGGAGCCCAGGCCTTGGAACTGCCCAGGGAGGTTTGGATCTCCATCTCTGGAGGTGTTCCAAAATCCCATGGATGTGGCACCTGGGGACATGGATCAGTGATGACCATGGTGGTGCTGGGCTGGTGGTTGGACTTAAAGATCTTTTCCAACCTCAATAACTCCCCAGCTGCAAGATTCTCTTTGTTTGAGGAGCTGACACAGCCAGGAACAGCCTCATTCTCCCTCTTTGCAGCTCACGGCTTCTGCCTCAAACCTGGGAGCAGCAGAACCTGAACTGGCTCAGGGTGGACAGCAGCAGGAATTTCCCCATGGAAAGGGAGCTCAGACCTTGGAACTGCCCAGGGGGGTTTGGATCCCCATCCCTGGAGGTGTCCAAGGAATTCCTGGAGGTGGCACTCCGGGCTCTGGGCTGGGGACAAGGTGGGGATGGGGCACAGCTGGGACTCCTGGAGGTCTTTTCCAACTTCAGCATTTCTGGGATTCTTTATCTCCCCTAATGATGGAACGGGATTTTTGGGTGGATTCAGGTTCCCCTCTGAGCTGAGACCACAAACCCCTCTATGGATGGAGGTTTGAGCAGCCCCTGGGATGAGGAGAGGGGCAGGAAATGGGGGGAGATGGAGCTGAGCATTGTTGCTCTGATCTTTTTCAGCCTTCTGATGTTTGTATTTTTGTAGTGGAGTTTCTTGCAAATTTTCATGTAAATAAAGTGATGTTATTGTAAACTGTTTTTTTTTGTTTATTATTTCTCTCTTGAGGAGGGACAATTAATGGACTTCTAGTTTGACCAGTGTGGTTGGAGAGGTGGCAACCTCATCCTCCAATCCGTGGTCATTGTCCAAAATCTATATAAACTGAAGTAAAAAAATAAACTTCCCTCTTTTTGCCCTGATGACTTGACTGTATTCGTGTAATTCATTTTGTGTCCTATAGCAACAGAGCGTGGACTCTGCCCTGCTCCCAACCTGGGGATGCTCCTGGGGCACTCTGGGGGGCACGGGACACCACGAGCCACAGCAACCCCATGGACCCCAAATCCCACTGGGTGGAAGGGGCTGGATCTGCTGCTGGAATCTGATCCAGAGGGAATCTTCAGTTGTGGTTTCTTTGGGATGTGGCAGCAGTGACAACACTTCCATGTCCAGAATGGAATGTTTTTAAAATCTATTTATGTCATGTGTCTGGGGAAGTCAAGAATTTCCCAAAAATTTACAGTGGCCATTAAAGTCCAGGAGGCTGAAGATGTTCATTTGAGTCAGCAACATTTATGATGAAAACTCTACTGAGTTTCTTGAATGTCAACAAAGAATTTCTGCCAAAATTTTACATAAAATTTATATTAAAATCTTAAAAGTTGAGTATTTTTTCACCTTTTCCCAAAGGACTTGTAGTGGAGAGCACTTGGTGTTGGGAATGGAGATGGTGATTCTTAGTTTCCATTCCCACAGGTTCAATGCCAAAACGATGCAGGAAAAATACTTTGGGCTGTTTTTTTTTGTGGGGTTTTTTGTGTATTTTTTAGGTTTTGACTTGACGTAATGTTAATAAGAAAAATGCTCTCTTTGTTTACTCATTTCAAGTGTTCCTCCTGCATTGTGGAGCTTCACTGAAGGATTGGGAAAGCCAAACCACCATCCTCATTTCCCAAGGATCAGGAAAGCCAAACCACCCTTCCCATCCCCATTTCCCAGGGATTGGGAAAGCCAAACCAACCCCGAGAGGGCTTTTGGCAGCTCTGGTTTCTCCTCGTAAGGAAACCTCTTTCCTGGGGGACACTGAGCTGCTCAGAATGGCATTTATGTCCTTCACAGCAGTGAGGACACCCTTGAAAAACCCACACATTCCCAGGATTGTGAATCATCTCCAGATAATTTCAACTGAGTTGGAAGTCATTGGGAAAGGGGCAGTTTGGGGGCTGAGGTGCTGCTGGGTTGTCCTTCCTCTCCTGGATGGTCCCAAGGAATGGGATTAGAGGATTCCTGCTCGTTAATACCTGCTCTGATGAGCTCTGAGGTCTTTTCCTCAAAATTTATCAAACCAAATTTATTCTGGGATTCCATAAATATTTCACCGTGGGGGCTGAGGGAAGGTCTAGGACCATCTTCACCCCCACACTGATGGTTTCAAAACACAAATCTCACATTTAACATCTTCTCATCTTTAAATTGCCAGAAAGTATTGGAGTTCAGTCCCCTGAGGAATTAATCCCTTCATTCACAGCATCTGTGGGGTGGGGGCTCTTCAGGAAGGGACTTTCTGGCCCTGAGAGCTTCACTGGAGCATCTGTGTGTTATCTGTGTGTCTGCAGCTTCTTCCTGGAGGAAAATCAACCTAAATCATCTTTAAAGAATAACCCAGGGAGCAGCTCCCTGGCTCCTCATTATCCCCAGAATCAGAAAAGCTGAATTTCAGAACATTCCTGCATCCTCAGCACCACCGTGTTAAATCCAGGCATCTTCACTCCTGGTTTAAAAATATCTCTGAAGGAACTGCAGGAAAACTGCAGAGAGCTGAGCTCTCCAAGGGGTGTGTTATCCCAGGTGACAGGACTAACTGGAGTCTAGCTGGATCCTCAGTGAATCCTTCTCAAAATCCCCACCTGGGATTGTTTTCAGAGCTGAAGAGAAAACAGACCCCCCAACAATCCCCCCTGGGCATCCCTGGAGCTCTGTCCAAAGGCTCCTGGAGCTCTGGCAGCCTCGGGGCCGTGCCCATTCCCTGGGGAGCCTGGGCAGTGCCTGAACCCTCTGGGGGAAGAACCTTTCCCTGCTCTGCAGCCTGAGCCTGCCCTGGGTGCTGTCCCTGGCCCAGAGCAGGGGTTGGAACCCATTAATTTGGGAAATCTGGGAGTTACAGCCCAGGTTTCAGTGGCAGCTGCTCCCCAGTGCCCACCAAACTCTGGGGTTCTATTTTCTGGTTTTCCCCATCTCTGCTGATGGGTCTGGACCTGAGGATATTTTCCCGTATCCCAAAATCCCAAGGAAAGGGGAAGAGCCTTGTTTGCTGGCTGTGCTGATGGGACAACCCACCAGGGGTATTGAAGATTTGGTGTTTTGTGGGAATTTGGGCTTCCAGGGCACCTCACTGGCCCCAGGCATGGCCTGAAGCAGGAAATGGAAGGCACAGAGCTGGCAAAATCAGAAAAGTGTGTTATAATTAATCTCTGATGAATGTTACGATGTTTATTCATTTATTTGCCTCCTCCTTTTTTGTCCTTCATTCTGTGGCCTGGACAGAAGGTTTTGCTGTTAAAGCAACATGAGAAATCAATAAATACAAAAGGATAATTCCCATTACCAAGTCCAGCTGCTGTTCCAATTCCAGCCCTGTGTCCCCAGGCCACCAAGGGCACAGGAGATTTGTTCTTCTACCAACCAAGCCAAGCTGTAAAGTTTTGGCTGTCCCAGAGCAATGAGAGCTGATGTAGCAGAGTAGTTAAAAAAAAACTTGCTTAATTTGTTCTTTTGACATGAAAGGCTTGTTGAACAGCTTTGAAAAGTTCAGTCAAAACAGCTCCTAGCAAGTCCAGGGCAGGAACAGACCTCAAGCATCACCAGCTCAGCTCTTTGGTAGGTGAAGGTAAACAAAAATAACATAAATCTCTGTTTCACAGGATGAATCATTTGTGCTGTTGGGTGAAGCATTGGTGAAAATCCATGGATGTAGAAAATTGTAGTTTTCATTGCTTTAGCCCCCATTCACAAGAGGGAAAATCCCAGTCTTTCACTGCTTGAGATCAGCAGAAATTCTGGAGTCAGGTGAGGAAAACCAGGTTCTATTTGGGTCCAGTCTCAAGGAACAATCCTGGCCCCTTCCCTTGGTATTCCAGACAAACCAGAGCATTGCTGTGCTCCACGCAGGCCCATGGAGGAGTCTGCTCCAGGAGCACAGGGAATGACTCTGTGCCCATGTGCGAGGTTGTCGCTAGAGGACACGAAAAGAAGGACACTCGCCCATCAGGTTGAGAGCAAGAATAAGAAGAACTTTACTTTTGGATTCAAGGTTTAAATAGAGTTTGGACTTCGACCAGCAAATGGGGGGATGAAGTTGACACCTCTCTGACCCCATTGGTCAAACCAGCAGTTCATCAATTTGTCCTTCCCCCTGGAAGGAATGTATTTACGAAACCTTACCCTTTGTTTATTTTACAATTCATGAGAAATCTTCAGTAGAAATGTGAAAACATCAGAAGGCTGAAACATCAGGGCAACAGGAGGTTAGGTTTGTTCCTTTTTTTACTCTAAAGAATTTTTCCCCACAAATTGCTAGGAGACTAAGTGCTGGGTGCTTAAAGGTGCCTGACCAAAACAAAGAGGTGGCCAAAAGTTGTGAGGAGGAGATAAGGACAGGGCTGGGGGCAGTTTTGCTCTCTTGCTCTCAGCATTGGAGAGGACACGGGCAGGTTGCTGCTTGCTGTGGAAGGAGTTTGCTGTCCCCACTGGGTCTGGTCCTGACAAAATCTACCACCATCTGCTCATGTGCCATGGAATTCTGAGCTCACCTCCTCCTGCCCTGCTGGGCCAGCCCTGTCCTGTAGCCCTGGTTTTGTGCCTGAGGTGTTTTGGTTTTCTGAAATTCCTTTCCCAGGGAATTTTCTGTAATCAGGAGAAATGTTTTTGTAACTGTAACTTTGTTATTCATTCCTTTTCCTAGGAGGGACTTCTTGATGTCCCTCTGCTCTGACCAATGTGAGTGAAGAAGTTTGTCTTTGTTTTACCAATTAAATTGGTCTGTGTAGAATAGTATAAAAGGGAGACACATCCCAAAAATAAAGGAGTCATTTTCAGCCTTCTGAAGTTGGAGTCATTGTCGTTGTGGTGTACAACAGCGTCACTCTCCTGCCGTAGTTTCTTCAGCACTGCCTTGAGACTTTTTGCTACTGTTATAAATGTATGATATGATTGGCTTTTCGCAAATATTGAAATAAATACTATATTTAGTATAGTATATAACATAGAAAGTTATGTTGTATTTAGTATTTAGTATAGTATAGTATTTATATTTAGTATTTAATATAGTATATAACATAGAAAGTTATGTTGTATTAATATAGTATGCTTAAACTGTCTGGCCGGAATAACATCCAGTGAACATGTAAAGAAGACCCTGCTGCTATTGATATACCAACTATCAGCAGCTCCCATCTGAAGAAAGTATGGACCAAGGCCCGAGCTGGAGGTGATAATGAAGACACAGCCCAGAAACACACGTGCTCTAAAAAGGGGGACCCAAGGAGGGGCTAAACAATTCCTGGAATATGGAAACTAGTTTGTGGAAAAATATGAATATTCAACACACTGATGCAATAGAAATGGTATTTAAAGAAAACCTCTGAAATAGCAGGTTGTGGACTTGGCTGAATGCTGAGCCACCTGGCTGGCTGTACTTTGCTTTTTTGTCTCCTATTTGTCTTATTTTTTATTATTAAACCTATTTCTTAAAATTTACCAGGAAGGTAAACTCTGTTTTTCACACAGTGCTGTAGCCCTGCACCCCCTGTCCTGCCAGGACACTCCTGCCATCCCAGATGCCACCACGGAGCTTCTGATCTCATCCACCAGCTGAGGATTTTTCCACCATTCCAGCCTGGTGCTCTCGGAGTCCCAAGAGATTGGACTGCCCCAGGCTTTCTGAAACAAAGCCCCTTGAGTTTCCTGGTTCTGTTGTTATTAATGCTGTAGTTGTTGTTTATTTGCCTTGTTATACATACTAGTAAAGAACTGTTATTCCTATCCCTGTACCTCTGCCTGAAAGCCTTTTTAATTTTCAAAATTATAATAATTTGGAGAGAGGGGATTTGAATTCTCCATTCCTAGGGAGGCCCTGCCCTCCCTAGAAGATACCTGTCTCTCAAACCAAGACAGCCCAGCCCTGATCCTGAGCTGTGTGTCCAAAGCCTCTCCAAAGGCAGTGCCAGAGCACGTTCTGTTCTCCCAGCCTGGAGGCTGAGTGTGCATCCGTGGAGAAACGTGCCAGCAGCTCCCCAGCCAGGGAATGGCCCTCCTGGGACTCCACAGAGAGTTTCTCATCATTAACTCCGGCACTGGGAAGTTGCACCACGACATGCACGAGGCCATGGAGGAGATCCAAGAGCACTCTGCTTTCTTCCCTGGAAATCACAATGAGGAGTTCTCCCAGCCCTCTATGGTTAATAGAGGAAGAATTTCAGTCTCGAGATAACCAGGAGGGTTGTTTGAAGGTACAGAAAGTTCCTGCTCTCACTCGTGGAAATGGCATTCCCAAAAGAGACAACACTTCCCTGAAGATAAAGCAGCTCCTGAGAGAGAAGCAGGAGGACACTGAGTCCTGGGAGTGCTCTGCTCTCACCCCATCAAGCCCCTCCTGTTACTCCCCAGGGCCCGGGCCCGGGGGCACATTTGCACTCTTGTTCCCTTGTCCTTTCTCCTCTCCATTCTTTTCCTTTTGGGTCGCTTTTCCTGGCTTTTCTGCCCGCTGGACGTGCCATCATGCAGAAATTTGAGATTTCTGGAGTTGGCTGTGCTTGGCTTCCCTGCAGCTCCCAGGGTTATCCCAGGCCTGTCCCACGTTCAGCCCACACAATCCTGGCCCAGACCTGGAGCTGAGCTTGGCTTTGCCTCTCTCTGATGACGTTCCCAGTGTTCCATAAATGGTGTGGATTCAAAGTCTGGTGGGAATCAGATGGTCCCTGTTGTGCAAAGAGACACAGCATGACATGGACTCAGCGGCCCTGGGGTGGTTCCAAGGAATTTGATGCTCCTCACGAGGCCAAAAACATCCCGGCAGGGCTGAGGACTCAGCAGCACTCCCAGATCCAGCCCTTCCAAACAAATTCCAAGCAACTTCTTTAGAACTACTTAGAGATTCCTTCCAGGAAAACATTCCTGGGACAACCCAGCAGCTGCGCCACCCAAGGAGGGGTAGAGCTCAATCACAGATTTTTCTTCTTTTGCCTATGATTGATGCAAATTTTGTTTATGATTGAAATTTGTTGGAATTAGCAATCCTGGAAAAACGAGGGCTCTTCCAGGACCTTTTTCTTTCTGCCCTGAGTTTGGTTGTGAAGTGGGTACAAGTTCCTATCCAAATCCCAGGCACTGCCACAGCCAGACATCCAAGAAGTAACTCCATGGATGCAGCAAAACGAGCATCAAATGACCTTGGTCAGCTGGAAAAATATCCCAAAAAATTACAATGCTGATGGGCAAGAGTACAGGAGAGAGCAAGAAAGACCACGGGCTGAGATGTCCAAAAAGGAGAAGGTTGAGGGGAGCACAACAAGAATTTCCAGGAATAGGAAGGGTGGAGCAGGTGCAGCATGAGCAGGGCAGGCAGGACAAGGCATGACAATCCTGCAGAGAGGACTGGAATGGAGATTTTGGAAAACAATCCAGTGATGGAGGATTTCTGGGCACAGGGAATTGCCTGGGGGGGCTGTGGAAACTCCATCTCCCAGGATTTTGCAGCACAGAGGTCTCAGGAATTCCCAGCTAAGCCTGCTCTGACGGGTTGGATGAAGGAAATGACATTTCAAGACTTGTTTTCCTTGGTTTTCTGTTCCTCCCTGGCTTTGGCACAACCCAGGGAACAGAGTTAATTATAGCCCTGGAGAGAATTGATTGTTGCTTTACCTTATTTGGTGGATAACAGCAAATCCTTCTTTATGACAACGAGGAAACCTGGTCTGAGAGCTCTGTCTGAAGTTACTGATCCAAGCAACAGTCCAGTCCAAGGATTTTGGGTTCTTCCCTGGTTCTCCATGTCCCCCAGCAGGGTCAATCCTCTTCTCCTGGACTTTACTGGGATTTTTTTCCCACGCAGCTCAACCCCACATTTCATCTCAGGCCACCTCTTGCTGTGTACAAATCCAGCTTGGGTGAGAAAATGCATGAAAAATCACAACAGAAATTCAGATTTCAATGAAATTCAATATTCCTAAGTGCTGGAATAGCAAGAAATGAGTGGCTTTGCAGGCTAGGAGAGCTCTGAATGCCAGGAAATCCTTGGCTCCCTGCAAAGCTGCAAAGTGAGAAAGAGCCACTCCAGGTATCCACACCCATTTCCCAAGAATATGGCCTAGAAATTCGCTTTTCACCCTCCAAAACCCCCCACACCTCAGCACAACCCATCAAATTTAGGAGTTTGGGTTCCACAAAACCTCAGGGTGAAATTCAGACAAGAAGAAACCAAGATATTCCTTGTGCCAGTTTCAGACACACAAAGGACAAGGCAGACAGCAGAAGGTCTGGCAGGGAAGTTTTTATTTTAATTTTTTGACTCCACCTTTTATACATTTTGGCAAGAAGGCAAAAGATTGGCTACACAGGTTGCTACTTTTTTGACCTCATTGGTGAACATCACCATCAATCATATTTCTCCTCCCAGAGGAGAAATATGTAAACAAAATAAATAAATTCTAGATATATACATAGTTTACATGAAGCTACGTAAGAATCTCCACTACAAATTACAAACACTGAAAAGTAAAAAAAATTCAAAGCAACAATTCCTGGTGCAGAGACTCCTCATCCATCTTTGTTGGTGGAATGGGCACAGAAGGGCTGGGGTGCTCCAGGAAAAGCTGGATGAACAATTAAATCCCTGCTCAGAGCCTCAGTGAGAACTGTGTGAATTGGGAGCTACGAAGCCGTGAAATGAGATCAGAAGCAGCCCTGGAGCTCCCTGCCCTGCCCTGCCCTGCCCAAGGCCCATCCCTGCTTCCCTGCTGAGCTCCAAGTGGGATCTCACTGGCTGGACGTGCTGCCCTTGGCACAGTGCCCCCGCTGTGTGGAGCCCCTCATGCCATTAAATGAATTTCCAACTGCCCTGCCCCGGAAAAGCAAAGATTAAAGATATCCCTCCCAGGTGTAAAGAAGGCTTCTCCCCCATGGACCCTTGCAGACATTGTGCAATCTTCTCTCTGGCTTTGGCAAGTCCATCACCCACCCCATGGCATCCCCTTTCCCTGTTTCCCCACTGGACATGGGGCCTGCTGTCCTGTTCCTCTCTTCCCTGTGGTCACTTGTCCCCTGCCCTGCCCCCTGTGCCACCCACAAACCTGAGACTCTGTATAACTGAGAAAAACCACATGTTCTCTCTCTCTGGCTCCAGATTCACCTTCAGCACACTGGAATAAACACTGGCTGGAATTAATCTGGGGTTGGGAGCCTTCTGCCTCTCTGCTGAGCCAGCCTTGTAACCTGTGTGGCTGCGTGAGCCTGAATTGCCCCCTGAGCAGTTCTCAAGCAGTTTCTCCACTGGAGAGGCTGACTGGGATCTAGAAGGGCCGTGGCTGCACTCTGAAAAGACACACTGTTACACTGGTGGGATCAGCCATCCAGCCCCTCATCACTGCCACATCATTAAATTATTTCTCTCTAATCCAATTAGCCACGCAAGCACGGAACAGTCTGTGAGATCCTTGAGCAGGAGGCTCCTTTTCCATTTCCTGATGTCCAGAGCATCCCTGGGAAGGGGCAGACAAACAGGGAGCTGTTGATGCCACGGCACCACCTTACAGACCTTAAAAACTCACGTAATTTGTCATAAATTCCATGTTTTATGGAATTCCATTTCCAAGGATTTTTATCCTCTGTTGTCTGGTTGAGAGCCAAACACCACATTTTTTGCTGAGCTTGAAAGGCACCTGCATCTCGTGGGGTCAGCAGGGTGGGGTAGTGTGTCCTGCAGAGAGGAGGCTGGAATGGAGATTTGGGAAAACAATCCAGTGAGTGAGGATTTCTGGGCACAGGGAATTGCCTGGGGGGCTGTGGAAACTCCATCTCCCAGGATTTTGCAGCACAGAGGTCTCAGGAATTCCCAGCTAAGCCTGCTCTGACGGGTTGGATGAAGGAAATGACATTTCAAGACTTGTTTTCCTTGGTTTTCTGTTCCTCCCTGGCTTTGGCACAACCCAGGAAACACAATTATAGCCCCAGAGAGAACTGATTGTTTCTGGGGAGTGCTCAGAGAGGGGGTCAAATCCCACAGCTCTGCCTGGAAACAGCCTAGAACTCATTGGAACCAGGCTGGAGAAGGAGCTCAAGGAGCTCTCCACCCTCCTGGGCCAGCAAGGAGCTCCAAACCCCTTGGAGGCACCCCAAAATCCAGTCTGAAGCACCTCAAAGGCTGGCCCAGCATCAGTCCTGAGCTCTTCCCTAAATTGTCCTGCAGCCTTCAGCAAGGGAAGGGTTGCCCTGGCATGAATTCCAGTCAAGGAAAATATCCTGCAGCCCAAAAATGCCAAATCTGGTACATGGGGCTACTCCAAGGGCATTTCCCAGCCCTCAGAGGCTTCCCAGGGCTTTTCCCAGGGATTTCACACCAGGAACAACCCCAGAGA
This sequence comes from Trochalopteron elliotii, assembly GCA_024734555.1. Classification (NCBI taxonomy): domain Eukaryota; kingdom Metazoa; phylum Chordata; class Aves; order Passeriformes; family Leiothrichidae; genus Trochalopteron; species Trochalopteron elliotii. Next base: position 23,884 of record JANPWX010000350.1, read on the forward strand.
CTGTGGGGTGAGAAGGAAGCAGCACAGGACATTTTCCCTACCTGAGTTTTTAACTTGTCCCAGGGCTTTCCTGCCCTTCCCATATTCCCTGGTGTTGGAATTCTGGAAACTTGGATTTTGGGGGATTTTGGTGTGTAGTGATATATGTGAAGCAATATGGAGGATTTGAGGCATTGTCTGAGTCCTTCTTCTTCCCCTTCTTCATGGCTTTGGGTGGTTTTCTGTAACTGGTTGATGGAGTCCGCATTGCAGACTTCAGGTAGTTATTGGGTTTAAAATAAAAATAATTTAGGTGCCATTTCATAATTGGATGGATTGTCCTTTAAAAGACCTGGTAGAGATAGAGAAGGGCTTCATTTTACCTCATTTCTCTGACTTGCTGGTTAGACCTCATGGCTAGAGAAGCTGTAAATAGATAAGAAATAATAAACACCGAGTCTGAACATGAACTGTGACTCTATCACAATCCCTGGACATGTTTAAAAACAGACTGGATGTGGCACACGGTGCCATGGTTTATTTGAGGTGCTGGGGCTGGGTTGGACTAGGTGATCTTGAAGGTCTCTTCCAACCCAGTGATTCTGTGATTTCCATGTATTAATCTCAATCCTGGCAGGGAAAGGGAAGCCAGGACTGTCACACCCTGGGACCCTGTGCAAGCTCCAAATGCCCCCACACCCTCTGCTGGGGCTGGCACCAGATGCTCCACGTTTCCCTGCCTTGTTCCCGGCTCTCTGCAGCCCTTCCTCTGCCCTTCTTCCTCTCAAACAGGATCCTTCAGCTGATGACAGCAGAGGGAAATAAAGGGGAAGAACTCCCAGCCTGAGCCAGGAGCGGCTGGGAAACCTCTAAACACAACCAGGATGCTGAAAATCGACATGGATTCAAAAGACTACAGAAAAAAAATTCTTAAAAGGAAATGTTTTCAAGGTTGCTGACTGCAAAATCCCCCCTTTAACTTTGAAAAACCCTAAGAAACACCTGGACATGGTGCTCAGAGCACTGGTTTAGTTGATAAGTGGTATTTGATCAGCTTTGGAGGTCTTTTCCAACCTAAATCATTCTCTGATTCTATCCCAGCACATCCCAGAGGCACAAACCAGCAGGGAAATGAACCTGGGCAACCATCTCCCTCCTCTCCCTGTTCACCCGCTGAGCACCCACAGCTGCCTGGGACGAATTCCAGTCCAGGAAAACATCCTGCAGTCCATAAATGCTGGCTCTGGTCCAGCACCCTGCTGCAGGACCCTTGATCTGACCCCAAACTGCTTTTGCTTCGCTCCGAAGGAAAATTACACCCACCAGAGGGTTTGTGAGGAGCCAGCGCTGCTCTCAACAGCCGCAGGCTGGTGCTTAATGAGCTTTCAGCTGATTGTTACTGAGTGGAGAGGCACAATTAAAGCCCATTAGCTGCCATGACATCACCAGCTCGGAGGAAACTCTGTGCCGGGGCAGGAAGGAGGTAGGACAGCCCTGGAATTATGGCTGTGGAATGAGTTAAAGTCATCGAGTTACAGCCGCAGAGTTACAGCCGTGGAATGAGTTAGAGCCATGGAGTTAAAGCCATGGGGTTACAGCCACGGAATTACAGCCAT
>JANPWX010000350.1:30471-50920 GCA_024734555.1 Trochalopteron elliotii
TTTATGTTGATTGAATGCTGCTCCAAACCTTTTGCTGAAGTTCTCTGATTTTCTAAAGTTGCTAGTAAAGTTTTTTGCTGTTTTGACCTCTTGAGAAGATCTTGTCAATATTTCTCCCCTGCATCTAACTCAGAGTCCATAAAAAACTGGAAGCCCTTTTAAGAGCCTCATTGTGCAAGTTTTTTGGGGCCTTATAGCAACCTAGCAGGCTACTAAGCAAAGCAGATGCAGAAATAGCTCTCTCTAGTGAGCCAGAATTCACTTGATCTCATTGCCTCTATTGCCTTCCACAGTTGAGCAGACTGATTACACTGAAATATCTTCCTTTTAAAATTATTCTGCTTATCCCAGACCTTAGCTGATGCCTTCTCCTCATTGATTTTACAGTCACTAGGGAGCTTGATCCTTCATGGTCACCAGCTGTGTAATAAAGATGAGGGAATTATATCCCACAGTGGCAGATCCTTGCATCTTTGTATGGCCCTGAATAATTGCTGGGTCACAGGAGTTATCACCATTTTTCATAATTGTAAGTCCAGCTCCTTGTGCTTGGGCACAACAGTTGTGCAGGACTGAGTAGCGGACAAGAACATGGTCTGAGATAAGGACTGCTGATGTAACATCTGTAGCTTGAAGCACAGCAGCATTTTGATCCATCTGCATGATATGATTTCTAATTTGAGGAACAAAGCCAGCCATGCAGAAGTCCTGAAGATAAAGAAGAGGTGGATCGGGAGGGAATTGGCAAAATGGAGGGAAGGGCGGATGAGGATGAACACAGTACCAGTGCTAGAAGCTGCAACAGTTCTGAGGGGTTGCTGTACCTGCACCCTCAGCTCTCATCATTTAACAGGTCTGGAATCCTCCACTGCTTCAATTTGACAGACTGGATTATTTCTCACTCAACTACAGACATTCATGGCATTCACATGCTGTCACAAGAGGACACAAAAGAAAGACACTCACCCATCAAATTGAGAGGGAGAAAAAGAAGGACTTTATTTTGGGAATCTCAATTTATATAGTTTTTGGGATTTGGTCAAGGATTGGGGGACAAGAGGAACACCCCTCTGACCCCAGTGGTCAAACCAGCAGTCCATCGCAGGGAGGAATGTGAAAACCATCTACTCTGTTTATGTTGCAATGTGTGAGAACTCTCCAGTCCAAGAATGAAAACAATCAGAAGGCTGAAAAATCAGGGTGACAGTCTCACCTGTCCTGAGCTGGGGACACTGCTGGGACAGGTGGCAGGAGATGTCCTGCAGCCCCAGTGTCATCTCCCCTTGGTCACCTCCTGTCCCTTGGAGCGCCACACATGAATCTCTGGTTTCTTTGGCTGGTTTTTTTCAATTTTGGACTGGAATAACAGGAGAGGTGCCTTGGAAACTGCTGGAACTGCCAGCTCTGGGCAGTGACATGGGGTTGTGGAGTGGGAAACTGCCCTGGGTGTGGCCATGCTCTAAACAAAGCCATTTATTGGAGTTTATTTATTCAAATTCCTTCCTTGGACACCTTCTACCAAAATCCCAGTGCTGCCCAGTGACTCCTGCAGCCCCTCTGGCTGTACTGGGTGGGAGAACCTTCACCTTCAAGCACCAGGCTGCTGATATTGAAGAGAAATTTTATATTTAAGAATTTTTATATTTAAGAAATTTGATATTTAAAAGTTTTATATTTATTTTTCGATGTCATAAAGACTGAATGGCTCAGAGATGTCCTGCCCCCCCTCACAGCCCTGGCCATGTTTGGCCATGTTTGAGGAGCTCACCTGGGCACAGCCTCAGAGATCCTTTATGGAGAGGCTTGGCCTGCTTGGATTCCATCAGAAACACCAACAAATAATTCCTCCCTGCTTATTAACACTTTGTAAATTTATTAACACCCCGTAAAATGTCTATAAATGGAACCTGAATGCACAGCATGGCCTGGGGCAGCCCCGAAATAAAAAGGCATCCAGAGTCACCTCTGCAAGCCTCAGCAGTGGTTTGTGAGGCTGTGGCAGGAGGCCAGATGTTGTCAGAGCAGCTCTGGCTTTGCTCTGCTGTGCACCACAAGGCTGGATGAATTCTGCTTCCTTTCTGAATTAGGAAACATTTCGGATTTCAGGAGAGGCTTTGGAACCCCAGGTTTTGGGATGGACCCGCCAGGGCTGCCTTTGCTCATCTCTGTTGGGTTTGGAACCCCTTCCAAACCTTCACTTGGAGATTTTCCCTCACCCTGGAGCCAAAGTGGGAGCTCTGATGGAGCTGGGGCTGCAGGACTGAGCTCAGGGCTGGTTCCAGGGGAGCTGGGACTGAGCTCAGGGCTGGTTCTAGGAGCTCAGGGGTGTTGGGGCTGCAGGACTGGGCTCAGGGCTGGTTCCAGGGGAGCAGGGGCTGCAGGACTGAGCTCAGAGCTGGTTCCAGGGAAGCTGGGGCTGCAGGACTGAGCTCAGAGCTGGTTCCAGGGGAACAGGGGCTGCAGGACTGAGCTCAGGCTGGTTCCAGGAGCCCAGGGGAGTTCTGAGAGTTCCATAAGCTGAGTCTGAGTTATGAAACCACGGGATTACAGTCAGGCTTCAGCTCTGGATATTGGCATTTCCTTCCCAGTCAAGCCCCAGCCTGCAGAGGTCTGGGCTCCGTGGTTCAGGAGGTTTTTGGGAGCTGTGGGAATGCTCAGCTGCAGAGGAGATGAAGAGTTCAGTTCCTCTCTCTTCTCTGAAGTCCCAGCCTGGAGCCCTCTCCTAAGTGTGAGCACACAGGCAGCCCTCACTGGGCTGGAACAGCCTGGGCCCCCTTCCCAATCCACTGGGGTTTCAACAGTTTATCCCTCTGGAAAACAGGCAACAGAGGCTGATCCACTGCAGGAGAAGCATCTCAAAGTTCCAGTTCAAATATTCACCATCTTTTATTTTTCATTCATTTCTCTTCATTCAGTTCTGCCCATTTCCTGATAGTTCCAGCTCTCTAATTCCATGTACTCGGTGCTGGGTTTTATTAAAAGTTTCCAGGGGGGTTGATATGACCAGACTGAGGATGGAAAAGGACCCAGTGATTACCAGAGGCATTTTTGGGTTTCAATGTGGAGCAGGGAATTGTTTCTGTTTGTAGGGAAAACAGGTCTCGGGTCCTAAACGAGGTTTGGCAAATTCACATTTCTGGGATTTCTCCTTCCCTGCCACCATTTCCCATGGACACAACCCTGCAATTCAGGACCTGGTGACCTCACACGTTCCATTTTCTTTGCCATCCTTTCACCCTCTTGTTCCAAGAGCAGGAATTTCCTGCCAGTGCCTGCAGGACTGAGCCAGGCATGAGCACTCCCTGTTTTTATGTAGATTCCACCTTTCCAGACCCGCCTTCTCCCCATTCCTTTCTCATTCCCATTTTCTGTCCCTCAGCCATTCCCAGCAGCCCTTCCTCACACAGCAGCAACTGCACCACAACATTAACAATTAATAACAGAGCAGCAACGAGGAGAAAAATGGACAATAAATTAGCTTTAATTGGACAGGAACGTTGCCAGGTATCCTCCTGCCCCTTTTCCATCCACCTCCCACCCTTTGAGCTCCAGGATGCTCCTCTTGGAGGCTGAATCCAAGGATTTTGGTGTTATCCGTGTGCTGGGTCAAGGCTGAACCACCACAGGATGCACCTGACAGAGCTCAGGAGCACAGAGAAGGCTTTTATTGCCATGGAAATGAAAAGAAGCATCTGGAAACCTTGAAACCAGCCCAGGCTGGGCTCCGGTTCCTGCAGCAGGAAGCGTCTCCAGTTGGGAAGAGGCAGATGGTCCAAAAGCCTGACAGCAGCAGCTCTGTGGGCTCCAGCCCAGAGCTCTGGCCTGGAACACAAACCCTGGGAGGTGCCCAAAGCTTCCTGAGAGAGGCAGAGCAGCCTGGGGATGTTAAACCTGGGACTGGGGCCCTCCCCTGGAGTGCCACAGTCAGACCCTGACCTGGGGGTGCAGCCTTGACCCAGAGCTGGCTGGAGCCCAAATGTGCCAGAGAAATTAACCCCAGACTGAGAAAAGCTCAAAGCTCACATCATTTCATTGCTGGGGGGTTTTTGTGTAGTTATGGAATGGTTTGGGTGGGAACAGACATTAGAGATCACCAAGTGCCACCCCAGGGACACCTCCCACTGTCCCAATGTCCAGCCTGGCCTTGGGCACTGCCAGGGATCCAGGGGCAGCCACAGCTGCTCTGGCAATTCCAGCCCAGCCCCTGCCCTCCCTCCCAGGGAACAATTCCTGCCCAATCTCCCATCCATTGCTGCCCTCTGGCACTGGGAAGCCATTCCCTGTGTCCTGTCCCTGCAGCCCTTGTCCCCAGTCCAGCTCTGCTGTCACCCTTCAGGCATTGCATGACCACAATTATTTTGCCCCAAAAGGTTCTCTTCTCCCGGCTGAACAACCCAAAATCTCTCAGTCTTTCCCAAACCCCTCACTAAGAGTGGACATCACAACCAGAACCTCCACTGCCAAATCCCCAGCTCCCAACTACCTGGGCTACAGGAAAATCCCACCTTGGAAGTGACTCCAGGCAGTGCCAGCAGTGGGATGTGAGCACAGGTGTAGTAAAGCATCTCCTACACCTCCAGCAGGTGTTTCCCAGATAGGGAAAGAGTTTCAGTTTACCTTTAGACATGTTGGCAAGTTTAGCTGGAAAATTCTTTGGGTTTCTCATTGTAATTGGCTCGGAGCCAGCACAGAAGTGTGGATTGGACTGCAGGAATGTAACTCAAAGTCTGTTGTTCATCTCAAGGGCCAAAAAGTCCACCTAAACTGTTAGTACTAAAGAGAGAGAACAAAGCATCTCCAGCCTTTTTGGAGGCATCTTAGCAAGGTGCAGGAAGTTTTCTCAGGCACCTGTGCACGGCTTTTGTTTTCTGTAACTTTGTTATTTTGTTATTTTTACTTATTAAACCTTCTGATTTACGAAACACCTTCGAGGAGCAGTCTTGCTACTTATTATTAGCCATGTTCCTGCCAGGCTGGCCCTCTGAAGTGTGGGTAAAACCCATACACAGGATGTGGATTTGCTCGGACACAGATCTGTGTTCCCACCACAGAAGCCCTTAAAATATAATCTCTGTTTGTGTGTGGGATTTCTCTTATGAGAAGGGTGTCCCAGGCTCTAGAATTTTTAATCTGTCCCTTCTTTCCTTCCTCACTTCCAGGATCCCATCTGTGAGGTGGCAGCAATTAGGAGTAATTAGCGCCATCACCAAGCCCCTCATTAGTGCTTCTTTGGGCTGGAAACAGCCTGAGCAGCTTCTGGAAAATAACTTCACCCATATCCTGCCTGAATCATCCTCAGATTTCAAATGCCAGGCTTTCAGAGGAACAGGGCAGTGATGCAGGAAATGAGGAATTCCATAGGAAAGCGGGAATTCCACGTGGGGTGTTTGGATCAGGCTCCATCAGCTCCTATTTTATACCCTCTTGTCAAAAAAATCACCTTTTCCTTCCTCAGAACTGACAAAGGGAAGGCAAGAAAAGGAACACCCCCCCAGTGAAATCCCTGCAGGAGGAGGAGAATGAGAAGCGTTTATTGGAAATCTCTCATTTCCCTCATTCCCATAATTGCCCAGTGCGGAATTGCTGGGTTTTCTCTCTAGTCAGGCATTTTCCCTGGGTTATAAATACATTATAAAAGTACCAGATGATGCAGTTTACAAGGGGTTTGAGGGCTGAGTTGCAGTGTAATTACCCCGGATTTGCTCTTGGGCATTGCTGTCTTCAACTCTTATCCTGCAGGATCTGCTGGGCAGCAGGAACAGCCAGAAAAATAAAATTTAAAAAAAAAAAAAAAAAAAGGAGTTATCCTGGTATTTGGTGGCTTAATTCCAACATAAATCCTGCTCAGGAGTGCTGGAATGCTGTGGGACAGAGTGAAAATCCCCTGGTTTTCACGTCCAAACACCCCAAACCACCAAAGTTTGAAACCTCAGAGATTCTGCAGCAAAGAATGGCACAACTGACAAATGGGAATTCCAAGCAGGAGCTGCTGTGGCGAGACAGGCCAGGAAAGGGAAAAATGAAACATTTCCAACTGGAGAAATGTGCAGAGAAATTGCTGCTGAAGACAGGGATGGTAACTTGCTGTTGTCCAGAACAAAAACTCTATTCAGCACTCGTTCCTTTAAAACAGTTCAGTGGTGTTGAGGCAGGGGCAAAACAAAGCCCAAAATTCCCAATTTTGCTTTCCAGACCAGCTTTTTCCCAATGGCTTTTTCACTAGATGGGTCTTTCCACAGACAGAGGCTCACTAAAATGATAATTTGCTGTTCCCTGCTCAGCTTTTCATCACGGGATGGGTCAGGCTGGGAGAACTCTGTGGGGTCACTGGTGTCACCTCCCTGCTCCAGCAGGGCCAGCCCAGGATTGTGGAATATCTGCAGGGAAGAGACTCCAGCCCCACTCTGGGCTCTGTCCAGGGCTTGGGCACTGCCCAGGGGAGTTTTTCCTCATCTCCAGGTGGAACTTCCTGGGATCAGTCCCTGCCCTTTCTTCTGGTACCATTGCTGGGCCCTGGAGCAGAGCTCTGAGCCTCCTTGCTCTCAGGGACACACAAAGTCCCCTCGATGTCCCCTCAATGTCCCCTCATTGTCCCCTCAATGTCCCCTTGATGTCCCCTCAATGTCCCCTCCATGTCCCCTTGATGTCCCCTCTCACAGCCTTTCCTTGGCTGATAATTCTGTGTAATCATCTATTTTTCTTAAATAAACCCAAGCTCACCTCCCAGCAGAGTTCCCATTTGGAATTCTGTGCAGGACAGCAGCATTGTGATGAAGTTGTGACAGGCAGAGCTTTACAGTTCTAGCCACAGGGATGCCACCAGCTCTGTCCCGGATGAATTGGTGTCAGCACGCCTTTGAGGGATTATTATGGGCTGCATCCATAGGAAAAGCCACATCAGAGATCTCCAAAGTGCCGTTAACCAACAAAATGACCCCAAAATCAGAACCCATCCCAGCACACCACATGGATGCAGCGTCTATTAAAGGAAAGAAACTTTTAATTAAGGACAAAGGCTGGGCACTGATGGAGCTGACCCTGCAGCAGCAATGAGCCAAGAAATCGTGAATTTTCCTGAGTTCCAACTGTTATAAGTGTATATTATAAAGTCGGCTCTTTGCAAGATGGGTGCTATATGTGGGAATACACAAGACAGACAGTGAGAGTGATTTAATTAGCACAGCTAGTTTGATAACCAGGATGCCATGGCAGGAACAAACACACCTTTGAGATTACAAGAAGATGGGATTAAACCTGTTTATGGGAAGAGGAGAGATTCAATCAACTCGCTACGAGAAAGATGTTGTAAAATGCATGAGCTGTTTGTACAATCTTTTAACCTAATTATTGTAGTAGAAATTATTAACCCTCCTGAAATGGTCTATAAGCCTTTGGAAAACCTGGGTAAAATCAAATTCTGATCACCAAATCAGTCTTCTCGTCTCTCCATCAATTGCTGATAGCTATATGATTAATAACGCTGTGGTAAGGATATAAGTTTTTATTTCTGCTGTTAGTAAAGAAAATTAGGCATAGTGGTAGTAGTTGATATGGTAATTGCTTAAACTGTCTGTTGGGTCAAGATAACATCCAGTGCACATGTAAAGACCCTGCTATTGATATATCAATATCTTGAGTTATGTAAACAAAAAAAAAATGTTTATTCTATTCCATCTGTTGAAACCCAGGAAAGCTGGGGAGATGTTTTTTCTTTATCTGTTGTAACTCCAGGAGGGAGGGGGCGGCTGCCTTTCTGATAACAAGCCAGCTGTTAAAACTGGGTGGGGCATTGTTTGTTATCTCTGCTCATCCTCCCATTACCTCCAGGGGATATCTCCTGTTAATGGGCCATCAAGGCTGACCAATGACATCACACATGACATCATCCCAGTGTTCATTATCTCCTGTTAATGGGCCATCAAAGCTGACCAATGACATCACACATTACATCATCCCAGTGTTCATTATCTCCTGTTAATGGGCCATCAAGGCTCACCAGTGACATCACACATGACATCATCCCATTGTGAGATGCTCCACCCAGGGAGGAGGAGCCAAACCATTTCCATTGAGATAAAAAGGAGCCACAAGTGTCACCAGACATCCAGTGTTCCCATGGGACTCCCAAAGGAAGACCAGACCCATCTCTGGACCCTTTTCTTTACAGGACCATCTCTACTTCCAACAGGACCACATCTGCCACTCCAGGAGAGTGTTTTTGGACTGTTTCCAACACCCTGACCAACAGCGTGTCAGCTTGTATTCTGACTCTGTCAGTGGTTTTTTGTATTTTTGCATTTATTTTATTTTACTTTTTTTTCCCCTTCCTATTAAATTGTATTTCTGATTTGGAGTGTCTCACTGGTTTTTGCTTTCAAACCACTACACTCTGGAATTTTCCAACGGCCAGGATTTGTGAGATCTGACTGTACCAGCACCCACCTTTCCCAATCCATGGATTAGGTGTTCCCCTCTCCAGGAGGAGGAGGCACAGCCCGAGGCTCCCACAGGCACAGGATGATCAGTGAAATTCTGGAGGATTTGTGTGGGCAGAGCTGCCCTGGGCTCTGGGACAGCTTTGGCAATGACCCCGCTCCATGGGGAGGTTCCATCCTCAATCCCACACCCTGGGCCATCCCTGATTTCCCCCACAGGGAACGGGGTTTGCTGTGCTCCATGGGGAGGTTCCATCCTCAATCCCAAACCCAGGAGTGCCAGGACAGCCCAGGACAGAGCCCTGCACCAGGACAGGAGTACCAGGACACCCAGGAGTACTGGGCACTGCTGGGCACATCCCTGCCATAGGGGCTGTCCCCTTGCTCGGGGATTTGCTCTGCACCCACCAGGGCAAGGGGAGCCTCTCCCTGCTGGGCTCCTCAGTGTTTCTGTGCTGTCCAGGATTTCTGCCCAGTGAATGGGTTTGGGGTTTTGCCCTGTGTGCTGCTGAGCTGATCTTATCCCTGACAGCAGCCCCATAAACCTTTGTGAGGTTCTGTGGATATCATAAACATGGCTAAGGCTGTTCCTGGGAATCTTGGCACAGCCTTGGAGCACAGTGAGCTCGAGTTGTGCAAAACCCCAGACACAAACTGATGAAATCTACTTCAGCTGCAGTGCTGAGCACAGGAATGAGGCAACCCTGCGCTGGTGACTCCCGTCCCAGCTGCTTCCAGAAGTGTTTTCCCTTCCCTGTCCATAACATTCCAATGTCTCTGTGGAACGCAGCAGCTTTTCTTTGATTTTCATTATTATTAATGAGGATTTTTGCAGCAATTTCTTGAGCCCACTGTTACAAGTGATGTGCCAAAAGTGATGCCTGATTCCCTCACCTGAGGATATTTGCTCTGTTCAGGTGATTCCCCACTTGCAGAATTGTGATCCAACATCCAAAGGATGTGGAGCTGTTGGAGAGAGCCCAGAGGAATCCACAGAGCAGCTGCAGGGCTGGAGCCCCTCTGGAGCCAGGCTGGGAGAGCTGGGGGTGCTCCCCGGGAGAGGAGAAGCTCCAGGGAGAGCTCAGAGCCCCTGGCAGGGCCTCAAGGGGCTCCAGGAGAGCTGCAGAGGGCCTGGGGACAAGGGCTGCAGGGACAGGACACAGGGAATGGCTTCCCAGTGCCAGAGGGCAGCAATGGATGGGAGATTGGGCAGGAATTGTTCCCTGGCAGGGTGGGCAGGGGCCGGGCTGGAATTGCCAGAGCAGCTGTGGCTGCCCCTGGATCCCTGGCAGTGCCCAAGGCCAGGCTGGACATTGGGGCTTGGAGCAGCCTGGGACAGTGGGAGGTGTCCCTGCCAGGGTGGCACTGAGTGGGATTTAGGATCCCTCCCAACCCAAACCATTCCATGAGTTTGTTCTACTGGGAAAGGATCCTCTTTTTCTTCCATCCCCCAGCAGCAGTTTCACTGATGCTGCACTATCCCTGCATCCACTTCCTGACAATAAACAGGGAATTTCTCACTGTTCTGTTCCCATTCAGTCTCCAGAGGTTCCTGGAGCACTTGCAGAGCCACCACAAATTTATGGGGCAGCCTCACATCGTAAAACCCGTCCGGAATCTTCATCTTTGAACAGCTTTCAGACCACAAGAATTTGAAATCTCGCTGTGCTGGAGGCTCAGGCAGCTATCAGGGCTCTTTTTTTTTCCTTTTTAAAAGCTTGCTTGGAGTTCGAGGCATTTTTTTGGCCAATTTAAATAGGGAGCTCAAGATAAAATTCCAGCCAAAATATTCTCTGTCTCTCCCTTCCCCAGAGTAGGTTGGTTATTCCAAGGGAGAACTCTTCCATGTTAAAGAGGGGCTGGGGAGGGAAGCAATTTTTTCCCTGTCCCAGACTAAACACTGGAATTCAGTGAGATTATTCCTACAGAAATTCTTGTTAAAAGTTGATGTGGAGTGAGAAGGGAATGTCCCAGAGGGTGAAGCACAACAAGGATTTCACCATTCTGAGGGAAGAGCGTGTTGGAATTGTTCCTTTGGGGGGAACATCTTTGCTTTGGAGGGTTTGGCAGGGATATTTGTATCAAATTCTTAGCAGGAATTTGATCACTTTGGGACAAATACATTATAGCCATGGATTGAGGGCTTGTGAGGTCTTTTCCCTGCCTGATTTTTATTCAGATAAAAGGAATTGAGGAAACACTGGAAGATGGAAGAAGTTAGAGAAAAGTTTTAGATATGGAAGAGGACAAACTCTGCTCCTGCCCCAGCCCTTCCTGCTTCATCCCTGAACTTGGAAGGTTCAGTGACGCCAAGAAATTGATGGACACAGGATTGTGACCCAGCCTTGGAGCTGGGAAGGTGCCCAGGGGTGGTTCCTGCCCCCTTTGAATCCATCCTGGTCCACAGTGGAGCTGCTGAATGTCCTGGGAGACTCAGGGCTGCTGGTGAAGGCACAGCAGGGTAGCAATGTGTCTGTCTAACAGGCCATTCTGATGCACCAGACAAACTGGTTGTCAGTAATATTATCAAACCACCTGTAGTTTTGTTGTTAGAGCTCTCAGGAATTCATCAAGGTTACTGAGAAAACAACAGGATCAAAAATAAGAAGAGAGCCTGAGAAACTCTCTGCAGAAAATGTTAAACCCTGGATAGGGGAAGCACAAGGTGAGGATGGACACTTGACCAATTGGATGTCCTGAAGGACGTGCCTGCCTCAGGAAGCAGCTTGGCCAACCCAGAGATGTGTGCCCATGTGGACAGCAGACCTAGAATCAATATCTGCCATGAAATGTAAACAATAAACAGCTTCTGTTGGAATCATATTGGTTCTGTTATTCAGTGCCCCCTTTCCCCCTGCACAGCAGGGTAGTGATACAGGTCAGCAGGTGGTCAGAGTGAAATGAACCACGTGTAAATCTATCAGTCTCTGAGAGTTCAGCCTTTGCAGATGAGTGGCTAAAATTAATTTCAGCCAGGTTGCTCTTCAGAGGTGTTCTGTAAAGCAAAATGTTTAATAAAGAAAAATAACAAATGTTACAGAAAACAAAGGAAAAGCCACTCACAGGTGTCCGAGGAAACCTCAGACACCCTGCTAAAACACTCCAAAAAGCCCCTTCTTTCTTTTGTGCTCCTTTCTAAATACTGAATGTTTTAGGAGGGACAACCTGGCCTGCTGCCAATAAGATCACCAAGAGGCTTTGAGTTACACTCTCGGAGCCCAATCCATGTTCTTGTGCTGGGGCTGGGCCAATTATGTAAAAGGAGAACACAGAAATTTCTAGCTAAACTTCCTAAAATGTCTAAAGGTAAACTGAAACTGTTTTCCCTCTTTGGAAACACCTGCTGGGGGTGTGGGGGATGCTTTACTACAGGGTAGCTCCTGCTGTTGTGGAATTTTGGGAGCTCAGGGAAGTGTTTTCTGCCAGCCCTCGTTGGAGTCACCCTGGTTCACACCTGGATGTCCTGGGAGCCTCGGGATTGTCAGGATTTGGGGTGGCAAGGAAGGGCTGGTGGTGCCAAGGCAAAGCTTTTGCTGCTTCCCCATCCCTGTGATGCCTTAAGCTTTAGCTTTCATGTATTTCAGATTCTGTGCTGCCCAGGGATGTAGTTCTGAGCCTCACATTAAGTGGTAGTGAGCTCTCTTCAAAGAGCAGGGAGACAAAACAAATCCTTTTTCTGCTGAGAACCAAGGACACCTTTCAGGCCCAAAGCACAAACAAGGGTGGGCTGGAGGGAGGGACAAGAAGGATGGGACCTCACAGCCTGGGGCTGGAATTGGACAATTAAACCCCAATATGCAAATGGACCAAAACTTATAAAAATGTGAGACCTCGTGACCGTTTGTCCATTTTGTGACAATTTTGGGTCCATTTTGGGTCCACCTTGGGTGTAGCCCTGCCCAGGCTCTTGTCCTGCCCAAGGTGGATCCTGGAGGCCTTTCAATAACTATCTCCTTTATTCTCCAGCTCTGTCCAGTTGCTGTTCCAGCTCAGCCTTCCCAAGGCATCACCTGGGGGAGCTCAGTGCTCACCCTGCCTCTCCCCAGGTGTGAGCTGAGAGCTCAGGAGGAGAATGTGCATGGGCATCCCACAACCCTTTTTCCAAGAAAACAAATCTTTCTCTGTTCCCTGCCCCCTCCATGGCTCCCAGAGCCAATTCCCCTGGCCTGGGATATGTTGGGAAGCTCTTCCAAGGGTTCTGTGCTAGGACACGTCCTGTGGAGCAGAACTTTGGGTTCATGATGTCACTGCTGGAAAAAAATGGATAGAAAGTTGTTTTCCCTGAGTTTCCTGCTCTGGGGCTGTTGGTGCAGGAATTATTTGGGATAATTCCTGTTGCTGTGGAATTTTAGGAGCTGAAGGAGGTGTTTTCTGCCAGCCTAATCCATGTAATAAACAGAATTTCTCCCTGGGAAATGCTCTGATAAAGAGGCAGGAGGAGGTGCAGCACAGACAGCTTTAAATGATGCTTGTTTTGCCAAACAAATCCCTTCTCTTCCTCAAAAGAAGGGAAAAAAGGGAAATTTTATATTTAGATTGTGGTGCAGATGCTTTCCATGAGGGTCCAAGAGGAAGAAAACATAAACTTGACTCTGATTCAGATTTTGAGTCTTGTGAAAAGAAAAAGAAAATAAGAAACGAGGGAGGTTTTTGAACAGTATAAACAAAACTGAAACCATTCTGCTTCCTTTTGTGTTAACGACTCTTTGACAGCTGATGGAGTGTTAAATACTTCTCATAATCTGTCTTGGTCTATTAATTGTTCTCTTTTAATTTTAGATTTTAAAGTTTAAATCTCACAGAACTCTGCCCAGGTAATTAACTCTGGATATTCCCTCAAATGCAAACATCACAAGAGAAAACGAGGAGTTATTTGTGATGAAACACTTAAAGTTAATCAAGCCTTGGACTTTTACCCTTTTTGACTCATGTCTGTGCTAAGATGTGACTTTAATTATTCATTAACACTTTTTAATTGCATTTATTGCCTCCTGCTCTTTAAAACTGCTGAGAAAAAGGAACTGTCATGGAATGGTCGAATCCTGGATCCTGGGAATTCCCTGTGCTGTTCATCCTGGTAATCCCATCTCCAAGGGGATTTTGGGTGTGAGGAAGGGATTTCTCTGCCTGTTTGGGGTTGGGATTTCTCTGCCTGTTTGGGGCTGGGATTCTCACATGTAGGAAATCAGCTGGACCCTCCTTGGGGTGCTGGATTCTGCTGGGGTGTTTGCTCTCCTTCCCTGCCATCCTTTTTGGCTCGTTTGGCCAAATTTCCCCCAGTTTTGGTGCAATTCTCTGCTTGAGTTCCCTTCCCCACCAGCCCAAGACCTTTTTTTGCTGAAAGGAGAGGAGCAAACTTTGAATATCTGTGTCCAAAGTTAAATACGATCCCCAAGCAGCTGCTGAAGCTTCTCAGGCCTGAGGAAGGTCCTGGAGGAAAGAGGCTGCACCCTGCCCATGGATACAGCAGGATGAATTTAGGGACATGGCAGATGGCTTTGAGGCAGAAGAGCAGTTGGAACTGGTGACCTCAGAGGTCTTTTCCAACCTGGATGGTTCCATGATTTCAGTATCCCAGGATTCCAGTATTCCATGGTTCCAGTATTCCATGATTCCAGGATACCAGGATTCCAGGATACCAGGATGCCATGATTCCATGACTTCAGGATCCCAGTATTTCAGGACTCCAGGACTCCATGATTCCAGGATTCCATGATTCCAGGATTCCAGGATTCCAGGATTCCAGGACTCCATGATTCCAGGATTCCAGGATTCCGTGATTCTGTGATTCCAGTATTCCACAATTCCAGTATTCCGGGATTCCAAGAGCTGGGCTGTGCAGTCAGTGTCACTGACTGAGGGACAAGTGTGCCATTGGCATCTCCACCCTGCTGGGGTGGTCCCTGTGGGTGTGGGGTCACCCCAGCAGTGGGGACATCCCAGCTGCTGGGCCCTGTCTGTCCCCAGGGGTGAGGGCTGGGCTGCTCAGCTGGGACAGACCCTGGGTGGGGCTGGGCTCATGCAGGGCTGGATGCTGGGGGACATGGGCCAGTGAATAACAGAACCAATATGATTCCAACAGAAGCTGTTTATTGTTTACATTTCATGGCAGATGTTGATTCTAGGTCTGCTGTCCACATGGGCATCTCTGGGTTGGCCAAGCTGCTTCCTGAGGCAGGCACATCCTTCAGGACATCCAACTGGCCAATGTCCATCCTCACCTTGTGCTTCCCCTGTCCAGGGTTTACATTTTTTGCAGAGAGTTTCTCAGGCTCTCTTCTTATTTTTTGATCCTGTTGTTTTCTCAGCAGCCTTGATGAATTCCTGAGAGCTCTAACAACAAAACTGCAGGTGGTTTGGTAAGGTTACTGACAACCAGTTTGTCTGGTGCATCAGACTGGCCTGTTATACAGACACATTGCTACAGCTGGGCATTTCCCCTGTGCTGCAGCTTTGGCCACTTTCATTCTCTTGGGTGAGAGATGATCCTTGGAAGCGCTGAAATCCAGGCTGGATGGGGCTTGGAGCAGCCTGGGACAGTGGGAGGTGTCCCTGCCATGGCAGGGGTGGCACTGGATGGGATTTGAGGTCCCTTTCCACCCAAATCATTCTGTGATTCTGTAATTGAGATTGGCGAGGTCACAGAGTCACAGAATATCCTGGGCTGGAAGGGACCCACAGGGATCCTGGATTCCAGCTCCTGCACCCCAACAATCCCCCCTGGGCATCCCTGGAGCTCTGTCCAAAGGCTCCTGGAGCTCTGGCAGCCTCGGGGCCGTGCCCATTCCCTGGGGAGCCTGGGCAGTGCCTGAACCCTCTGGGGGAAGAACCTTTCCCTGCTCTGCAGCCTGAGCCTGCCCTGGCCCAGCTCCAGCCGTGCCCTGGGTGCTGTCCCTGCTCAGTCCCTGCCCCTGCTCTTCCCCTCACAAAAAGCTGTAACTGAGGAGTCTCCTCTTAGCCTCCTCTGCTCCAGATGAACATTCCAAGCTCCCTCCTCACTCTCCTCCTTAAGACCCTTCCCCACCCTCATGGAGCATCCCTTTGGATGCTGCCCCATCCCAAACCCCTGTCAAGAGCAGAAATGATAACGGCCTTTCCTGGCCTCTCACATAACCCAAAATAGCTGCTAAAAAGAATTTTCCTTCTCCCCACTGAGCTCTGTTCTGTGATTCCCTTTTTTTTTTTGTGCTCTGTAACCAGATCAGAGCCACTTTCCAATGCCACTGTTCCTGATCTTTGCTTTGTACTTGAGTCTGGTTAAACAGAAGCCCAGCTTGTCTCTTGTAGAGTCAAACCAGCTGACATCTGTGGATTCCTCCTGGTTTTCCCCTCTATCCATCCTCCTCCCCAGAACTGCAGAGCCTGCCTGGAGCCTGGTTTGACCCGGGGTGCTGGGAAGCTTCTATGATAAATGACTGGATTTTATCTTTGCAAAATTGTTCTCCTCCTTTAACACACAGAGGTATTTTTCCCCAGGCACTGCTGAGGGATAAATTCCAAGGAATAAACATTGCCCAAGTTCTGGGCTTCTGTTTTTCCTGTTGGGATAGAAACCAAAATCAGGACTTTCACAAAACAATCTGTTCACTTTAAAGACCACTTGGTCCTTTTCTCAGAAGGGTCACTGATTTGTATAATTTAACTTGCAGTTCCCTGGGTAGGCCTGGTGTCCCTGGGGTGGCCCTGAAAATTCATGGAATTGGTTCTTTCAGATTCCTTGAGGGAAATCCTTGATTTCTGCTTGTCTGGTTTGCCTCAAAATGGATTTAGAGGAAAACACCTGAACTGGCTGATTCCTTATTTTCCAATATTCCTGTGGGATGGATGATCCTGGATGCTGAAGTATCCAGGGCAGCAGGAACTCTGAGCTGTTCCTCTCTGAAGAATTCCAGTCCTTACCAGGAAATGGAAGCAACAGCAAAGGAAAAGTGGAATATTTTCCTGACCAGGCCACTTTTCTCTGGTGAGATTTCAACCCCTGCCTGCTGTGATGACTTTAAATCTCTGGATCTGTTGTGTCTGGATACCCTGGAGCTGAAATGTTCCTTAGCTCCATTCCTAGGAGGGAATTTTGGATTTGCTGTGAATTTATTGACTCTGCTCTCTGGCTAGGAAGGCACTGCTGCTGAGGTACCCCCAAATTCCCCATTCCAGAGAAGGATCTGGATTTATCCAGCACCCCCTGGAAATGCTGAGGGAAAGCACAGCAGCAGCTCCAGAGCTCATTAGAACCCATTTTTGGGAGATCAGCTGAAAAATGGAAATCCCAGGGCCTGCTCCCACTCTTTGTGGAGCTCACTCTGTGTTTTTCTCATCCCTAATAAAACACAAAATTCCTAATCTTAGCCCAGCTCAGGTGTTTTCCTCTAAATCCATTTTGAGGCAAACCAGACAAGCAGAAATCAATGATTTCCCTCAAGGAATTTGAAAGAACCAATTCCGTGGATTTTCAGGGCCACCCCAGGGCACCAGGCCTACCCAGGGAACTGCAAGTTAAATTATGGCTGCTCCTGCATTAATCCGGGTTGGGGAAGGGCTGTTCCCAATAAAATTCTTCCCTGTGGCTCAGGCATGAGCAGAACTTGCTGGGAGCCCCAGGCTGGCAGGGTGAAATCAGGATTTTTGCTGCAGGCAGGAGGAATTTTTTTGCAGCTGGTTGTGACATTCTCGGGCCAAGCCCGAGCAGCTCCAGCCTGAAAAGGAGAGAGTGGAGAGGGGGAAATGCAAATTCCAGCAGCTGGCTCAGCTCCGCCTCTCCTCTGCCAGGTTGGGGCAATTATATCTGATTATAAACAGCTTTTTTTTTCCTGAGCAGGAGCAGCGCTGGGCTCCAGGGAAAAGAGGGAATGTGCGCAGAGTGAAAAGAGGGATTAAAAATGCCGCTTTGGGGTGAGCTCGCCCTGGTTCTGGAAGAAAAGAGCCGCCGAGTGTTGCGGGAGTGGGCAGGAGGTGACAGCACAGCAGATGCCCGGGGTGTCACAGGGAGCTGCGCTCAGTTCTCACCATCCCGCTCCTCCCGCAGTTAAACATATCCCTTACCTCAGATGCCCTTTGCAGGAGGCTGCATCATTTGCATTTTGATGCTCTGGCATTTTCGAAACCACCGAGACATCAGAATTTTTATCGCCTTCAACAACTGCGTTGCCAAGGGCGACGCTCGGGAATCTGTTCCCGAGCATCGAGCGCGGCTTGCAGCAGAGGGCGGTGTTTGAGTGGGAAAAAAAAAAAAGCATATTTATAGAAAAATTATTGAAAAATCTTGCTTGAACCTTGGGCAAAATTCGGGCTCTGAGTCTCTGGTGGCCATGGGAACGGCACCGATCCACTCCGATCTGTTTGCGAATTCCTTTGTGTGCTGCTCCTGCGTTTTACTGGATAATCCCTGTCCCGAAGGATTTGGGGTTTAAGAACCTTCCTCCTCACGCATTGCTGCCGTCCTGCTCCATCCCAGCCTTGCCTGACCCCGCTTCCTGGGATGCTGCTCTGCCCTGAGAGGAAAACTCCAGGGGGAAACAGCGTTCAGTGTTTGCTGTGGTTGTTTCCATGAGAAAAGTGAAACTCTGAGAGCCCTGATTTCATTTCCTGGGATGAACCCTCCCAGTGTGCCCTGTCAGCACAGACGGAAAAGTGATTTGATTTTTGGTGTCCTTTTGAACTTCTACAAGTGAAAATGAGACAATTGTGCTGTGCTGGGACAATCCCTGAGTCCTGCTCTGGCTCTTGCCAACCTTTGGGGAAAGCTGGACATTTTTATGTCATTTATTTTCTTTCCATCATCTCTGTAAGGATGGGGCTGGTTCTTCCTGATGTTTAGGGAATTTTTCTGTGGGGGAAAGTGGGGTGGTGGCCATGAGGGTTGGTGGAGGCTCTGCTGGATATTTCCCTACAGTCTCTCCCTTCTCCCTGGGAAAGGAGACAGAAGCCAGACTTAAAATTGATGTTTCTGCATTGAACAGGAAACTCTCTGACAAATCAGACAAGAAAATAACATGTTGCAAGAAATAGTGCAGCCACTGGTGGGCTGCTGCTGTCCCTATTTAACTTCTTAGCACTTTTCTCTTGGTGTTTTTTTTTTTTTTCTTTTTGGCTGGGCTTTGTAGAGAAGAAAAAAAATATCTTGCCTTTTCCAGAGGAAAAGCAGCAGAGGAGAACAGCCCAGGGATCAGTGCAAAGCTCCCGTTGTCCCACAGACACTTCAGGCTGTGTTTTGGGGAGAATTAATTACATGAAACCTCTTAATAAGAGAAAAAGCTCAGCCTCCTCTACCTGATGTGTCGCTTCCAGGCTGCGCTTCAGCTTGGGACTGGTGCTGGTTGCTGTGGGAGAGCTCAGCAGGATTTTATAGCATCATTTCAGCCCCAACCCTGTCCCTGCCCCAAACCCAGGGATGGGCCCCTCAGAGAGCACCCAGAGGTTTTGCCTTGGGACTTCTCCAACCCTAACCCACTTCAGGCTGTGTTTTATGGACACTTAATTACATGAAACCTCTTAAGATGAGAAAAGGCTCAGCCTCCTCCACCTGATGTGTTGCTTCCAAGCTGTTTCAGTTTGGGACTGGTGCTGGCTGCTGTGGGAGAGCTCAGCAGGATTTTATAGCATCATTTCAGCCCCAACCCTGCCCCTGTCATTGCCCCTGTCCCAGCTCCTGTCCCAGCCCCAAACCCAGGGATGGGGCCCTCAGAGAGCACCCAGAGGTTCTGCCTTGGGATTTTTCCACAGCAGGAGGGAGCAACCTTCAGTGCAAACCGTCTCTTGTCCCACAGACACTTCAGGCTGTGTTTGATGGAGAATTAATTACACAAAATCTCTTCATAAGAGGAAAGGCTCATCCTGATGTGCTGCTACAGCCTCCTGCACCTGATATGCTGCTCTCAGGCTGTTCCAGCTGGGCACGGATGTGGGGGAGCTCATCTGGATTTTGTGGCATCATTTCAGCACCAACCTTGTCCCTGTCCTGTCCCTGCCCCTGTCCCATCCCTGTCCTTGTCCCCATCTCTGTCACTGTCCCTCCTGTCCCATCACTGTCCCATCCCCGTCCCCGTCCCTGTCCCTGCCCCTGTCTCATCCCTGTCCCTGTTCCTGTCCCTTCCAGCCCTGCCTCTGTCCCTCTGTCCCAGCCCTTGTCCCTGTCCCTGTCCTGTCCCTTCCAGCCCTTTCCCTTGTCCCATCCCTGTCCCTGTCCCTGTCCCATTTCTGTCCCTGTCAGCCCTGTCTCTGTCCCTGTCCCATCCCTGTCCCTGTCCCCATCCCTGTCCTATCCCTGTCCCTCCTGTCCCTGTCCCGTCCCTGTCCCCATCCCTGTCCTATCCCTGTCCCTCCTGTCCCTGTCCCATCCCTGTCCCATCTCTGCCCCTGTCCCTTCTGTCCCTGTCCTGTCCCTTCCAGCCCTCTCCCTGTCTCATCCCTATCCCTGTCCCAAACCCAGTCTAGTCCCTCAGAGCACCCTGAGGTGCTGCCCTGGCTCTCTGTGCAGCAAACTCAGGTTGTTGCTCTCCTGCCCCCCCCGTGAGCTCAGGATCTATTTTCTGCTGCACAAACACCTTAAATAACCCAAATAATCCCTGAGGGTCCTGTGGTGTTTGGGGTTTAAATAAACTCCCCTGGGAGAGAGGGCAGGAGCTGCTGGGGCGGTGAGAAGGTGCCAGGAAAACCAAACCCTCCTGAGAATAAAGAGGAGGAAAACATTGGGGAGAAAAGGGAATTAAAGCAGGAATTAAAGCCCTGAATGGTCCATAAATAACAGCAAATTCAGAGCAGAGGGTCAGATTTTCTTGCTGAATTTTATGCTCTTTTGAGGGGGGATGGGGCTGTATTTTAATAGGTGTTTGTCACTTTTTTATAACTATTTTTAAAATCATTGCTGCTATACAGGAGTTCTTTTATAGATATTGATATATTATATATATATTATATATTATATATTATATATTATATATTATATATTATATCTCATATCTCATATCTCATATCTCATATCTCATATCTGTCTCATACATTATATATTATATACTTAT
>JANPWX010000350.1:91156-101880 GCA_024734555.1 Trochalopteron elliotii
CCCTGGTGGGGAATCCTGTTCCCATTCCTGGTGGGGATCCTGTTCCCAGCCCTGGTGAGGATCCTGTTCCCAGCCCTGGTGAGGATCCTGTCCCCAAACTCATGACGATCCTGTTTCCAGCTCTGCCCAGCCCCTCTTTGCTGCTGTGCCAGGAGTGTGCCCATCTCTGCAGGAATTCCCATCCACACCCCAGAGCAGTTCTGGCACTGCCTGGCTCTCCCTTGCTCCAAAGGAAGTTTCTGTCCCAGGGTTTTGCTGCTTTCCCTGCAGTGGAACACTGAGGGCTGTACTGGAGCAGGATGGACAGAAGATAAACTCACACCCCTGCTTGGATTTAAAATGAACCCCCAAACTCTTTAAAGCTCAGGCTTTTCCAGAATTTTAAAACTGGATCCACCTTGGTGATGGTTCTTTGGGATCAGTGATAATTCCAGACCCATCTTTGATACAGGGCTGTGGTTATCCATCCTCTCTGCAGCAGGGAATTCACAGGACCTGCTGACTCTTTTCCTTCTCTCCCCACACCCTTCATCCCCTCCATCCTTCCATTGGACTTGGACTTGGACAGTCCACTTGGACTTTTTGAACAATTCTGGAATAACACAATGAGGCAACAGTGACATCTGAGATGTGCTTTGATGTTCACAGAGGAGAAAGTGGTTCCAAACATTTTCCTAGTTCTCCTTTTCAATCCTCACTGAGTCAAATCCAAGGTGAGGGATCAGAATTCCTAATGAGAAGTGGGAAGGGTGACCATGAGTTATCCATCTTCCCTACAGCAGGGAGTTCACAGGACCTGCAGACTCTTTTCCCTTCTCTCCCCACACCATTCATCCCCTCCATTCCTCCACTTGGACTTCTTGAACAATTCTGGAATTACACAGTGAGGCATCAGCAACATCTGGGATGTGCTTTGATGTTCACAGAGGAGAAAGTGGTTCCAAAGTCAGTGATTTTCCTGGTTCTCCTTTTCAATCATCCCTGTGCTGAATCCAAGGTGAGGAACCAGAATTCCTGGTGATGCAGGATGAGAAGTGGGAAGAGGGAGGGATCAGAATTCCTGGTGATGCAGGATGAAGTGAGAAGGGGCCCCGTGGTTATCCAGCCCAGTGCCTGCAGCAGGGAGCTCACAGGACCTGCAGACCCTTTTCCCTTCTCTCCCCACACCATTTTAGGAATTCTGATCCCTCCACTTGCACTTTGGAACAAGACAATTCTGGAATAACACAATGAGGCATCAGTACCAAAACCAGTGATTTTCCTGGTCCCTCTTTTCAATCATCACTGGGTTGAATCCAAGAGGAGGGATCAGAATTCCTTAAATTCCCCACGAGAAGTGGGAAGAGGGCTGGAGAGGCCCAGGTACCTCCTGTCACACTTAACCCCCCTGGAGAAAGGAAAGCAACTCTGTCCCTACTCCACCTAAATGATTTTACACTCACCTCCAGCCTTCATTTCATTCTCCTGCCCATTCACTATTTTAATTATGACTTTTCCCCCCTCTCTGGGCAGGCAAACCTCTCGGATTTTTGCCTTTCAGTCGCGTTATTTCGGGAACTCATTAAACGCCCTGGTCACGTGCTCGTCATTAGAAAATGCAAACAACTCGGTGGCTGTGCCACGGGAGAGGCTTCCTGCTGAATTACCGGAGTTAAGCTGTGGCTTAACAGCTTGAGACTCCTGGAACATTAGGCAGGGTTTTTTTAGACCTCTAATGCACGGCAGATTACGCCGCTTCCTGCTCGGAGTGGTCTGAGGTTCTGTCTGTGGTTGGGTTAATGGGGATGCTGCAGGGGGATAAGGCAGGAATTACACAGCAGAGCCTGGCTGAGGATGAGGGTTTGAATAAAGGGAGGGGGAACCAAGCCATGGGCAAGGCCCATCCTGGAGCTGGGAGCGAGGCAGGATCATGCTGGGATCCACAAAACTATTGGTGTCAGACCTCAAGACAGCATTCCTTGGGAAGGAGATGCTTCCTCTCCTCCTCCTCCTCCTCTCCTGCCAGCTGAGATCACCCAAACCCCGGTGAGAGCCACTGGGAGAGCCCCAGAACCTGCCCTGAGCAGCAGCAGAATGGTGGGGAGACAACAGAGATGAGGGATCAATAAACATCCTGCAGATGGGGGATCTATAAATAAACACTCTGGAGATGGGGGATTAATAGACACCCTGGAGATGAGAGATTAATAAAAAAACACTCTGAAGATGAGGGATTAATAAACACCCTGGAGATGAGGGATTAATAAACACAATCCCTGGAGATGAAGAATTAATTAATACCCTGAAGATGAGGGATCGACAAACAAACTCCCTGGAGACAAGGGATCAGTTAACACCCTGGAGATGATGGATTAATAAACACTCTGGAAATGAGGGATTAATAAACAAAAGCCCTGGAGGATGAGGGATTAATAAACACCCTGGAGAAGAGGAATCAATAAACACCCTGGAAATGAGGGATTAATTAAAACAATCTCTGGAGAAGAGGGATTAAAAAACAAACACTCTGGAGATGAGGGATCAATAAACACCCTGAAGATGAGGGATCAATACATACCCTGGAGAAGTGGGATCAATAAACACCCTGGAAATGAGGGATTAATCAACACAATCCCTGGAGATGAGGGATAAACAAACACCCTGGAGGATGAGGGATCAACAAACAAACACTCTGAAGATGAGGGATCAATAAACACCACGAAAATGAGGGATTAATAAACCAACACCCTGGAAATGAGGGATTAATATTAAACTCCCTTGAGATGAGGGATCAATAAACACCCTGGAGATGAGTGATTAATAAACAATATCCCTGGAGATCAGGAATCAATAAACAAAATCTCTGGAGATGAGGGATTAATAAACAAATTCCCTGAAGATGAGGGATCAATAAACACCATGGAGGTGAGGGATCAATAAACACCCTGGGAGCCACAGCCTCAGGTTCCTCAGAGTCTTAATGCTCTGTCCCTGAGTGTCACCAGGGGACAGATCTGAGGGGCTGAATATTGCAGTGTAGGGGCTGCAGCAAAGCTTTTCTGGCTCTCCCTGCTCTGCTGTGGGGTTTTATGTCA
Source organism: Trochalopteron elliotii (assembly GCA_024734555.1). NCBI lineage: Eukaryota > Metazoa > Chordata > Aves > Passeriformes > Leiothrichidae > Trochalopteron > Trochalopteron elliotii. Next base: position 94,231 of record JANPWX010000350.1, read on the forward strand.
GTTTTTAGTTCAGCAGACAAAGATGTTTCTGACCTGAAAAGGCTGTGGGCTCAAGGAAAATTCAACAGGAAAAGCTCTCCTAAACTCCCAGTCTTCTAATCTGAAACTTGAATTTGGTGTGATTTACCCATCCTTTGGTATCAGATGGTAACTTTGGAGCACAGAAGTGATAATCCAAATATTTGCAGGGGTTTGCTTTTCTTCAATCTGTTAATAAATGTTTGTTTGGGTGTGCTGATGAGCTTAGAGATCTGCATCTTAAAATCAGGGCAGATGACGGGATGGGAATCCCAGGCACATGTCTGGGATGCAGTTTGCTGTCACAGGGAGTGTCCATCCCTGGAAGGAACAGCAGAAGAAAGGAAAAGGGCTGAGAGTTGTACAAAAAAAGAGAGGTTGGGACCATGCGGGCTCTGGTTTTCTCAGTGATTTTTATTTCCCTTTGTTGGACTGGGCCTCCTTCAAACAAAATGAACCAGGCTGAGCTGTCCAGGGAAAATATCTCTGATACCTGGGGCTGCCAGCAGCACATCCTGCCTGAAAAAAAAGTGGAAAACCAACAGCTTTGGCTTTGTTTTTTTGTCCATCCCACCCCTCCTGTCCCTCCTTTTCACTGATCCCAATCAGCTCCTGTCCCTGGCTGTGCAGCAGGAGTTCCTTTTTATTTCCCTTTGTTGGACTGGGCCTCCTTCAAACAAAATGAACCAGGGAAACAAAATGATGTCCAGGGAAAATGTGGCTGCCCCTGTATCCCTGGCAGTGCCCAAGGCCAGGCTGGACACTGGGGCTTGGAGCAGCCTGGGACAGTGGGAGGTGTCCCTGCCATGGCAGGGGTGGCACTGGGGGGGATTTAAATCCCTTCCCACCCAATCCATTCCAGGATTCCATGATAAACATTCCCCTGTGCAGCATCTCAGCCCTTTCAGGGCAATGCTGGGACAGGCTCAGGACAGGCTGGGGGACAGGGAGCCGTGATGGGAATGGGACAGAGCCCTCCACCCCCACACAAACCCCAGAAACCAAGCTCTGTTTGTTTTGTCATTGAACCAGGTTTGGGGGGGGTCTTTTATCATTTTCAAGAAAGACTCAAATGACACATGGGACTTTTCCATCTGCTCAGGAGGCAGCAGCACCATGACCCCAAAATCCAGCCCTGAACAGCCCCCAGGAGCTGCTCAGCTCTGGACTTTACCACCCTGCTCCTGTGCAACCCCATTCCAGCTGCAGCAGGGACCAGATGGATCAGCACCCACCTGGTTTGGGCAGAGCCTCTCAGGGCCCTGAGAGCACTCCCAGCTCTGCTTTTCCCATCCCTTTTCCCCTGCTGTTGGAATTCTGGAAACTTAGATTTTTTGGTATATTGTAATATATGTGGGGCACGACAGAGACTTTAGGGTGGAGGTTAGTTGCTCTTTTTTTCACCACCTTCTTCCTTCTTCTTCATGGGTTTGGGTGGTTTTCTGTAATTGGGTGAAAAAGGTCCAAATTATGGGCCTTGGCTGGTCATTGTTGGGTCAGAAATAGAAATAATATAGGTGTCACCTCGTTATTGGGTGATTACAGCTTGAATAACCTTGGAAAGAGTTAGAACCTCTCCATTTTACCTCATTTCTTTGACTTGCTAGTTAAAGCTTACAGCTCATGAGTCTGTCAATAGATAAGAAATAATAAACACTGAGTCTGAACCTACATTTTCCATGTGTTAATCCTGACCTTGGCAGAGAAAGAAGCCAGAACCATCACCCCCTGCATCCTCCCGAGCCTCAGAACATGATCCCAAAGCCCTGTGGCCTTCCAGGATTTGAGCCGTGGGGTGTAGCCCTGGTTCCATGCCTGAGGTGTTTGGGTTTCCTGAAATTCTTTTCCCAGGGAATTTTCTGTAAGCAGGAGAAATGTTTTTGTAACTGTAACTTTGTTATTCATTCCTTTCCCTAGGAGGGACTCCTTGATGTCCCTCTGCTCTGACCAATGTGAGTGAAGAGGTTTGTCTTTGTGTCACCAATCAAACTGGTCTGTGTAGAATGGTATAAAAGGGAGACACGTCCCAAAAATAAAGGAGTCATTTTCAGCCTTCTGAAGTTGGAGTCTGTGTCGTTGTGGTGTAAAACAGAGTCAGTGGGGCTGGGTGAGGCCCCAGGAAAGCTGCAGAGAAACTGAACCCAAAGCCAGGCTTGGCCTTGGTGCCTTTGCTCCTGATTAAAGAAGTGCAGGAAGAGGAGCAGCAAAACGAACCCATCCCTCACCTTTTTGCTCCCAAGAGTGTTCCTGACACAGCAATTGAAAGGAAATGCAGCTCCCTGCTTCCTGCTGAGAGGGTTTGAGGGGTGAAAAGGCCAAAAGAGAAAGAGAAAAGGGCGAGCCCGTGGTGTTTCCGTGGCTCCCTGTCACTCCTCACTTTTAACCCCATTAAAAGTTGGAATTCCCACGGAAGGATCAGCCCAATCCTGCTGTGCTCTGCACCTTAGGGATGGATTCTGGGGAAAGGGGCAAGGCTGCCTGTTGGAAATATTCCAGAGGTTTAAACAAGCCCTAAACTCGTCCCTCCAGCCATGTCCTTCCCCCCAGAGCTGGGGTTGTCAGGGGAAAAGAGCCACAAGGAAGTTTCAAAATCTTCTTCATGTCGTGAATTTTTCACCTGATTATTTATTTTCATGGGAGAAAAAGAAGGAGGAATGAGGCAAGGAGGGATTATCTCTGACTCTGAAATATCACTGATACCTGGGGCTGCCAGCAGCACATCGTGCCTGAAAAAAAAGTGGAAAACCAACAGCTTTGGCTTTGTTTTTTTGTCCATCCCACCCCTCCTGTCCCTCCTTTTCACTGATCCCAACCAGCTCCTGTCCCTGGCCATGCAGCAGGAGTTCCTTTTTATTTCCCTTTGTTGGACTGGGCCTCCTTCAAACAAAATGAACCAGGGAAACAAAATGATGTCCAGGGAAAATGTGGCTGCCCCTGTATCCCTGGCAGTGCCCAAGGCCAGGCTGGACACTGGGGCTTGGAGCAGCCTGGGACAGTGGGAGGTGTCCCTGCCATGGCAGGGGTGGCACTGGGGGGGATTTAAGGTTCCTTCCCACCCAACCCATTCCAGGATTCCATGATAAACATTCCCCTGTGCAGCATCTCAGCCCTTTCAGGCTCAGGACAGGCTCAGGACAGGCACCAGTTCCTTGTTCCCAGCAATCCCAGCTCTGGTGTGGAGCCCAGCTCTTCATCCCCCAGCACCCACCAGCTCAGGGTTTGTGGAGTGTGTGTCAGGAATGGCTGTGGGGTTTAGATAAATCCCTGCTTTATTGAGGGAGCCAGCACCCAAAACCCACTCTCGTTCCCAAGTTATTTAATAATGGTTAGAAAATGAATTCTTTATTTAATGGACGCAAAACTTGGTGTTGGAATGAATTTATTAATTGCTCTTTCCAGAGATTAATCAGGTGCTTGTGGCTTTGCCCCAAGTTCTACTCCATGATTTGTTGTTTTTTTTCCAGAAAGAAACTCCTAAAAATTGCGTGGGGTCGGAGGAAAGCTTCAAGGACTCTGGGGAAGGAGAAGAATTGTTCAACACCTCCCATCCATCCCTTTGGTAGAGAAGAGCAGGACAGTGATAGTCTGGGAGAGAAAAATGAAGATCAAACCTGGCAGAGCTCAGCTCTTGGAACTCCCACCCATTTTGGGTCTTATCTCTGAATTTTCACAGGGGATGAACAAGATTTGGGCTTGGCTCAGTTAGGAGGGACGAGTTCCCCAAATCAGGAACCTGGAGGAGCTCCTGGGTGGTGACGAGGCTACAGAGCCACCATGGGTGGATTTTAAATTGTTCATCCATTTTCCCAAAGGAAACCTCATCGTTCAGATCTCCTGGGATTTGGTTTGGGCAGTAAGGTGGATTTATTTTGGGCAGGGGGTTGGAGACTGTGTGCCCTGGTTTCCCAGTCACAGGTGATGGTCACTCTGGGTGCCCAGTTAGGGCTGATGGTCACTCTGCCTTTCCCAGCAGCCATTTAGGGGTTTACATTCCACCTTGTGACACTTCCACAAACTGTCATAGCTCTTTTTGTCACCCGTGGCTGTGGGAATTGTGGCCCATGAAGGCCACCAAGGCCTGGGTGGCACAGCCTGGTGACACCTGGGCTCCCATGGGTGGCATTGTGGGGAGCCTGATGTGGTGAAGCCACCCCAACATCTCCACCGGTTCCCCCAGGTTCTCCTGGATGGTGCCTGGCCCCCTGCACACCTTGGATCATCAGTGGAGCCCAGGCTGGGATAGATCTTGGAATGTCTGGATTTGGAATTCCTCTTGGGATCTGGGACAGGAAGGGCAGCGTGAAGACCGCAGTGGGGTGGGTTTTTTGCTCAGTGGGTTTTTTTTTTTTGCTCAGTGGGGTATTTTTTGCTCAGTGGGGTTGTTTTCTGGCTCAGTGGGGTTTATTTTTGCTCAGTGGGGTTGTTTTTTGCCTCAGTGGGGTATTTTTTTTGCCCAGTGGGGTTGTTTTTGCTCAGCAGCCCGATGCTCTCATTTCTCCTTTCTGGTTTCAATGCCTACAGTGACACACAGTGGTGATGGGCTCTGCTGTGCCCACAGCACTGCCTGGGCCTGGGGGACACTGGAGATGGTGGCAGTGGTGACCACCAGGCTCCCCTGGCAGGAGGATCCACCTGGTGATGAGGTTTGGGCTCCAGGCTGCTCCTCACGTGGCCAGATAAGGAAGCTTTGGAGCTTTCACTCTTCCACCCAATCTGTTGCCCATTTCCCACGGAGTTTCCTGCCAATCAGCAGGGAGGGAACTGCAGGTTTCCTAAGCTGATTTGTGCCACAAATGCTGCACCCAAATCCTCTTTACTTTCTGTGACAATGCAATTTTTTTTTTGGTTTTTTATCCTTGTGTAAGCGGCCAGGAAATAAAAGTTGGCTTTTGGCTTTTGTGCTTCCCCTGTTCCTCACACTCCTGGAGAGCCCAGCAGGCTCCGTTGTTCCTTAGGAGAACATTTTCCATTGTCCCTGGATGTGTTCACCTTCCATTTGCAGGTGTGTGCAGAGGAGTTAGATGCCAGTTTTCCTCATGATTATTCCATTCCACCATTCCATTGCTTCGTTTCCAAAGGATTCTTGGACTTTTTTTTTTTTATTCCTCACCTGCTCGGAGAAGGAAAATGATCAGATGAGAAGTCTTGGGCTGTCTTCCCACTTGAGGCGGGGATGAAATCACAGAATCCCAGACCTGAGTTTCCCCAAGAAATCACAGAATCCCAGACTTCCCAGGTTTGGGTTGGGAGGGACCTTAAAGCCCATCCTGTTCCATCCCTTGGGCAGGGACACCTTCCACTGTCCCAGGTTACTCCAAGCCCCATCCAACCTGGCCTTGGACACTTCCAGGGGAGTTCCAGGCAAGCTCTTATTTCCAAATCCCAGCTATTAAAAAAATCAAGAAAACACTGATACCGATCTTGTTAGAAAGCTCTGGAATTAAGTGGCAAACTGCAAAAAAACGCCTCGAAAATGGGTGGAAAGGCCAGGAACGCCGCATTTCCCGGGGCTGATCCCTCCGAGCAGCCGCGGCGGCCGCGCTGTGCCCGGGCCGGCTGCGGGCGGGCGGCTCCCGGAGCGGAGCAGATGTGCCGGATCTCCCCCGGCCGGATCAAAGCGCTCCTCGCCGGCGGCCACCGCACCCGCGGCGGCTCAAGGTCAAGCTGCTGGCAGCTCCATCCCTCCGGAGCCGAGCCGGAGGGGCAGAGAACGCTCCGAGAGCGCCCCAATCCCTTCTCCCCGTGTCCCCCGGCGGTGCTGGCAGCCGCGGGACCCGGTGGTCCCGGGGGGGAACGGAGCGGCCGCGGGCGGACAGCGATGCTGGGCTGCTGCTGACATTTCCGCCCGCCAGTGCCCAGCCAATTGGCGGGGCTGGAGCAGCCACACATGAAATATGATGATTTTCAGCAGGAGGAGAAGGAGGAGGAGGAGGGGGAGAGGGCGGGAGAGCCGCCGGCTCGCATGCCGGGGGCTGCGCACAACCTGGCCGGGAGGCGAGAGCGGCCGGAGGAGCCGCAGCACACCCCGGGGATGGCCCTGAGCACTGACCAGGAGGATGCCACCGCCACCCAGGTGGGCCGGGCACGGTGGCACCACGGCCAGGGGACGCTGCCCTGGGGCCTGGGGACGAGCAGCTTTGGGGGGAAGTGTGCTGTCCCCCCCCAGACCCGATGGCTCGGCGCTGTCCCCGGCCAGCTGTGCCACGCACGGCGCTGCTTAGCGGAGGGCTGAGCTCTTTTTTTGGGGGGGGTTCGGTCGGGTTTGGTCAAAAACCCGGAATGCCAGCCTTGGAAGGACGCGGTGTTGCTGTGCCAGAGCTGCTCGGTTCAAACTTCGCAGCCTGGTCCTCGGTTTGATGGGAAGCACTTGACAGAGCTGCTCTGTGCCTGCCGTTAACCCTCTCCCAGCTCCGGCCGGGCTGGAAACTGTTAACCCCGAAAAATTCACTCGCAACAAATTTAACCCCACTAAGGAGCCACGGCAGAACTCCGGGAATGGCATCCAGCAGCTGCTCCTTTTTATAATGACTTTGCATTTATCCCAGAGCCGGCTGGCGAGTTCTCACTTTATTATTATTATTATTTCCCCGAAGGGGAGGGGGGTCCGATTAAAAATAATAATCATACAATAATATTCCCGAGGCAACCCTGGGAGGGCAAACCACACCTCCCCGTGCTCCGACTGTGCCACCGCTGCCGCTTTATTAATTTCCCTGCGCCGTGAGTGACAGTCCTCCAGAAGTGATAATTGGTGCGCTGTGTCTTTAAAAGGTTAAAACCCTTTTCAAAAAGGCCTCGACTCATAGTGGGAAAAGACAAGAGAGGCTTTGGCTGGCTTTGGATCCAGAAAACAGCTGCTGATTAGAGTCTGCGTCTTTGGGCTGAATTTATTACATATTTTTCAGCAGCAGGGATTCTAGGAGGAAGCTTCCGTTTGGGTTTCTTGATCGTGGTTTATTTTTATTCAGAGGAATAACAGAGGAAGGATTTGTTCCGGCTGGAGCATGCTCACAACCTGCAAGACCTCCCATTATTAAACTGCCTACTTTGGGCTTTAATATCCATGTGGTATTTTTTTGATTTTTATTAGCTTTATTATTATTTGGCAGCGTGCATCTCTCTCTATTTTTTTTTAATTTTTTTTTTAATAATTTATTCGGAGAGGAAGCTGATCTCGCAATGAGCTTTCTCCTTCCTTACTTGAAACAGGTGCTAATGAAAGAATGCAAATAGCACCGGCTGAGCCGAACATTTCATAAAGAAGGGAACAGCCACCGACCCCAAGCGCTCCGGGATCTGCCCGCTGGCCCCCGGCAAAGGTAGGCACCGGGGCTTTTGTCGCTATTTTTGGGGTTTTTTTCGCCGTTGTTCTCTGCGTGGATCTTTGGGATTTTTTTTCTCGCCCTTCCTTCCTTCCTTCTCTCCCTCCCTCCCCGGCTCGCTGCGGGTGCCCAGCCAGCCGGCCAGGTTCCATTTTTCCCCTCCCCGAAGGTGTCAGCTCGGCGTCCCCAGCGCGTTGTCCCCGCGTCCCCACCGGGGGTGGCCGCGGCCACCGCGCCGGGCGAAGCGCCCCGAGCCCGCGGCGAGCCCGGCGCTGTCACCGAGCCCAGATCGGAGCCGCGGCCCCGCCAC
>JANPWX010000350.1:106880-118360 GCA_024734555.1 Trochalopteron elliotii
TGACCCGTATTTACTCATTTTTACCCATATTCCTGACCCATTTTTACTCATGTTTTGAACCCATATTTAGCCATTTTTACCCATATTTTGGACCCATATTTACCCATTTTTACCCCTATCCCTGATCCATTTTTACTCATATTCCTGACCCATATTCACCCATTTTTACTCATATTCCTGACCCCTATTTACCCATTTTCACCACATTCCTGCCCTTCCTGTGGCAGGGCTGTTAGGATCCACAGGCCACCTCTCTCCCTTTAGTTCTTTTAAAAACCTCTGAAAATTTTTCATGCCAGGAATGGAAACGTTGCAGCTCCCTAAGTCAGGGATTTGCTTTCGGTGCTCTGTGTGTGTGGGGGGGGCCAGCGTGGCCTTTTTTGTTCCTTTTTAACCTTTCTGAGTCTTTACTTTTCCTCCTGTGTGGGAAACGGGGAGGAGGGAGGAAGGGGGAGCCTCCTGGCCCAGCTCTCAGTGGGAGTCCCTGGCAGATTGAAAATACAAATAATAAGTTCTGACTCTAAGCCCCAACTGCAGACAGCAGCCCTTGCTGGGGTTTTGGGGTTAGTTTTTTTTAATTTTATTTTATTTTTATTTTAGATCATTATTTGCTGGGCAGGCTCTGGAAAATGCCGTAGGGGAAACACATTTTTCTGTGCAGCCAAGTGGGGTTTGAGAAGCCCCAGGGCTGTGGGTGATCAGGAGGATTGGGGCTGTTTCAGGGGGAATGTCACACCTGGAATTGAATAATGGGATCATTTAACCAGGCTGGGACAGTTTGGGCTCTTGGGGGGCTCTAGGGTGGTGCTGGCATCCCCAGGGAGCCTCGGGAATTGCTGCTGGGATGGTCCCCAGGAACTGATCCCAGCCTGGAAGTGCTGGTGTGTCCTGCAAAGCCCTGTCCCAACTCCCTGCAGCTGGGAAAGGAGGATCCCACAGGAGGATCCCATGGGATTCCAGCCCTTCCAGTGGATTTCCCTGTCCTGGAGCAGCCCAAACTTCCAGTGCTGCAGAATGTTTCTCACCAGCTTCTCCTCTGCAACTTGGGAAGGAGCTGGAACAATAAAATCCAGGGGAGGAGATGCCCACAGATGGATCTCACTGGAAGATCACAAGGGATTCCAGCCCTTCCAGTGGATTTCCCACCCCTGGAGCAGCCAGTGCTGCACAATCTGTCTGTCCCTAGCCTGTCTGTGCCACCCTGGCTGCTCCTCTGGGGCCTTGGCAAGGTGCTGGGACCATAAAATCCAGGGGAGGAGATGCCTGTGGATGGATCCCAGAGGAGGATCCTATGGGATTCCAGCCCTTCCAGTGGATTTCCCATTCCTGGAGCAGCCCAAACTTTCAGTGCTGCGCGATCTGTCTGTCCCTGACTTCTCTGTGCCACTCTGGCTGCTCCTCTGGGGCCTTGGCAAGGAGCTGGGACAATAAAATCCAGGGGAGGAGATGTTTGTGGATGGCTGGATCATCTCCTGCCACAGGAGGATCCCATGGGATTCCAGCCCTTCCAGTGGATTTTGCACTCCTGGAGCAACCAGTGCTGCAGAATGTTTCTGTCCCTGGCTTCTCATCTGCCACTCTGCCACTTAGGAAGGAGCTGGGACAATGAAATCCAGGGCAGGAGATGCCCATGGATGGCTGGATCATCTCCTGCCTCCCTGGGGGAAAGGTCCAGGGCTGCTGCTGACTCAGGGATGGGATTTGGGGGCTGCAGGAGCCAGTAGTGAGCAAATCCTGATGTAAGCAGGGGATGCTGTGGGATCAGCGAGCCCAGAATTGATCAGCGAGTAAAGGAGGTATGAGAAAAGCTGGTGGTGATGTCAGGGATGAGCTCAGGAGCCTTGGAAAAGCACCTCGGAGCCAAACAACTTCTCTCCTGCTTTTTTAGCTGCCTCGAGAGCTGAAGCACATTTTATAATCCCAGTGGATGCTCCTGTATGGATTAGTTCCTGGTGGATGGATTGGAAAACAAAAGGTCCAGGACGTTTGAAATAACCAAAAATGGGATTTTAGATGGAATTTTGTGTGCAGAAGAGCAGGTTCTTCGAAAAGGCTCAGCTGCACCATCCCCATCCCAATCCCTGGAACCCCAATCCATCCCCCCGGGTTCCAAAGGCATTTCCAGCCCTCCCCAGCCAATTCCCCTCTGTGTTTTAATCCATGAAAATAAATTTATCCTCATCCCTCTTGGCCTTTGCCTGCCTCTGTGTTGCTTTTCAGAGTCCCTGCATTTGCAGGGATATTCATTTCACCCCAGTTTGGGTAGCTTGGGCTCATATTTTGAATTTTTTTTGTTTCCTGTACTTCTGGCATCAGGGGGAATTTCATGGGAGAGTGCAAATTGCCGAGAGAAACAACTTGTTTTGTTTTGAAGGGCTGTTCCAAAGCAGTTTGGTTGGATATTTCTTGAAAAAAAAAAAACCAAAACAAAACCTCCTTGCTGCAGGGGAATTTCGGGCAAGAAAGGAATTCTCCTGTGCAGCAGGAATGTCCCCAAAACCACACAGTGATATTTGATTGATTATAACTTGGATTAATTAATTGGAGAAGAATTCTGTGCTGGGAAAAACAAAAATCTGGTTTTTTGACGGATTTTTTTAATAAGTGAAGGAGAGGGAAGGGAAATATTTAGGGGTCAGACCGAATGGGCTCCAGGGGGCATGGAGAAGTCAGGAGAGGAAGAGTTGCAGATTTAAACAAATAAATCAGGTAGTGATAAAGATATTGCTGTTACAGCCAAATAAATTGGGATTTTGGGGGTGTTGAGCCTGTTTTGGTTGATGGTGAGAGCAAAAGGTGCTTCTCAGCTGGGGCAAAATTGACATTATTTCACTCCTAATTATCACTTCTGGATCCGTCAGTGGGGTTTAATTTGGCTTTGGGGAGTCGGGAGGACCTGGAAGCAAAAATCCTATTGAAAGTTTTGTTCCTAAATTGCAGAAGGGGAATTATTTCTGTTTCCCCCATCCCTGAAGGAAATCCAGGGACACAATTCCCCAGGGCAGGGGGTGGGGTGACACTTCCCGAGGTTTGTGTGGGGTTTGTGTGAGGTTTGTGTGGGGAGTTTGGGTGGGGGGTTTTTGTGGGGGGTTTTTGTGGGTTTTGTGTGAGACCAGGCCTGCAAATGCAGTTTTGTGGGGTTTTTGTGTGGGGTTTTTCTGGGTTTTGTGTGGGACCACCAGGCCTGCAAATGCTGATTTGTGTGTGGGGTTTTTGTGTGGGTTTTTTGTGTGGGGTTTGTCTGGGACCAGGCCTGAAAATGCCAGTTTTGTGGGGTTTGTGTGTGGGGTTTGTGTGTGGGTTTTTTGTATGGGGTTTGTGTGGGATCAGGCCTGAAAATGCCAGTTTTATGGGGTTTGTGTGTAGGGTTTGTGTGTAGGGTTTGTGTGGGGTTTTTGTGTGGGGTTTGTCTGGGACTAGGCCTGAAAATGCCAGTTTTGTGGGATTTGTGTGGGGTTTTTGTGTGGGGTTTATGTGTGGGGTTTTTGTGTGGCACCAGAGCAGCAAATGCCATTTGTATGGGGTTTATGTGGGACTAGAACAGGAAATGCCACTTCTGTGGGGTTTGTGTGGAGCCAGGGCTGCAAATGCTACTTGTGTGGGGTTTGTGTGGCCCCAGAGCTGAAAATGCCAGTTCTGTGGGGCCCCAGAGCTGAAAATGCCACTTGTGTGGGATTTGTGTGGATCTGGAGCAAGAAATGCCATTTGTGTGGGGTTTGTGTGGGGTTTGTGTGGATCTAGAGCAGCAAATGCCATTTGTGTGGGGTTTGTGTGGGATCAGGGCTGAAAATGCCACTTGTGTGGGTTCCAGTGCTCATGGGGAGCCACAAGAACAGCTCCTTTCCCTTCTGATGTAATTCCATGCTCCAATTCCATCATCCCAAGGATGGAGGACATAAATAACAGGCCTTTAGGATAATGGGAATATCCACAGGACTCAAAGGAGTCCTGAAAACTCACCTGGGAAGCCACCAGGGAGTGACTGAATTCCCAGGATATCGAATCCAGCTGGAGTTCAGCCTGTCCATGGATGCAGGAATGCAGCAGGTTGGGATAAATCTGCACAAAAGCTCCGGAAATCTGGAGACCTGCACCTGGCAGGGCTGATTCTCCTTTTCTCACTGGAATTTTGGGATGCAGCAGGAGCCTGGGCCCTCCTGGGCCCATCAGCTCACAATTCCCAGCGCTGTGTCCTGGTGGGATGTTATCCCTTGGGGGCTTTCCCAAATCTTAGGATAATATCTAGATCAGGAGGAATACTACGAAGTTGCAATCATCCCATATCCATCATTATCCCAAGCTTTATTTTGGGATCTGAGTGCATTGTAAGCCCTGAACCCATCCCTGAGCAGCCTGTTCTGAACAAAACTGAAAATTCCAAGGGTGATTTCCCAGCTCCCTGCCCATAACAGATTGTTGTTGTTATTTCTGTCCCTGTTTATCCATTTTTTTTCCCCAAATCCATTTGGATTTTGCTGCTGGAGAAGCTGCTCAGGGCCTCGTGCTGTCTGCAGGAGCCCAGTCCCGGGTCGAAACCGCATTTTAGCACAAAAATAGCATAAAAATCTTCATTATGGACCATCTTTCCTGGCTGAAAATACCCTAAAATGAACTCGGTGGTCGGGAGCAAAGGTGGAGGAGGGGGCAGAGGATGCGAATATCCCAGAAAGTTGCAAAGTGAAGCATTCCAGAGTGGGAATAAGAGCTGGAGGTTGAATGTGCAATCACAACCTCCCTTTGTCTGCGGGCTGTTGATCGCCGAAGCTGCAATCTCGTGGCAATAAATAGATATTTAAGATAAGCTCCGGCGTGTAATTAAAGACTTCTGCCACACGGCCAGATGCGCTGCCTTTATCTTTGTGTAAATGAGAGCGGAGCGGGGCTCTGCCTGCGCTGAGCGCCCAAAAAAAAGGGGGGAAAAAAGGTTCTTTGTCCCAGTTTGCATCCATTTGCTGCAGGGTGGGAGGGAGGGAGGGATTGGGACCATCCCCTCCCCAGGGAAGCTGGAAATTGTGGTGCTGTAAGGGCTAAAGGGAAATAAATGTGTTGGTAAAAGGTGAACCCTCAGCCAGGAGTGTTTCCCTGATATCCCAGTGTTTTGGGATGGGAATTCGGGAGGGAAGGATGGATATTGAGGGAGGGAGGGTTGGGACAAGTCTCTTCCCCAGGGAAGCTGGAAATTGTGGTGCTCTAAGGGCTCAAAGGAATTAAATGTGTTGATAAAAGGTGAACCCTCAGCCAGAATCCCTCATTTTCCCTGATTTTGCAGTGTTTTGGGATGGAAATTGAGGGAGGGAGGGATGGCACTGTCCTCTCCCCAGGGAAAGTGGAAATTGCAGTGCTCCAGGGGCTAAAGGGAGTTAAATGTGTTGGTAAAAGGTGTTGCCTTCATCCAGGAGCGTTTCCCTGATTTCTTGGTGTTTTGGGATGGGAATTCAGGGAGGGATAGATATTGAGGGAGGGAGGGTTGGGACAATTCCCTTCGCCAGGGAAACTGGAAATTGTGGTGCTCTAGGAGCTAAAGGGAATTAAATGTGTTGGTAAAAGGTGAACTCTCAGCCAGGATCTCTCAGTTTCTCTGATTTTCCAGTGTTTTAGGATGGGAATGAGAAGGGAGGGATGGAAACTCAAGGAAAAAGGGATGGAAGTTCAAGGAGGGAGGGATGGAACCATCCCCTCCCCAGGGAAGATGGAAATTTCAGTGTTCTGAGGAGCTAAAAGGAATTAAATGTGGTGTTGATAAAAGGTGAATCCACAGCCAGGAGCATTTCCCTTATTTCCCAGTGTTTTGGGGTGGAAATTCAGGGAGGGAGGGTGGGATGGGACTGTCCCTCCCCAGGAAAGCTGGAAATTGTGGTGCTTTAAGGGCTAAAGGGAATTAAATGTGTTGGTAAAAGGTGAACCCTCAGCCAGGAGCATTTCCCTGATTTCCTGGTGTTTTGAGATGGGAATTCAGGCTCCTCTCTGCCCCTGCTTTGGGACTCCGGGCCCAGCTTTGTCCTCATCCCACAGGAGGGCTGGGATCAAATCTTTGTGCTGAGCCCAAGCTCTGCAGCAGGTTTTGCCCCAGCAGCTCCCTAGGAGGGAATTTTGGGATCACAGACGTTGGAAAAGCCCCCCAGGACCACCAATGCCCACCTTGTCACCAGCCCAGAGCCACATCCAGGAGTTCCTTGGACATCCCCAGGGATGGGGACCCCAAATCTCCCTTCCAGTGTCACATTCCAGAGTCAGATCCCCCTTTCTGTGTCCTGCTGGAGCAGGACCCAGAGCACAGAAATCCTGGAAAAACATGCCCTGGGGGGTCTTGGGGCATGTTTGGAACTGCCAGGAAAGGCTGAAAAACATCCAAATTCTCTTGGATCTCTGAACTCTGCAGCTCAGCAGGGTGGGAAGGTGGAAGCAGCAGGGGGTTTGTGCATGGTCCTGGCAAAAAATCCACCTGAGCAGGGAGAATTCCATCCTGGAAGAGCCTTCCCAGCCCTTTTCTGTTCCAGGGCCCCCTGGAACAGGGAGGCTTTGTTCCAAGCAGTTCCTGTGTCATTAGTGGGGTCTGGTTTGAGCTTTTCCAGCACCACCCTGGATTTCAGACCCCCACGTTGGGCTGGAATCCTTCAAAAATGGACGAGAAGTGATGCTGAGTTTTGGGGATAAAAAACTGGGAAGGAGGAGAGGAAAGCAGAATTTCTTTTGGGGATTTTTAGCTCAGGGGAATTCCTGCTGGACTCTGGGACGGGATTTATTTGAATTTTATTGAGTTTATGTACTGGAATTTTGCCTTCCTTTTCTTAACAAGGTGGAATTGTTGGATTAAATTTTTGAGCCATTTTTAAATGGGGTTCCTTTATTTTTTCAATGAACTCTTGGTGTTTTACCTCTGTCCTGCTGCTCCTCTCCCACTTAGGCCAGCCCAAATCCTCTTTAAACTCAGTATTTGTACCTTGATCCTGACTAACTCTGATTTTTAGTCAAATATTTGACTCCTGGATGTTTTTCCCCTGTTCCAAACCCCACAAAATGGCAGAGCCAAGCTCCCTCCCAACAACCCCACTCTGCTTTTTGGGAAATGGGTTTTTCCCAGGCTAAACCCTTTTAAACCCCTTAAAGCTGCATAAGCAGCTTAAACCCAGCTAAAGCCTGAGATCATTTTAAACAGCTTGTGCCAATATAAAGACTTAGATTAACTTAAATACCTTAAACAGATCTGCAGCTTTAGGGGAGAATTTGGCCAGATTTGGTTGATTATTTGATTTGGGTGATTTTGGTGTCACCACTGGGTGACTCTGCCCAACCACTCCTGGCTGGGAGACAGAAAATTGGGGAATTTGGGGATTTTTTTTACACTTTGGATGTTTGTTTGACTGTAAACATGGCAGGAAAATCTGAATTTGTGACCTTAACCCTGCCCTGGTGCTCAGCTCGGGATCATCTGTAATTCCTGGACACTTTGGGTTATTTGGGATAAATCCACAGCTGATTTGCAGGAAAAGCTGGATTTTGTTCCACCAGGTGAGGATTTTCAGTGCCTGGGCTGCTCTGTGCAGTCTGGATTCTCCTAAATCACTTTTAGAGCTATGAAAATCCCACCTTCAATGTGGTGGCTTAACTAAACCTCATTAAAAATGGGAATAAATAGGGGAAGGAGTACAAATTCCAAGGGGGTTTCTGCCCCCTCCTCACTCCACATCCTCCCGGTGTCCATGTGGGATATGATCCTTCCCTTTTTTGGAGATGGAAAATCAGGAGGAATTCAGGCTCAAAGGTTTGAAGAGTTTGGTTTATTCCTGAATTAAATCAGGAGTAGTTTCACTCACCTGGAAAGCTGAGTTGTCCCCACTGAGGCATTTTCTGGGAGCTGACAGAGCAGCAGCCCCTGGAATATTTTCTCCAGGAGATAAAATCCCCCAAAGCTGAAAGGAAAAACCATCAGAAAAAACAATTCCACTTGGAATTCCTCAGCTGGGAAAAAAGGAGCTCAGGCACTTCCCTGATGATGGAATCTGGGATGGGATTTATCACCAGGGGAATTCCTGCTGGACTCTGGGATGGGATTTGGACTCTGGGATGGGATTTGTACCATAGAGAATTCCTGTTGGAATCTGGGATGGGATTTATCCCCAGGGAATTCCTGCTGGGCTCTGGAATGAAATTTGTACCCAGGGGAATTCCAGCTACATTTTGGGATGGGATTTGGACTCTGGGATGGGATTGATCCCCTGGAAATCAAACTCAAACTGCAGCTCCTGGGGCATAGAACCAGCCTGGGCTGGGATTTTCCTCCAGTCCCGCTCCTGGTTTTGGTGCTGTGGGATTTGTGTTTATTGGGAGCACCTTGTTGATGCTGGAGCAGGAGGGGTTTGAGGTGGTGCTTAAAATCCAGGATTAAGCTGAAGGTCTCTGCTCTGTTCCTGTGTTGGGACGGACACAGATGAGCAGGGGGTGAAAATAATGGAAATATAAAAAAGTTTGGGACTGAAGACACTTTAAAGCTTATCCCACTCCATCCCTGCCTTGGGACACCTCCCACTGTCCCAGGCTGCTCCCACTGTCCCCAGTGTCCAGCCTGGCCTTGGACACTGCCAGGGATCCAGGGGCAGCTCTGGCAATTCCAGCCCACCACCCTCACAGGGAGGAATTCCTGCCCAATATCCCATTTCAATCCATTCTCCATCAGCTTAAAGACCATTCCCTGTGTCCTGTCCCTGCAGCCCTTGTCCCCAGTCCCTCTGCAGCTCTCCTGGAGCCCCTTGAGGCCCTGCCAGGGGCTCTGAGCTCTCCCTGGATCTTCTCCTCTCCAGGGGAGCACCCCCAGCTCTCCCAGCCTGGCTCCAGAGGGGCTCCAGCCCTGGAGCAGCTCCGGGGGCTCCTCTGGGCTGTCTCCAGCAGCTCCAGGTGCTGCTGATGTTGGAATTCTGAGCTCTGCAGGTGGGGAATCACCTGAGTGAAGGACAGAATCCCCCTTTTTCCTGGTGCCCACAGTGCTGGGGATGGATGGACATCCATGGAGGGATGGGAAAATTCTTGGGAAGGGACGAGCTGGAGCAGAGGTGGGATCTCCATCCATCTGCAACATCTCCTCCCAGTCCATCCTGTGTATCCCTGGAACAGACACGGATCTCAGACATTCCAAGGAGATCAGAATTTCAGGATTTTAGGTGTTTTAACTTGCAAGGAAAGTTAGACAGCTGAGGGGAAATTTCCAGTTTAATTTTCAGATTCCCAGGCCGGGTGTTGGATCACTCACTCAGGTTATTCACAGTGCAGTTAATGAGTTCTGGGCTCCTGCATTGTAATCCCCTGAGAAATGAATTTGTTATTCATGACATGGCAGGTGAGTGTTCCTTGGGAGGGAATTGCTTTCCTTCAGCCTGCCAAGCTCTGAATTCTCTCAGACATTTGATCGTTTTTAGAGCAGGGAGCCTGAGTGGGACCCATGGAAATATCTGGTGGCAAAACCTGGGATTTTACAAAACTCCTGTTTTTATTTCAGAAGGCAATTGATAAAACCAATATAAAGCACACCTATATTTGTAGATTTTCTGCATAAAAAAAATATAGAAATAGCTGGGTGCTGGAATTTCCAGTGCCAGCCTGGCTCCAAGTTCAGGATGGAATTTCCTGGGCAGGTAAAGCCCAGCTGAGGCAGGGCAGGGGGCAGAGCAGGTTTTTTCAGTCTGATTTTCTTTATTTTCTCTTTGATTTTCCTTATCAATAACCTGTCAATTATCATTCATACTCAGAGCAGGAAACCTGATGGTACCTGTGGAAATATCTGGTGGAAAACCCTGGGATTTTACAAATCACTGTTTTGTTGTTTGTTTGTTTGTTTGTTTCAGAAGTCTATTAATAAAATCAATATAAAACACACCCAGAAATAGCTGAGTGCTGGAAATCCCAGTGCCACCCTGGCTCCTTGAGCAGGGTGCATCTCTCCCATCAATTAATTAATTAACAAAGTTCCTTTCCTTTCCTGGAACGTTCCAAAAAATACATAGAGGAAAGGGTCACAAGGTAACAAAAAATAGGATTTTGAGGAAGGATGGAAAAGGGGAACAGCAATAAAATCCCGTGGGTTTGGTCAGAACATTTCCTAGAGAACAGTAAAAGTAAAAAATATCTCAGTTCCCTGAAAACATCCAATTCGGAGTAAAGGGTTTTTGTCCATACTTATAAATATGCTTTTAATGTGGATTTGTATTAAAAATGTTCCTTTTAAAACTTTTATTTTCAGGGCTTCTTTCTCGTAACCTCCCCCTACTTTTCTATCCCTGCTGAGACATCCTCCCATGTCCTGTAACACCAAATATTGCTGCTTATTCCTGAAAATTCTGCAGGATTCCTGGGACCTCACTGAGCTCCCAGCCTTTCCTTTTGGGACAGCGTTTGCTAGTGGAGAATAGCACTCAAAAAAAAATTTTTTTTAAAAAAAATCTTTCAATTATTTAATATCTCCAAGTGTTTTTCTGCATCATATCCCATTTTCCCCTCATTTTTCTCATGAGGTGATGACCTACCAGAGCAGAATTATGTGTATATGTATTATTTATTTATACAAAGAATAAAACAGAATTTTTTTCCCCACAAAGTAGAAGTCAGGAACAAAGGAAAGCACAAAAAGTTTTGAATTCCTTGCTGGAATATCCAAAAAATTCTGTGTTTTTAAAGATATTGGTTATTAAGAGTAACAGGGAGATTCCTATGGGGTGGTGAAGGAGTGGTTGTGGCTGAAAGGTGTGTTCAGACCAGGTGAGGACTTGTATTTATATTTATATCTATAATTATATTTATACTTATATCTATGTTTATACTTATATCTATATTTATACATATATATATATTATATAAATAAAAATATACTTTCTTGCTCCAACTGCACCCAGCTGCTCTCCTGAGCAAGGCCTCCCCAAAACTTCTTCCCTGAAGGGTTTTTCTGGAGCGAGCTGCCTCTCCCTGCCACAAAAGGCAGCAATTCCCTGTTTTTCAGGGACAGCAATTCCCGGTTTTTCAGGGATAGCAATTCCCGGTTTTTCAGGGACAGCAATTCCCGGTTTTTCAGGAATTCGAATGGAGCAGCGCTGGAGCCCGAGGGGTTTTTTCGGATCTTGTGCCAGTGGGGCTTGAGCCTTTGCAGGACTCGGGGTAGAAACCAACCCTGCGGGAAAACCCCTTTCCCACCCTCATCTTCCTCTTCGAAAAAAATTCCTATTTTGATTTTTCGGCGCCCCGAGCGGCGATTTGCAAGACAAAAGCGGCTGCTTTGCGTGGAGCCTTTGGGGTTTTGGTGTGGCCGGGAACGCACCTGCCCCGCCGGGGCTTCCTGCAGATCCCGCATCCTTCCCCGGGGATGGGACAGCCCCAAAATATCCCCGGCGGCTCTGCTTTCCTGCGGGAATGTGGCTGCAAAAAGCAACCCGCGGGGTAAAAATACCAGATAAAAATATGGGATAAAACCAGAGGTGCTGAGGAGGGGCTGTGCCGGG